>OY997266.1:301514020-301895433 GCA_963921465.1 Triticum timopheevii | reverse complement strand
GGTTCAGAATGTCAGCTTTCTAATTCAGTGAAGATCTTGCCCTTATGAATCTCATAATCCAAGGCGCATAGGGCTTCAGCTCAAAAGGTGACATAGCAACATTAGCCAGAGTCCTCATGAAGAAATCATGGAAGTTGACGGGAACGCCATGAATGATGTTGAAAAGCATATTCTTCATGATGCCAACGACATCTTCATCATTTGAGTCGTGGCCTATGATAGGACTCATTGTCTTCGTCAGGATGCGATAGACAGTCCGAGGCACATAGAGCAATTCCTTGACGAGGAATTTGGTTCGTGGGGCCTGCCCAGGCTTCAAAGGCTTCATGAGCACTTGCATATAATGATTTGTCAGTTCAGGGTCATTGTAGATGCAGCGTGCACTGTCATGGGGAGGATCAAGAGGAAGGACACGAAGCAATTCAGTTGTCGGTGCCTTGTAGTGAGTGTTTTCGGTCATCCAATCCAACACCCATGAATTAACATCTTCAGCGTCTCCAGTGATATGCAGTGTGGCGTAGAACTGAAGAATGAGTTCTTCATTCCAATCACAGATGTCATTGCAGAAATTGAGCAATCCTGCATCGTGAAGAACACTGAGGACTGGCTCGAAGCATGGCAGAGATTCCATATCCACGTGAGGAATATGTTCATGATCGAAGATTTTGTCCTTGTCAAATAGCACTGAGGAATAGAAGTTGGCTTGACTAGCAGTCCAGAAACGCCTCTTCCTTATGCGAGCAGAGTCATAGGGGTTGTAATCAGTGAAGAACACATGCTCGGAAAAGAAGTCTTCAGCCTTGAACTTCTGTTTGCTTGAGAACGGATTCTTCGGCTTTGGCAGAGGGGTGTCAGTGATTTGCAGTACTACCTCAGGAATCGCGAGCTCAGGTGCTTCAGGCTGAGGAATTTCTGGTTCCTCTTCTTGTGCAATCAGTGGATCAGCAGCAGCGGGTTCTTCAGCACTAGTGGCTGGAATTTCTTCATGAACAGAGGAAGTGGGATGAGTTTCTTCAGAGCCCAGTTGAACTGTTGTTGCCGGGGACTCAGGAATCTGTTGAATAGGAGTGAAGAGAGGAGTATTAGGATGCTGACTTTCCCAAAAGTCATCATTCATCACTGGTGTAGTGCATCCGATATCCACATCTTCATCTTCAATTTCTTCAACACCAGCCTCTTCAGCTGTGAACTGAGGCATAGGTGAGGAAGTGACTGTCGCTGAAGGGATTGTATCCACTTCAATTTCTTCATCAATCTGCTCTGACGAAGCAGCAGAATGACTTTCTTCATCAGATCCGCTTGGGATCTTGTAGTCTTCTCCAAAAGGAACAATTTCCTTTGATGACATGGAGGAAATCGGAACGGCATCAATTGGATGTTCAAGAGAGCTGGTCATTGGCTTCATTTTCTTTGCAGCCGAAGAATTTGACGCAGCTGATGTGATAGAGGCAAAGGTGTCCCGTCTTTCGATGAGATGATGGATTTCGCTTTGGTGGAAGTCGACTTAGACGATCCGACTACGAACATGCGAGGACGTCGCGCCTTAGCAATCGCTAAACCAACTCCGAGAGGTTATTGACCACGCCGGAGCACGATCAACCTGACCACGAGGGTCTGTTTCCTGCGAGCAAACGAAGAACAAGCAAGAAACTGAGATTGCAATCTGGATATTGCGAATATAAGATGAAAGCTTTATTGATCAAGGTGGGGTTCTGTGACGCCTTTGTCTGGTCGTTGAACACAAACGAAGTACGCGAAGTTGCAGCTATGGCGAACTTTTAATCTAAACAAAACCCAAAGTCTAAACGGTGCCCTAAGGGCTGTATATATGGAGGAAGAGAGGGGGAATTTCGTGGCCCTTGGTGGAGGGGTCCGAAATCAACCCTATCTCTTGTTTCCCTCATACGGACTCTAAAAATAGCCTATACTTATGTATTTCGAAATTACATGGGCCTGGCCCAATAAAAAGGTGACGCAGGACCTATAATAGCCTCGGGACGAAATTTATGAAGTGGCATCTTGTATATTTCTTCCAAGGCTTCATGCACCCATTATGGTGGCTTCAAAGTCCTGAAATCATCACTTGTAACTCCGTTCTTGTTCCCCTTGCGCATGCCATCATCTCCATGCTTTCTCTTGCTCCAATGTTCATCCTTCTCCAAGCTAGGCCCTTCATTTGTAAGCAAAACAAATGTATCCAATTTAGGCAGCATCATATTCTCATGAACATTAGAATCATTACCAAGAAACGAAAGTACCTGGTAATTTAGTTGGCGTGCGCGAGCTCTAGTAATTGGTCCAGTATGTATAGCAGCAGGGGCTGTGGGTGTAACAATGGTATTGATGTCCTCATCATCCTCCCCTTCTTGAAATGAAGTCGTCCTCGACGGAAGCTCATCTTCCTCACCCAAATAAGGCTTCAAATCTGCAATGTTAAAAGTGGGACTAACCCCAAAATCTGCAGGCAGCTCAAGTTTATATGCATTATCATTTATTTTCTCTAACACCTTAAAGGGACCATCAGCACGTGGCATTAGCTTTGATTTGCGCAAATCAGGAAATCTATCCTTACGCAAATGTAACCAAACAAGATCTCCAGGTGTAAACACAACATGTTTTCTACCCTTATCTCCAGCAAGTTTATATTTAGCATTCATACGCTCAATGTTTTCCTTAGTTAACTCATGCATTTTTAAAATCAATTCAGCACATTGTTTAGCATCAAAATTAACCTTCTCCGAAGATGGAAGAGGCAACAAATCAATAGGTGCACGAGGTAGGAAACCATACACAACTTCAAAAGGGCACATCTTAGTAGTAGAATGCAATGAACGATTATAAGCAAATTCAATATGAGGCAAGCATTCCTCCCACATTTTCTTATTATTCTTCAAAATAGCCCTAAGCATAGTAGACAATGTTCTATTGACTACTTCAGTTTGTCCATCAGTTTGGGGGTGACAAGTAGTACTAAAAAGCAGTTTAGTCCCCAACTTAGCCCATAAACATCTCCAAAAGTGGCTAAGAAATTTAGTATCACGATCTGAAACAATAGTATTTGGCACACCCTGCAAGCGAATAATTTCACGAAAGAACAAATTAGCAACATTAACAGCATCATCGCTTTTATGACATGGTATAAAGTGTGCCATTTTCGAGAATCTATCCACAACAACAAATATGCTATCCCTCCCCTTCTTTGTTCGAGGTAAACCTAAAACAAAGTCCATAGATATATCCTCCCAAGGAACACTAGGTACAGGCAAAGGCATATATAAACCATGAGGATTGAGTCGTGACTTAGCTTTTTGACATGTAGTGCAGCGAGCAATAAAACGCTCAACATCCCGTCTCATCTTTGGCCAAAAGAAATGTGTAGCAAGTACGTCCTCCGTCTTCTTCACGCCAAAGTGTCCAATTAATCCTCCTCCATGCGCCTCCTGCAACAACAAAAGACGAACGGAGCTAGCTGGAATGCGTAGCTTGTTAGCACGAAACACAAATCCATCGTTAACGACAAACTTGTTCCACATTCTTCCTTCTTTACAATTCTGCATTACATCTTTAAAATCAGCATCATGCACATATTGATCTTTGATGGTCTCCAAACCAAATATTTTGAAGTCAAGTTGTGAAAGCATAGTATAGCGACGAGACAATGCATCAGCAATAACATTTTCTTTTCCCTTCTTGTGTTTAATGACATAAGGGAAAGTCTCAATAAATTCAAGCCATTTAGCATGTCTACGATTCAGTTTAGCTTGACTTCTAATATATTTCAAAGATTCATGATCAGAATGTATAACAAATTCTTTGGGCCATAAATAATGTTGCCATGTTTCTAAAGTCCGAACAAGAGCATATAATTCTTTATCGTAAGTAGAATAATTCAGACTAGGCCCACTCAATTTTTCAGAAAAGTATGCAACAGGTTTGCCATCTTGTAATAACACACCTCCTAATCCAATTCCACTAGCATCACATTCAAGCTCAAAAGTCTTATTAAAATTAGGAAGTTGGAGTAAAGGAGCATGTGTCAACTTATCTTTCAATACCGTGAAGGCTTCTTCCTGTGCGGTACCCCACAGAAAAGGCACATCTTTCTTTGTAAGCTCATTGAGAGGTGCAGCAATGGTGCTGAAATCTCTCACAAAACGCCTATAGAATCCAGCGAGGCCAAGAAAACTCCTCACTTGTGTGACTGTTTTGGGTTGCGGCCAACTCTCAATAGCTTCAATCTTGGCTTTATCAACTTCAATTCCCTGTGGAGTAACAACATAGCCAAGAAAAGATACTCGGTCGGTGCAAAAGGTGCACTTCCCAAGGTTACCAAACAAACGTGCATCACGTAGAGCAATAAAAACAGCACGTAAATGTTCCAAATGTTTTTCCAAAGATCTGCTATAAATCAGTATATCATCAAAATAGACTACCACAAATCGTCCAATGAAAGCACGTAAAACTTCGTTCATTAATCTCATGAAAGTACTAGGCGCATTAGTTAACCCAAAAGGCATGACTAACCACTCATATAATCCAAACTTAGTTTTAAATGCTATTTTCCATTCATCCCCCAATTTCATACGAATTTGATGGTATCCACTACGCAAATCAACTTGGGAGAATATTGTAGAGCCACTCAATTCATCAAGCATATCATCTAGCCTAGGAATAGGATGACGATAACGAATAGTAATATTATTAATGCCTCTACAATCAACACACATACGCGATGTACCATCCTTTTTCGGCACTAGAATAATAGGAACAGCACAAGGACTAAGGGATTCGCGTATATAACCTTTGTCGAGAAGCTCTTGTACTTGACGCATAATCTCCTTCGTCTCCTCTGGATTGGTACGGTATGGCGCACGGTTTGGCAGTGAAGCACCGGGAATTAAGTCGATCTGATGCTCAATCCCTCGAATAGGTGGTAATCCCGGTGGCACGTCTTGTGGAAAGACGTCAGCGAACTCCTGCAAAATGTTAGTGATAGCAGGAGGCAAAGAGGAAGGCACGTCCTCGAATGAAAATAATGCCTCTTTGCACACAAAAGCATAGCAAACAGATTTGCTGAAATCTAGCTCATCAATATCAGATTTGGTGGCAAATAAACATGCACTTTTCAATTTAATTTCAGAAGCAACAATAGATGGTTTATTATTAGGCTGCATTTGTTGCTCAAATTCTTTTGCCACAATCTGATTTTCACTCTTATTCTTCTCCTGTTTTGCTTTATTAGCTCTATTAATATCATCTTTCAAAATGGAATCAGGAGTCATAGGAAGCAAAGTAATATTTTTATCCTTATGAACAAGAGTATAGTGATTGTTTCTACCATGGTGTACAGAATTTTTATCAAATTGCCATGGTCTACCAAGTAATAAGGAACATGCTTGCATAGGTACCACATCACAATCAACATAATCAGCATATGTAGAGATACTAAAATGCACACGAACAGTACGTGTTACCTTAACCTTGCCGTTGTTGTTGAACCATTGGATGTAGTAAGGATGTGGATGTGGTCTTGTGGTGAGAGATAGCTTCTCCACCATCTCCATGCTAGCCAAGTTGTTGTAACTCCCTCCATCTATGATCACGCGAACAGAACGTTCCTTCACAACTCCCTTTGTATGGAACAAATTATGCCTCTGATTTTGCTCAGCTTGTGTAACCTGCACACTCAAAACACGTTGAGCAACTAAACATTCATACCTGTCAGCATCTTCAGGAGCCATGTATTGCGTCTCATGATCAGAATCGTCTCCACCGTGTTCGTCACGTGTAATAAGAGCCAAAGTCTCCTCATCATAGTCACTAGCGGACTCATACCCACCATCCTCAGTAACAATCATCACACGCTTAGATGGGCATTCTCTCGCATAATGACCTCCACCCTTGCAACGTCGACAAATAATATCATGTGTTTGCCCTGTTGATGCCATGGATGAAGAAGAGCTCTTTGCAGGCCCAGAAGGTGTGCTCTTGGCAGATAGTGGTGATTGTGCCTGCTTTATTGTATCACGGTTGGAGGTGGCAGCCGACGGAGGCGCCGGTGTAGCAGAACGTGTGGAAGTAGATGATGCACGTGGTGTCCATGATGAAGGTCGACCTGCAGAAAAGTTAGTCCGCGCCAATGCATGTCGATCCTGCACTTCACGTTCAGCTTTACAAGCAAGATGGAATAAATGAGTGATATTAGTATACTCCTTATAGTCTAGAATGGTTTGAATCTCTCTATTTAATCCACCCAGAAAACGTGCAAGCATAGCTTCATTCTCCTCAACAATACCACATCTAATCATGCCAGTTTGTAATTCCTGATAATATTCTTCTACAGAATTTTTTCCTTGTCTTAAGCGCTGTAATTTTTGAAGCAATTCACGTTGATAATATGGTGGAACCCAACGAGTACGCATAGCAGTTTTCAAAGCAGCCCAAGTAGCGGGAATAGGATATAATCTACAATGTTCAGACCACCATACACATGCAAAACTAGTGAAAGCACAAACAGCAGCAGCAACCCGTCTCTCCTCGGGATATTGTAAACATGTAAAACGTTGTTCAGTTTCTAACTCCCAAGTAAGATATATATCAGGAACATATCTACCCTCAAATGGTGGAATATTCAATTTCAGTTTAGGAATATGGACATCATCTCGTACCTGAGGTGGTGGTGCAGGCCTACCATTACGAATATATACCTGAGGTCGACCTGGTGGTGGTGGTGCTGGTGGCTGCACGTAGTGCTGATTTTGATCAACCTCATCCTCATAATCGCCCGCATACTCATCATCCTCCTGGGTACCAGCAGCAGCAGTAGCAGGGGCCAAAGAAGCATCAACAACATGAACAGCAGCACCAGAAGTTTGGCCATCCTCAATAGGAACACGCTTCGCTCGTCCATACTGATTCGAAAGGATGCGTTGTTGTTGTTGTTGTTGTTGTTGGAGAGGTGCGTTAGGTGCAGCGGGTGGTGGTGGTGGAAGACGCGCGAGCAATTCATTAAACTTGTTATCGAGCTTTGTTTCGAACGTCTTCTCCATGCCATCTATCTTCCCCATGGCCTCTTCAAATCTGTTTAGCACATCTTGCACCTGTCCACTCGTCATTTGCTGAAATTTATCATGCAAATCCTTATTCGTCATGTTCTCCCAGTCAGTCTCGTCGGCTTGTGATCCTGGCATGGTTAGCAGCAATAGAAACACACAAGAATATGATCCTACAGACTACTAACAAGAGGTGGTGGTGGGTGTCACAAATCCGTCAAGCAAATCTCAAATTCTTACCAGTTCTTACCCAGCAGCAGGCGGTGATCGGCAACCGTTGTAGTCAAAAACTCTCAAAGCTTGGATAGAGCGATTACCAGGGAGAGTCAAACGCACGACGTAGATGTATGTGGAGCTGGGAAGGCTTATAATATGGTAGCAAAAAGGGTCAGCAATAATCAATTCAGAGATGCAAAGTTGAATAAATGCTCAACGACGGTACTGTGCTGGTCCTAGGCTAGACTGTGCTAGAGACGCGAGCCTAGAACACCAACAAAATTACGGCGCGGCACGTAAACAAGGGAAAAGCACACTCTGGAACTCTTTTTTTTCGCTCTTTTTATTTTTTTTTGCGCTCCTTTTTTTTTGCGCTCCTCTTTTTTTTGCGAAAAATCACTATAATGGCGAGTGTCTCAAAACTCTTCCCTCGTCAAATTGATAGGATGGGCACGAAATTTTTTTTTCACTTTTTTTTCGGAAATTAGGGCAGCGACAACGAAAAAGTGCGACCAAATAATCACTATGATGGAACGTGGCTCAAAAGACTCAGAAAAGCCTAAAAATAGGATAGGGAAAAAAAATTTGCCCGTGAAAATTTTGGCCTAAAAACTGCCCGGGGGTCTCCAGACTCTTTTTTTTTCGAGACCTACGCAGGCAAGGAAACACGAATCGGAATTTAGATTGATCTCAAGAACAAACCTAAATATGAGAAGAACTCGGATTGGTGGTGGATATATGGTTGTGGTATATGGCAGCGGTGGTGGTATATGGTAGCAGTGGTGGTATATGGATACAGATTGGTGGTGGTATATGGATACGGGTTGGTAGTGGTATATGGATATGGATTCAGAGCGGTGGCGGATAAGCAAAAGTGGTAGATGGGCGATGATGATGGTGCGGCGGCGGCGTGACAACTTATGACCAGAACTCGAAACTCTAAAAGACTAGACTCTAAGACCAGCAACTTGACACGACGATGCAACCGCAAATTCAACAAAGCAAAAACCCTAAAAAGATTATGCAAAGGCTCAGATTGGTTCGGATATGATGAACTAACCCTAATTTTTTTTGTGGCTTTTTCGTGGACTATAGGTATGAAGAACAGACTCGATCTAAACTACGAAAAACTGTAAAATCTCACCGATCAACCTGGAAATCTGATACCACTTGATAGAGGCAAAGGTGTCCCGTCTTTCGATGAGATGATGGATTTCGCTTTGGTGGAAGTCGACTTTGACGATCCGACTACGAACGTGCGAGGACGTCGCGCCTTAGCAATCGCTAAACCAACTCCGAGAGGTTATTGACCACGCCGGAGCACGATCAACCTGACCACGAGGGTCTGTTTCCTGCGAGCAAACGAAGAACAAGCAAGAAACTGAGATTGCAATCTGGATATTGCGAATATAAGATGAAAGCTTTATTGATCAAGGTGGGGTTCTGTGACGCCTTTGTCTGGTCGTTGAACACAAACGAAGTACGCGAAGTTGCAGCTATGGCGAACTTTTAATCTAAACAAAACCCAAAGTCTAAACGGTGCCCTAAGGGCTGTATATATGGAGGAAGAGAGGGGGAATTTCGTGGCCCTTGGTGGAGGGGTCCGAAATCAACCCTATCTCTTGTTTCCCCACACATACGGACTCTAAAAATAGCCTATACTTATGTATTTCGAAATTACATGGGCCTGGCCCAATAAAAAGGTGACGCAGCACCTATAATAGCCTCGGGACGAAATTTATGAAGTGGCATCTTGTATATTTCTTCCAAGGCTTCATGCACCCATTATGGTGGCTTCAAAGTCCTGAAATCATCACTTGTAACTCCGTTCTTGTTCCCCTTGCGCATGCCATCATCTCCATGCTTTCTCTTGCTCCAATGTTCATCCTTCTCCAAGCTAGGCCCTTCATTTGTAAGCAAAACAAATGTATCCAATTTAGGCAGCATCATATTCTCATGAACATTAGAATCATTACCAAGAAACGAAAGTACCTGGTAATTTAGTTGGCGTGCGCGAGCTCTAGTAATTGGTCCAGTATGTATAGCAGCAGGGGCTGTGGGTGTAACAATGGTATTGATGTCCTCATCATGATGCCTTTCTTTTCTTCACTGCAGCTCGCTCTGCAGCCTTGGTCTTCTTCACTTCATAGGCAGAAGGAAGAATTGGAGTTGGTGTAGGTGCGGGAGGAGCTGAGGACTTTGGTTGATTTTCTTCAGGCGCAACTGATGCAGTTGCCCTGATCTCTTCAGTTTCTTCAGGCGCACCACTAGTGGATGCCCTGGCAATTTCTTCAGCGGTTGGAATGGAGTCATCAGCCCTGGAACTTACATTTTCTTCAGCAGGCTGAAAGTCATCAGCGGTGCTAGCATGTTCTTCAGCAGGCTGAGCAGAGTCTGCACCCTGAGGATTTTCTTGTTGCGATGGGGCTGCAACAGTTGACATTTTCTTCGTCAGGTTGACGAATCTCACTTTGGCTCCTTGCCAATCAGCATAGTATGCATCGATGTCTTTGCTAAGGGCTTGAATTTCAGATTGAGCCTAGAGAAGTTCCTCAGGTGTCATTCTGACCACGTTTTTCTTCAGGAGCTTCTCCTTCCTGTATTGAGCTTTCTTGATCTCACGTGCCTTCTCAAATTTCCATTTCTCTTGAGTGATGAAATGGGTCAGCATGTGACTTTGACCAGGAGTCAGTTGAAAGTCAGGCATGGGGGTGTTTGGATCCTTGTGCCAGAGGTCAATGTAGTCGAGGATTTTCCTCGGATCCAAAAGCAGTGGCACCGATGTGCCTTTGGCTCTAGCGGCCTTGACTTGTCTGTCTCTGATGATTTCTGCAAGTTCTTTATCAGAAGCTTCATCATCAGAGGGCACTTGAAATGCAACCTGTTTCTTCCTTGGACTTGGCCGAGGACCGCATCCAGCTGTTGCTTTAGTCTTCAACGGTGTGGGGCCTGATGAGGACATTGGTGCAGCTGAGGAACTCGCTGAGACACCAGAAGCAATAGAAAAACCCATAGTCCTTTGACATGTAGCCAGATGCATAGGAGTTGAGGACTTTGGTGGAGCAGTAGTGGTCTGAGGAATTTGCCGTGAGGGCATAGCTGAGGAACTTGGCCGTGAGGGCGCTGTTGGTGAAGCACTTGGCTTACGAGCAGGCTTCTTTGGCATTGATTTCCTCGGCTTGACCGAGGTCTCAGCAGCAGCAGCAGCAACAGAATCCTCATTGAATTTCCTCACTACCTCCTTGGCTTGTCTTGCCAATTTTGCTTGGCGCCTAGCCCATTCTTCAGGAAAGTCCTCACCACGCTTGATGCTGGTGGGATCAGCTACTTGGCCAGGTGCCAATGGAGCTCTTGGGCATGGAGGATTTAAAGCGAATTTCTTCATGTACTTCGGAGTTACATATCTGTACTCCCTCCATTCTCTTTCCCATCTCCGTTCAATCCTCTGAATGCGCACTTTGCGCTGATTTTTGTTCTCTTTGCCAAATTTGGCTTCATCAGGTGTGCAATAATCCTTGTATATGTCATCAGGGATTTCGAAAGCAGTCATGACCTCAGGTTTCTTTCCTCCTTTCTGCGGTCTCTTTCCTTCAGCCATATTCTTCAGATGAGGAATTTGAACAATTGAACACTCTGAAGAAGTATGCAATTTTTCTTCGAGGAACGCTGCAAATGAGTTAAGTTGATGAGAACCTAGTGATTCAGCAGCGGACATGAGTACCTGTGAACAGAGTGTAGGTGCGAGGAATTTGGAGAGGTCATATGCATTCTCAGAAGGTTTTTCAAAAAGACAAGTTTTGAGGAATTTGACCAGTTGAGCCTTGAGGAATTTCACTAAGCGTTCTTGTCTTAGGTTCTAGAGTTGTACAGATCGAAGATCCACACAATTGAGGAATCTTGAAGAAAATGAGTGCTTAGAGAAATGGATCAAGAGCATACAGTGTGTGAGGTGTTCATATGTGTGAAGATTGGAAGAATAAAAAACACCTTTGAAGATTTTCAGGAAAGCTTGAGAATCAAAGTGAGTAATAAAAGTAACTTTTAATTACCCGAACTGAAGAACACGACGAACTGTGATGAACAGAGGTGAAGTTCGTCAAGTTAGATCTCCCACGCCCTAACTTGGCAGAGGGAGACAGCTACGGCGGTGGCGGAGTGAAGATTTCCGCAACCGGCGCGAGTACGACGGCGACGAGGTCGAGGCAGCGAAGCTCTTCCTCACCGGCGATGATGGAGTAGCGGCGGCGCTAGGGTTTGAGGAGCTCGAGCGAGAGACAGCGACCGAGCGGAGTAAATGAAGTGAGGAAGGGGAGAGGGGTATTTATAGCCACGGTGAAAACTGTTCACCCAAAGATTTTGGGACGAACATGCCCCTGCCCTTTCTCCTTCACGCGACATGTGTCACCCACGTACTGTGCAGATGAGATCGTGTAAGATCGTGGGTGATTATAATAATGCATCGTGGGATGCGGAACGGTTTGAGCGGCAAAAGCGAAAATCTGGATAAGATTTGTTTTAAAGTTTCGTTCGCAATTTCTTCAGCTGACAAGGACACAGTGAAGATTTTGGACGAGTTTCAATTAGAACGCACATGAAGAATTTGTGAATAGATTGGGTTGAGTATAGCATAGAGGGGGAAGGGTCCGATCACATTCACTTAGCAGAAAACGCAACTTGAAGAAATAGCCATAAGTGAATGCTTTAGAGGACATAAACTCAAATATATATATATATATATATATATATATATATATATATATATATATATATATATATATATATATAGCCAATGAAGAAAAACAACTGAAACAGTGAAGATTTTGCAAAGTTGAAGAATTTGAAAAACCGAAAAATTTCAAAACTGAGGAAAAACTCAAATTGAAGATTTTCAACTTTTTGTGGTGGCGTGGCCCACCGTATAAGAATGATGATTTCAGACACCACGTACAATTGTCCTAGGGTTCTGAGAATCAAATTCTTCATTAATTTCTTCACACTTAGAGTGTTATTCTTCATTGATTGAAGAAAAACATTTCTTCATGTGTTGCACATCTAAGTCATCAATTTTGCATAAGTGTTAGGATGTGTGTCCTTTTCAAAGAACATTCGAAGACTCTAAGATATTTAGCTCACACTGCAACTTGCTAAATCTCTTCTCATCCAAGGGCTTAGTGAAGATATCAGCTAGCTGTTCTTCAGTCTTCACATGCTCGATGGAGATGTCGCCCTTCAACACATGATCATGAAGAAAATGATGACGAATCTAAATGTACTTTGTCTTCGAGTGCTGAACTGGGTTGTGAGCAATTTTGATGGCACTCTCATTGTCGCAGAGGAGAGGCACATTCTTCACGTTGACGCCATAGTCCTTGAGGGTTTGCTTCATCTAAAGCAGTTGAGCACAGCATGAGCCAGCAGCAATGTATTCAGCTTCAGTAGTAGACAGTGATACGCAGTTCTGTTTCTTCGAGGACCAACAGACCAAAGATCGTCCGAGGAAATGACAAGTACCAGATGTTGACTTGCGGTCCACACGATCACCAGCATAGTCAGAGTCAGAATATCCAATGAGATCAAAAGCAGAGCCCTTGGGGTACCATAATCCTAGTGTTGGTGTGTGAGCTAGATATCGAAGAATATGCTTCACAGCCTTATGGTGTGATTCCTTCGGTGCAGCTTGAAATCGGGCACACATGCAAACACTAAGCATTATATCTGGCCTAGATGCACATAAGTACAGTAAAGAACCAATCATGGAGCGGTATACCTTGTGATCGAAGTCAATACCATTTTCATCAGTGCATAGATGGCCATTTGTGGGCATAGGAATTTTGACGTTTTTGCAATCTTGCATGCCGAATTTCCTCAATACATCTTTGAGGTATTTCTCCTGAGATATGAATATGCCATTGCGCTGCTGATGAATTTGAAGATCTAAGAAGAATTTCAACTCTCCCATCATAGACATTTGATATTCTTCACTCATCATATAGGCAAATTCATCACTATAACGTTGGTCAGTACAGCCAAAGATAATATCATCAACATATATTTGGCACACAAACAGTTCACCATCATAAGATTTAGTAAAGAGAGTAGGGTCGACTGAACCGGGTGTGAAGCCATTCTTCACGAAGAATCCTTCAATGTATCATACCACGCCCGAGGGGCTTGCTTGAGGCCATAGAGAGCCTTGTTGAGTCTGAAGACTTTGTCAGGATTCTTTGGATCTTCAAAACCTGGGGGTTGAGCAACATATACTTCTTCCTCAAGCTTACCATTGAGGAATGCACTTTTCACATCCATTTGATATAAGATGATATCATGATGGTTAGCGTAAGCAAGTAATATGCGAATAGCCTCAAGTCTAGCAACAGGTGCAAAAGTTCCATCAAAATCAATTCCTTCAACCTGTGTGTAGCCTTGAGCTACTAGTCGTGCCTTATTCCTCACCACAAGGCCATTATCATCTTGCTTGTTGCGGTAGATCCACTTTGTACCAATGATATTATGCTTGCGAGGATCTGGGCGATTGACTAATTCCCAGACATTGTTAAGCTCGAACTGATGTAATTCTTCTTGCATAGCCTGAATCCACTCCAGCTCCAGAAATGCTTCATCTACCTTAGTGGGCTCTGTGATAGAGACAAAAGCATAGTTCCCACAAAAGTTAGATAAATGTGAAGCTTTTGAGCGTGTGAGAGGACCTGGTGCGCTAATGTCATCGATGATCTTCTCCACTTGCACTTCTTTTGCCACGCGAGGATGAGCTGGTTGTCGCTGAGGAATTTGATCAGCATTTTCTTCAGCACCATTTTCTTCAGCATTTTCTTCAGGTGCATCAGCTTGACGTTCTTCATGAACTGGAATGAATTCTTCAGTAGATTCTTCAGTAGGAATGACATCCTCAGTTGCCTTGAACTTGATAGAGTCCTCAGGTGCTGGTTCATCTAACACAGAAGGTAGGTGCTCTCTTTGCGAGCCATTAGTTTCATCAAGCAGTAAACAGATATAGCAGTATGAGGACGTGTGAAATGAAAGTTCATTTCATCATGATTCGCCTGCGTCCTTTCAGGCATTTTCGTCAGGTCCCCAGTAAATTCTTCAGACGTTAAAGCACGTTTGGAGACCTGACCCTACAGAAGAGATTAGTTCTTTTTCTTCACCACCCACATCTGGAGGGGTGGCAAAGAATTCATCACTCTATGAGCACCATATGAGAATGGTGGCAAAGATGCCAATCCATTTCGTTTCACATAAGAGGGGTTAGGGTAAGCATATGAATAAGTAGAGTAATTCTTCAAGGACTTATGAACATAATGGTTTGAAGAATAATGCACATATTCATAGCCCTTAGCTCTACCCTGCGAGACAGAATTGTTAGCACGATGATAATCATATGAGGACTTTGATCCTTTTGAGGAATTAGATCCATATGAAGAATTTGGTCCATATGAAGAATTCGATCTGGGGTTCCTGTTTTTCACAGGTGGTGTCATAAGGACATTCACCTGAAGACTTTCAACATAACTTTTGGGAACCCAGATTTTCTTCATAGGGGAACCGTTCCTGCAGTTAGTGCCAACATATCTAGCAAATAATTCACCATTCTGATTTTTGAACAGTTTATAGTTGGAGTCAAATGACTCATCAGAAGAATGAGGAGATTCACATGTAAAGCCAGATAAGTTAGATGGATCAACTGGAGGTCCCTTTGCAGCAACCCATGAGGTTTTGGGGTACTGCACAGGCTTCCAATATGTTCCATCAGCATTGAGTTTCCTCTCAAAGGCAATACCCTCTTTCCTAGGGTTTCTGTTGAGGATCTGCTTTTTAAGCACATCACAAAGTGTCTGATGCCCTTTGAGGCTTTTGTACATGCCTGTCATGTACAATTCCTTCGGCCCTGCATTGTCAGTGATACTAGCAATGTCCTTTGATGAGGAATTAGTGATTGCAGAGGCAGGTGAAGAATTTGTAACAGTTGAAGCATTTGAACATTCAGGTGAAGAATTAGCAGATTCACGTTCAATGCACTTTAAGCATGGAGGAACAAATTCTTCCTGAGAAGCGCTGATTTGTTGAGCTAGTAATGAATCGTGCTCCTTCTGAAGATCTTCATAACACATTCTTAGCTTTTCAAGATCTTCCTTTCTTTGAAGAGATTCAGAGGAAAGCTTTTCATGGTCTTGCTTTTCTTGAAGAAATTCATAAGAAAGTTTCTCATGATCAGATAAGAGAGTGTTATGATGACTTTGAAGGTTGTCAAACCTAGACTGAAGCCTCTGAAGATTTTCAGTCAGGGCTTTAGTGCGATCCATTTCTTCACCCAACATATCATCACTTTTGTCTAGCATGTTTTGAACCTTTTCAAAAGCCCGTTGTTGTTTCACAGCAATCTTAGCAAGTTTAGAGTAGCTGGGCTTGAAATCCATCAAATTCATTTTCACTAGATTCAGAGGAGTTGTATTTGAGTACCTTTGCACCTTTTGCCATGAAGCAATAGGTGGGAGTGTAGTCATCAGAGTCAGTTTCTTTAGTGTTGAAGATGGACTTGCTGACGAAAGCAGTAGCGAAGGCCAGACTCGCCACACCAGATTCGGATTCTTCAGACGCCTCCTCTTCATCATTTTCCTCAGATTCAGCTTCAGAGTCCATCCTTGCCAATGAATGCCCGAGCCTTCTTGGAGCTGCTCTTCTTGTGAGATGAAGACTTCGAGGATTTTGATGACGAAGATTTTGACGATTTCTTCTTCTTGTTTGCATCACCAGAACTGTAATCCTTGTATTTCTTCTTCTTCATTTCCTTTTCCCACTGAAGACAATCTTGGATATAGTGACCAGGTTTCTTGCATTTGTGGCACAGCCTTCTCTTATAGTCACTGGATGAGGAATCACTGCTTCTTGAGGATTTTCCAAAGCGACCACGTCTTGAGAACTTCTGGAATTTCTTCACGAGCAGTGCTAGCTCCTGGCTCAATTCTTCAGGATCACCAAGGCTACTACCAGAATCCTCATATTCAGAATCAGACACAGCCTTGGCCTTCAGGGCACGTGGTTTGCCATAGTTTGAACCATAGAGATCTCTCTTTTCAGCAAGCTGGAACTCGTGAGTATTTAGCCTTTCGAGGATATCGGCAGGATCAAGAGACTTGTAATCAGCACGTTATTGTATCATCAGTCCCAGAGTATCAAATGAGGAATCAAGCGATCTCAACAGTTTCTTCACCACTTCATGATCAGTGATGTCAGTGGCGCCGAGGGCTTGAAGCTCATTTGAGATGTCAGTGAGGCGATCAAAGGTTTGTTGGACATTTTCATTATCGAGTCTTTTGAAGCGATTGAAGAGATTCCGAAGAACATCAACTCGAGAGTCACGCTGAATTGAAACTCCTTCATTTACTTTGGACAGCCTATCCCAGATAAGCTTAGCAGTTTCCAAAGAACTCACTCTTCCATACTGTCCTTTGCTCAGATGGCCACATATGATATTCTTCGCTTGAGAATCGAGTTGCTTGAATCTCTTCACATCGGTAGCGTTCAGTGAGGGTGAGACAGAGGGAACACCATTTTCCACAACATACCAGAGATCGTTATCAATTGCCTCAAGATGCATTCGCATCTTGTTCTTCCAGTAGGGGTAGTCCGTCCCATCAAAGGTAGGACACCCAGCCGAGACCTTGATCATACCTGCGGTCGACATAACTAAAACTCCAGGCGGTTAAACCAAAATCACACAGAACAAGGGAGTACCTTGCTCTGATACCAATTGAAAGTGCATTATATCGACTAGAGGGGGGGTGAATAGGCGATTTTTATGAATTCTTCACTGAGGAATTTGCTGGTGAGGAAATTCCTTAGTGAAGAACTACTTGCAGTGGAATAAGTACTCAGAAGTAAGCATAACAGAATACAAGCATGGTCATCATGATGAAATGAAGACAAGCACAGAGTACAGAAAGCGTAATCACAGGATAACACAAGATGAAGACAAACAGACTGAAGAAATTGAACTGAGGAAATTGAGAAAGTCTTCAGTCAAAGACTTCAAGCACAGATATGAACAAACATTCAACACAGTAATGAGGAAATGAAAGGGTTGAGGAGATAGAACTAGTTAGTTGGTGAAGACAATGATTTGGTAGACCAGTTCCAACTGTTGTCTCGGTTGTACGTCTGGTTGGAGTGGCTGAGTATTTAAACTCAAGGACACACAGTCCCGGACACCCAGTCGCTGAGCACACAGCTCAGGACACCAAGTCCACACCATATTCTCCTTGAACTGAGGTCACACAGACCTCGTCCAATCACTCGTGGTAAGTCTTCAGGCGACTTCCAAACCTTCACAGACTTCGGTCACTCGGCGATCCACAATTCCTCTTGGATGCTCTAGACCATGACGCCTAACCGTCCGGAAGAAGCACAGTCTTCAAAGATAACAAGCGTCGTATCCACGCAGGATCAATCTCTTCAGTGATGCTCAATCACTTTGGATTTGTGGGTGTTTGGGTTTGGATTTTCCTCACTCGATGATTTTCGCTCAAAGTCCTCGGAGGATGGGTTGCTCTCAAATGACAAGTGTCAGTTTCTCTCGGAGCAGCCAACCAGCTAGTGGTTGTAGGGGGAGGCTATTTATAGCCTAGGGAGCAGCCCGACATGATAAGACATAAATGCCCTTCAATGATATGACCGTTATGTGGATAAGATATTTTGGGACAGCTGGCGCGTAGCACAGCAACGGTCGGAAATTTGACTCTCAAATTCCTCAGGGCTATCATGTTCCTCACTGTGTAGGCAATCTGCACTGGCGAATTCCTAACTCCTCAGTCAAAACAAATTCATCAGCGACCAGAAGAACTTCGTCTCGGTCACTGAAGAAATTGACTGAACTGTATGAGATTTCCAATGGCTTCACTCGAAGGGATTGGTAGGTGTAGGATTTTGAGTTGAGCATCACATGGAAATTTTTCCTTAGTATTTCCTCGACCCCCTTTAATAGTACGGTGTTTCCTATGACTCAAGAAAGAGAAAAACAAAACTATGAAAACGAAAGTCTTCAAGCTTCATATTCCTTGCATGAATATCAAGTCTTCATGGACACACCAATTTCTTCACTCTCAAAGTCTTCGTGAAAGTCTTCAGGAATACCAAAATCTTCAGTTGAAGATATTCATTTTTAGGGGTCGACTTTCTCTGTAAATATCAAACTCCTCATAGACTTATAGACCTGTGTACACTCATAAACACATTAGTCCCTTAACCTATAAGTCTTCAATACACCAAAATCACTCAGGGGCACTAGATGAACTTACAACTTGCATTTTTGTGAACCTTCTCAACCTTATCGATATTTTGACTAACATTTGCTTGAAATTTTTACCACCATCCTAACCGAGCTACTCCATAAGCCTATTATTTGTAGGTGTGAGAAACAAACCCGGTTCCAATTCTCCTATTGTGGCATTACATTGAGTGACACTTGTTACATCCTCAATCCTCAGAGAAGGTAACTTTGGTATTGTTCTCTCATTTTCCTACTCACCCCACTGGGTTATGATGGATAGGCCAAACTCGTCGTCGAACCCAGCTTTCGAGGAGCAAGGTGATGATTCCGGCTTCGTCTCCAAGAACCACTTCTTCATCGTGCAACGAGCGCTTCATCAAGAAAGCGAAGCATTGGGTGAATGCTTGGAACAACTCGCCTCTGACCTTCCTCAATTGGAAACAAGGAACCGTGACTACATCGATGCAAAGTTCACCACACAGATGGAAGAGCTTCGCAACATGATCGTGCAACGCCCGTCTTCCTCATCCGCTTCTTCAAGATGGCGCCACTCAAGTCACCGTACAAGTCGGCAATCTTCGGACTACTCCTTTTGTGATGCAAGTCCTCCACGAGCTCGCCTTCCTCGACGTGATCATCCTCAAGATCATCAAGCTAAATCCATTCCATGGCAATGGCTTACAAGACCGAGTTCGAGCACGTGAATGGATGCGACACCAAGTACCTCAAGAAGCAATGGAGCAAGAGCAAATACCTCCACAAGCGCCACGTCAAGTACCTCAAGAAGATGACGCCATCCGTCAAGCTCAAGCACTTGAAGCACAACAAGCTCTATGCGAGGCCACTAGAGCCGTTGAAGACCGCAACCACCAAGTGCAAGAACAAGAGGAAGCTCTTCGTTGCGAGATACAAGAACAAGCCGCCCGACGTGAAGAGCGGCAAGAAAGGCGCAACCAAGCGCACATACCTTGCCCTCCTCCAAGACAAGAGCGACACCAAGTGGAACAAGTGCTTCAAGACCCTCCTCCACGCCAAGAGCGACATCACGAGGAACGAGCATTTGAGGACCTTCCTCCAAGGCAAGAGCGATATCAAAACTGCTATCATGATGAAGAACTCCGCTACGGCAAGCTCAAGTTCACCATGCCAAAGTTCTCCGGAAGCAATGATCCCGAAGAATATCTCTCATGGGCATTGAAGGTGGACAAGATTTTCCGCCTTCACAATTACGATGAAGAGAAGAAGATCACCATGGCCTCCCTCGAGTTCCAAGACTACGTCCTCATTTGGTGGGAACAAGTGATTGACTGACGACATACAAGAGACGAACCACCAATCACAAATTGGGAAGAAATGAAGGAAGTCATGAGAGCATGCTGCGTGCCTACTCACTACACTCGAGATCTCTTCAAGAAGTTGCAACTCCTCAAGCAAGGCACGAAGACGGTGGAAGAATACTATCAAGAAATGGAGATTTCCATGATACGAGCCAATGTCAAGGAAGACGACGAGAAAACAATGGCACGCTTCTTGAACGGCCTCAACCATCCAATCAAGCGGATCGCCGACTTAAACCATACTCAAACCTTCTCGAGCTAGTTCATCAAGCGACCAAGGCCGAGCGACAAGTGCAAGATGACTTCAAATACACCAAGTACTCATCCAAGTCCTACGGCTCCTACTCTCAAGCTCCCGCGACCTCGGCACCTCCTACCTCAACTCGAGCATCACCAAGTATCGGCGACAAGTCAAGTTCCAAGCAAGTTGCGCCTTCCTCGACTCGTCCTCCGGCAAGCACCCACAAATCCAAGACTCCTTCATCTTCGGCGCCTTCCGATGATCCCGTGAAGACAAGTTCATTCAAGTGCTTCACATGTGGCGGCCGAGGACACGAGTCTTTCCAATGCACCAACAAGCAAACAATGATCTTCAACGATGATGGCACATACGACTCGATGAGTGAAGAAGAAATGGAAGCCATTGAGCACGTGGCCATGCACCGGCGCGTGAACGAAGATGAAGATGATCAAGTCTTTTGTGACAACGATTCAAGTCCCTCTCTCGTGGTCTCCAAGGTCTTGACGTTCCAACACCACCAAGACGAAGATCAACGATGCCACATCTTCCACACCAAGGCCGGCATCAATGGGCGCTCCGTCAAGGTCATCATCGATGGAGGTAGTTGTCACAACTTGGCAAGTGAAGAGCTATGTTCCAAGCTGAAATTTGTCAAGAAGAAGCACCCCCGTCCCTACAAGGTGCAATAGCTAAGCGACTCCTATTCAAGTGGAGCACACGGTGCAAGTTTCTTTCAAGATCGGCGCCTACGAGGACACCCTAGAGTGTGATGTGGTTCCTATGTCCGTGTGCATCCTTCTTTTGGGAAGACCTTGGCAATTTGACTGCGGCGTCATCCACAACGGATGAACCAACCACTACAGCTTCAAGATGAAAGGCAAGGAGTATGTGCTTCGACCAATGTCACCAAGCCAAGTGATCACCGACAAGCAAGCTTCCACCCATCGTGGAGAAACTAGTTAGAGAGTGCACCACCAAAAAGAAAGTGAGAGCCACAAGCAAAAATTGAGTGCATCTTCGCCAAGAGAGAAAAACTTAGTCCTCCTAGCCACAAAAAGAGAGATGAGAGAAGTGTGTGAGAACCCATCGAGTGTCATCCACTTTGTCCTCCTATGCAAACATGAGGTGATCAAAACTAACAATCCTAATCCTATTCCTCTAGTGTTTTCCAACTTGTTGCAGGAATTCGAGGATGTGTTTCCCGATGAGCTACCTCCCAGTCTCCCTCCTCTATGTGGCATTGAACATAGGATCGACCTCATCCCCGGCGCACCTCATCCGAACAAGGATCCCTACTGCGTCAACCCCGAAGAAACTAAGGAGATCCAACGGCAAGTACAACAACTCATCGAAAATGGACATGTACGTGAAAGATTAAGCCCTTCTATCGTTCCCGTTATACTTGTGCCCAAGCAAGATGGTAGTTTTCGCATGTGCTCAGATTGTAGGCCCATCAATGATATCACTGTTCGTTATAGACACCCCATTCCTCGCCTAGATGATATGCTTGATGAACTTAGCGGCGCCACCATTTTCTCAAAAATTGACCTTAAAGGTGGCTATTTTCAAATCCTGCATACAAGAAGGTGATGAATGGAAAACCGCTTTCAAAACAAAATTTGGCTTGTACGAATGGTTGGTTATGCCTATGGGTTTATCGGAAGCTCCCGGGACTTTCATGCATCTTATGCATTTTGTGCTTCGACCTTATATTGGAGTGTTTGTTGTGGTTTACTTTGATGATATTCTTGTGTTTAGCAAATCCATGAAAGAGCATCTCAAGCATGCTAGGGCTGTTTTGCAAACACTTCGCAAGGAACGTCTTTATGCCAACTGAAAAAGTGCACATTTGGAGTTGACAAGTTGGTTTTCTTGGGTTTTGTTGTCCCTTCCTAGGGAGTCCATGTTGATGAATCTAAAATTGAAGCAATTAAAACTTGGCCCCAACCCACCAATTTGCATCAAGTGCGTAGCTTTCTTGGCCTTGTGGGTTTTTATCGTTGCTTTGTGAAAGATTTTAGCACTATTGCCGCTCCTTTGCATGCCTGAAGTAAGAAGAATGCTCCTTTTGTTTGGGGACCTTTGCAATCCACCGCTGTTGATGAGCTCAAATCTTTGCTTACCCATGCTCTGATTCTTGCTTTACCCAACTTTGACAAAACTTTTGAGGTTCATTGCGATGCAAGTGGTACCGGAATTGGTGGAGTTTTGATGCAAGAAAAGCGAGCTATTGCATATTTTAGTGAAAAACTCTCCAGTGCTCAACTCAATTACCCCATCTATGACAAAAATTGTATGCTTTAGTGCATGTGTTACATGTGTGGGAGCATTACCTTAGACCGCATGAGTTTGTCATACATACCGATCATGCAACACTTAAATACCTCAAAGGTCAAACAATGTTGAATAAATGGCATGCTAAATGGAGTGAATTCATTAAATCTTTTCCCTATGTGATCAAGTACATTAAGGGCAAACAAAATGTGGTGGCAGATGCCCTTTCCCGCAAATGCATGTTACTTACTCAACTTGAATTGAATGTAGTTGGATTTGATCATATCAAAGACTTGTATGCAAATGATCCTACCTTTGCTACTCCTTATGCTAAGTGTTTGACACATACTTCTTGGGAACGATATTACATCAAGGATGATTATCTTATGAGAGCTAACAAACTTTGCATTCCCGAGTCTTCTCTTCGTTTGCTCCTTTTGCAAGAGGCTCATGGAGGCGGACTCATGGGACACTTTGGATGCAACAAGACATTCGCCACGCTTTCCAAGAACTATTATTGGCCCAAGATGTTTCGTGATGTCGCCCGCTTCACCAACCGGTGCTCTACATGTTGCAAAGCTAAGTGACACTCTCAATCCCATGGTTTACATATATGCCTTTACCTATTCCACATCAACCTTGGGAAGACATTAGCATGGATTTTGTGCTTGGATTACCTAGGACTCAAAATGGCAAGGACTCCGTTTTTGTTGTTGTGGACCGATTCTCTAAAATGGCTCATTTTATTCCATACAATAAGATAGACGATGCTTCACATGTTGCCAATCTCTTTTGTAGGGAAATCTTGAGGTTGCACGGTGTGCCAAAGACAATTGTGTTGGATCGAGACGTCAAGTTCTTAAGCTACTTTTGGAAGATCCTATGCGCCAAGCTCGGAATCAAGCTACTCTTCTCCACGGCGTATCAGCCTCAAACCGATGGCCAAACGGAAGTCACCAACCAGACGCTTGCAACTCTCCTACGCGTGTTGATCAAGAAGAACATCAAGGAATGGGAGGAGTGCCTATCCATCGCCGAGTACGCATACAATTGCGCAAGACACTCTACCACCGGCAAGTCCCCCTTCGAGGTCGTCTACGGTTTCTACCCTTTGTCACCATTGGACATCCTTCCTCTACCGCTTCAAGAACGAGCAAACATGGATGCAAGTGCAAGAACCGCCTACCTCAAGAAGATGCATGAAGAAACACATTCCACGATCGAGCGCTAAGTACAACGCCTCACCGCCAAGCTCAACATTAACAAGTCTCCAATGGTGTTCCAACCGGGTGATCAAGTATGGATACATCTCCGCAAATACCGCTTCCCCAAGGAACGCAAGTCCAAGCTACTCCCGAGAGCCGACGGACCATTCAAGGTGCTTGCACGCTACAACGACAATGCCTACAAGGTCGACATCCCACGCGACAAGTACAACATTAGTGACATCTTCAGTGTCAAAGACTTGGCCAAGTACCCTGGTGATGAAGAGCACGATATGTGGACGGATCTCTCCCAAGGGGGGGAGATGATACGGAGCATCCCTCGACTACCCGCGCCGACACTCCATCACCATCGCAAGCACCAAGAGGACCAATGACGAGAGCACGTGCACGCGCCATCGAGAACGAGGTTGACTCTCTCCTCTTCGAGTTTCGTTCGGTTTCACTTGAGAATGGGATTCTACCTCAAAGAGATACACTATGCGTTCTTAGGTACATTGGAGATCATCCTGAGGAAGCAAGGATGAAGGCCCGAGCACCTGCGGAACAAGAGAAGGAAGAAGAGGTCGAGAAGAACGAGGAAGAGAAGTCCCTGGACACCCCGGGTGCCCGGAAGGAAGGACCCCGGGTGCCCGGACCCGAAGACGCGGGGAGGGGAAAACCCCCTGGACACCCCGGGTGCCCGGCCATCTTGGCCCCACGAGCCCGGCCCTGGCCTGGGCCCGCCCCTGCCACCCCCGGGTGTCCGGCCTCTTGGGCCCGGGTGCCTGGCTGCTCCCCTGGGCCACGCCAGCCCCGACCGCGTGCCCGGCCCCTTGGCACCGGGTGCCCGGGCCACCTCCCAGCACTCATCCAGCCCCGACCGGGTGCCCGGGCCTCCACCTAGCGCCAGCCCAGCACCGCCCCGGGTGCCTGGCCTCTCGCCCAGTATCGGCCCTGATCACCCCGGGTGCCCGGTCCCCCCCCCCTCCCCCCCGGACCCCGGGTGCCCGGCCTGCCCCGTTTTGGTCCCGTGTGAAGGAATTTTTGGTCTTTTGTAACATTGCCTTCCCCAATTTCGTCCCTAGCCCTTATATACTCATATCCTAGCTCATTTGGAAGGTTAGCAAAGTATTAGAGAAAACATTGTGAGCTTTGCTCCTTGTGTCCCCTCCTCTTTGGAGATCAAGCCCCCACCTAGGGAAGAATCCTTTGGATTGTCAAGGCCTCCTCTTGGAGAAGATCATCATCAAGACCTCCCCTAGTGGGAAGAACTTACCTAGTGCTATTTTCCTTGAATTGTTCATTTAATCTTGTGAATCTCATGTATGCTACTCTAGTGGATGTGATATTTGGGTTTGTTTGAGTGTTTTGTTCCTTGTGTTCTTGAGTGTTGTTCCTCCTTTTCCCCCTCCAAGTGTGAAAAGATCCCCTCTAGGGTTTGACCCTACAACATCTTGGTATCATGAGCAAGGTTTAATCACATCTTGGAGTCCCATCCCCCCATTTGCTAGCTTGAATTTGTTGTTTTTCGTCCAAATTCAAAAATCCCCACAAAAATAGCCCCAAAAAAATTTTCTTGCAATTTGTTGGATCTTGTGAGATTTGGTTGTTTTGGTCCATGGATTTGATCTTTGGCAAGTGGATCTAGCCCCTCCCCAACAATCCCCACCCTTCCCACCACGAAATCCACGGAATTTTGCACTTCCCCCAAAATTTCCGCCCAAACCGAAGACCCCCGGGTGCTCGCACCTTGAACCACCCAGCAAATGAAGGAGTTTGGATGAAGGAGTTCGTATCCGATCTAGGTGTCATACCTAGTGCATCGGGTCCAATGAAAATCTTTTGTGACAATACTGGTGCAATTGCCCTGGCAAAGTGATACGGAGCATCCCTCGACTACCTGCGCCGACACTCCATCACCATCGCAAGCACCAAGAGGACCAACGACGAGAGCACGTGCACGCTCCATCGAGAATGAGGTTGACTTTCTCCTCTTCGAGTTTCGTTCGGTTTCACTTGAGAATGGGATTCTACCTCAAAGAGATACACTATGCGTTCTTAGGTACATTGGAGATCATTGTGAGGAAGCAAGGATGAAGGACCAAGCACCTACGGAACAACAGAAGGAAGAACAGGTCGAGAAGAATGAGAGAGAGAAGTCCCTGGACACCCCGGGTGCCCGGAAGGAAGGACCCCAGGTGCCCGGACCCAAAGACGCGGGGAGGGGCAAATCCCCTGGACACCCCGGGTGCCCGGCCATCTTGGCCCCGGGTGCCCGGCCCCGGCATGGGCCTCGCCCCAGCCACTCCCCAGGTGCCCGGCCTCTTAGGGCCGGGTGCCCGGCTGCTCCCCTGGGCCACGCCAGCCCCAAACGGGTGCCCGGCCCCTTGGCACTGGGTGCCCAGGCCACCTCCAAGCGCTGCTCCAGCCCCGACCGGGTGCCCGGGCCTCCACCCAGTGCCATCCCAGCATCGCCCCGGGTACCCGGCCTCTCGCCCAGCGCTGGCCCTGATCACCCCGGGTGCCCGCCCCCCCACCCCCCACCCCCCCGACCCCGGGGTGCCCGGCCTGCCCCATTTTGATCTCGTGTGGAGGAATTTTTGGTCTTTTGTAACATTGCCTTCCCCAATTTCGTCCCTAGCCCTTATATACTCATATCCTAGCTCATTTGGAAGGTTAGCAAAGTATTAGAGAAAACATTGTGAGCTTTGCTCCTCATCTCCCCTCCTCTTTGGAGATCAAGCCCCCACCTAGGGAAGAATCCTTTGGATTGTCAAGTCCTCCTCTTGGAGAAGATCATCATCAAGACCTCCCCTAGTGGGAAGAACTTACCTAGTGCTATTTTGCTTCAATTGTTCATGTAATCTTGTGGATCTCATGTATGCTACTCTAGTTGATGTGATATTTGGGTTTGTTTGAGTGTTTTGTTCCTTGTGTTCTTGAGTGTTCTTCCTCCTTTTCCCCCTCCAAGTGTAAAAAGATCCCCTCTAGGGTTTGACCCTACAACACAAAGGAATCCAGATTTCACAAGAGAACCAAGCACATTAAGAGACGCTTCAATTTCATCCGTCATCAAGTGTCGGAAGAGGACATAAAGATTTGCAAGATACACACGGATCTGAATGTTGCAGACCCATTGACTAAGCCTCTTCCACGAGCAAAACATGATCAGCACCAAAGCTCCATGGGTGTTAGAATCATTACTATGTAATCTATATTATTGACTCTAGTGCAAGTGGGACACTGAAGGAAATATGCCCTAGAGGCAATAATAAAGTTATTATTTATTTCCTTAATTCATGATGAATGTTTATTATTCATGCTAGAATTGTATTAACCGGAAACTTAGTACATGTGTGAATGCATAGACAAAACATATAGTCCCTAGTATGCCTCTACTTGACTAGCTCGTTAATCAAAGATGGTTATGTTTCCTAACCATAAACATAGGCTAAACATATAGTCCCTAGTATGCCTCTACTTGACTAGCTCGTTAATCAAAGATGGTTATGTTTCCTAACCATAGACATGTGTTGTCATTTGATGAACGGGATCACGTCATTAGGAGAATTATGTGATGATGGACATGACCCATCCGTTAGCTTAGCATTAAGATCATGTCAGTTTCATTGCTACTGCTTTCTTCATGACTTATACAAGTTCCACAGACTATGAGATTATGCAACTCCCGAATACCGGAGGAACACTTTGTGTGCTACCAAACGACACAATGTAAATGGGTGATTATAAAGGTGCTCTATAGGTGTCTCCGAAGGTGTTTGTTGGGTTAGCATAAATCGAGATTAGGATTTGTCACTCCGTGTTTCGGAGAGGTATCTCTGGGCCCTCTCGGTAATACTCATCACTATAAGCCTTGCAAGCATTGTAACTCATGAATTAGTTGCGGGATGAAGTATTACGGAACGAGTAAAGAGACTTGCTGGTAACGAGATTGAACTAGGTATGATGATACCGACGATCGAATCTCGGGTATGTAACATACCGATGACAAAGGGAACAATGTATGTTGTTATGCGGTTTGACCGATAAAGATCTTCGTAGAATATGTAGGAACCAATATGAACATCCAGGTTCCGCTATTGGTTATTGACCGGAGACGTGTCTCTGTCATGTCTACATAGTTCTCGAACCCGTAGGGTCCGCACGCTTAACGTTCGATGACGATTGGTATTATGAGTTTATGTGATATGATGTACCGAAGGTTGTTTAGAATCCCGGATGTGATCACAGACATGACGTGGAGTCTCAAAATGTTTGAGACATAAATATTGATATATTGGACGGCTATGTTTGGACACAGGAAGTGTTCCGGAGAAGTTTCGGATAAAACCGGAGTACCGGAGGGTTATCGAAACCCCTCGAGGAATTAATGGGCCTTAGTGGGCCTTAGTGGAGAAGAGAGAGGGCCGGCCAGAGGTGGCGCGTGCCCTCCCCTTGCCCAGTCCGAATTGGACAAGGGAAGGGGGGCGCCCCCCGTCTCCTTCCTTCTCTGCTCTCCTCTTTCCCTTCTTCTCCTTCTTGGACTAGGAAAGGGGGGAAACCTACTCCTACTAGGAGTAGGAGTCCTCCCCCTTGGCGCGCCCCTTGTGGCCGGCCGGACTCCTCCTCCCCTCCTTTATATATGGGGGAGGGGGCACCCCATAGACGCACAAGTTGATCAAGTTGATCTTTTAGCCGTGTGTGGTGCCCCCCTCCACAGATTTCCACCTCGGTCATGTCGTCGTAGTGCTTAGGCAAAGCCCTGCGCTGGTAACTTCATCATCACCATCACCACGTTGTCGTGCTGACATAAATCTCCCACGACCTCAGCTGGATCTAGAGTTCGAGGGAGGTCACCGAGCTGAACGTGTGCAGATCGTGGAGGTGCCATGTGTTCGGTACTTGATCGGTTGGATTGCGAAGACGTTCGACTACATCAACCGCATTACTTAACGCTTCCACTTTCGATCTACGAGGGTATGTGGACAAACTCTCCCCCTCGTTGCTATGCATCACCTAGATAGATCTTGCGTGATTGTAGGAAATTTGTTGAAATTACCGCGTCCCCAACATTCGCAAGACAACGACAAGCTCTACATCATCAAGTACGACTACAACTCCAAGTATTCCCATCAAGTTGATGTGGATCACAAAGAACAAGAACTAGAGTGATCTTGAGGGTGACCCGCCAACATACTTCACTCATATTCGTTTTGGCGAGGACTTGTGCAATCAACTTTCATATCTTGCACTAGTTCATGGAGTCACAAACTGATGAGGACATCAATACCATTGTTACACCCACAGCCCCTACTGCTACATATACTGGACCAATTACTAGAGCTCGCGCACGCCAATTAAATTATCAGGTACTTTCGTTTCTTGGTAATGATTCTAATGTTCATGAGAATATGATGCTGCCTAAATTGGATACATTTGTTTTGCTTACAAATGAAGGGCCTAGCTTGGAGAAGGATGGACATTGGAGCAAGAGCAAGCATGGAGATGATGCCATGCGCAAGGGGAACAAGAACGGAGTTACAAGTGATGATTTCAGGACTTTGAAGCCACCATAAGAGTGCATGAAGCCTTGGACGAAATATACAAGATGCCACTTCATAAATTTCGTCCAGAGGCTATTATAGGTGCTGCGTCACCTTATTATTGGGCCAGGCCCATGTAATTTCGAAATACATAAGTATAGGCTATTTTTAGAGTCCGTATGTGTGGGGAAACAAGAGATAGGGTTGATTTCAGACCCCTCCACCAAGGGCCACGAAATTCCCCCCCCCCCCATCTTCCTCCATATATACAGCCCTTAGGGCGCCGTTTAGACTTTGGGTTTTGTTTAGATTAAAAGTTCGCCATAGCTGCAACTTCGCGTACTTCGTTTGTGTTCAACGACCAGACAAAGGCGTCACAGAACCCCACCTTGATCAATAAAGCTTTCATCTTATATTCGCAATATCCAGATTGCAATCTCAGTTTCTTGCTTGTTCTTCGTTTGCTCGCAGGAAACAGACCCTCGTGGTCAGGTTGATCGTGCTCCGGCGTGGTCAATAACCTCTCGGAGTTGGTTTAGCGATTGCTAAGGCGCGACGTCCTCGCACGTTCGTAGTCGGATCGTCAAAGTCGACTTCCACCAAAGCGAAATCCATCATCTCATCGAAAGACGGGACACCTTTGCCTCTATCAAGTGGTATCAGATTTCCAGGTTGCTCGGTGAGATTTTCCAGTTTTTCGTAGTTTAGATCGAGTCTGTTCGTCATACCTATAGTCCACGAAAAAGCCACAAAAAAAATTAGGGTTAGTTCATCATATCCGAACCAATCTGAGCCTTTGCATAATCTTTTTAGGGTTTTGCTTTGTTGAATTTGCGGTTGCATCGTCGGTCTAGTTGCTGGTCTTAGAGTCTAGTCTTTTAGAGTTTCGAGTTCTGGTCATAAGTTGTCACGCCGCCGCCGCACCATCATCATCGCCCCTGCCATCTACCACCACCGCTCCGAATCCGTATCCATATACCACCACCAATCCGTGTCCATATACCACCACCGATCCATATCCATATACTACCACCGCTACCAGCACCGCTGCCATATACCACCACCATATATCCACCACCAATTCGAGTTCCTTGCTTATTAGGTTTGTTTTCGGGATCCATCTAGTTTCCGATTCGTGTTTCCTTGCCGGAGTAGGTTTCGGAAAAAAAAAGAGTCCGGAAACCACGCTCCGTTTAGGCCCAAAATTTTTCGAAAACGCATTTTTCGAAAAAATTTCTGGCTATCCTATTTTTAGGTGTTTCTGAGTGTTTTGAGACAGGTGCCATTATAGGAAGTTTTTTTTTGACCCGTTTCCAGTTTTTGGGTCCGGGCAGTCGAAAAAACGAAAAAAAAAAATTGGTCGAAAAAATTTCGTGCCCATCCTGTCAGTTTGACCTAGGAAGAGTTTTGAGACACTCGCCATTATAGTGATTTTTCGCAAAAAAAAAAGAGCAGCGCAAAAAAAAAGAGCGCAAAAAAAAAGAGCGAAAAAAAAATCCAGAGTGTGCTTTTCCCTTGTTTACGTGCAGCGCCGTGATTTTGTTAGTGTTCTAGGCTCGCGTCTCTAGCACGGTCTAGCCTAGGACCAGCACAGTACCGTCGTTGAGCGTTTATTCAACTTTGCATCTCTGAATTGATTATTGCTGACCCTTTTTGCTACCATACTATAAGCCTTCCCAGCTCCACATACATCTACGTCGTGTGTTTGACTCTCCCTGGTAATCGCTCTATCCAAGCTTTGAGAGTTTTTGACTACAACGGTTGCCGAACACCGCCTGCTGCTGGGTAAGAACTGGTAAGAATTTGAGATTTGCTTGACGGATTTGTGACACCCACCACCACCTCTTGTTAGTAGTCTGTAGGATCATCTTCTTGTGTGTTTCTATTGCTGCTAACCATGCCAGGATCACAAGCCGACGAGACTGACTGGGAGAACATGACGAATAAGGATTTGCATGATAAATTTCAGCAAATGATGAGTGGACAGGTGCAAGATGTGCTAAACAGATTTGAAGAGGCCATGGAGAAGATAGATGGCATGGAGAAGACGTTCCAAACAAAGCTCGATAACAAGTTTAATGAATTGCTCGCGCGTCTTCCACCACCACCACCCGCTGCACCTAACGCACCTCTCCAACAACAACAACAACAACAACAACAACGCATCCTTTCGAATCAGTATGGACGAGCGAAGCGTGTTCCTATTGAGGATGGCCAAACTTCTGGTGCTGCTGTTCATGTTGTTGATGCTTCTTTGGCCCCTGCTACTGCTGCTGCTGGTACCCAGGAGGATGATGAGTATGCGGGCGATTATGAGGATGAGGTTGATCAAAATCAGCACTACGTGCAGCCACCAGCACCACCACCACCAGGTCGACCTCAGGTATATATTCGTAATGGTAGGCCTGCACCACCACCTCAGGTACGAGATGATGTCCATATTCCTAAACTGAAATTGAATATTCCACCATTTGAGGGTAGATATGTTCCTGATATATATCTTACTTGGGAGTTAGAAACTGAACAACGTTTTACATGTTTACAATATCCCGAGGAGAGACGGGTTGCTGCTGCTGTTTGTGTTTTCACTAGTTTTGCATGTGTATGGTGGTCTGAACATTGTAGATTATATCCTATTCCCGCTACTTGGGCTACTTTGAAAACTGCTATGCGTACTCGTTGGGTTCCACCATATTATCAACGTGAATTGCTTCAAATTTTACAGCGCTTAAGACAAGGAAAAAATTCTGTAGAAGAATATTATCAGGAATTACAAACTGGCATGATTAGATGTGGTATTGTTGAGGAGAATGAAGCTATGCTTGCACGTTTTCTGGGTGGATTAAATAGAGAAATTCAGACCATTCTAGACTATAAGGAGTATACTAATATCACTCGTTTATTCCATCTTGCTTGTAAAGCTGAACGTGAAGTGCAGGATCGACAGGCATTGGCGCGGACTAACTTTTCTACAGGTCGACCTTCATCATGGACACCACGTGCATCATCTACTTCCACATGTTCTGCTACACCGGCGCCTCCGTCGGCTGCCACCTCCAACCGTGATACAATAAAGCAGGCACAATCACCACTATCTGCCAAGAGCACACCTTCTGGGCCTGCAAAGAGCTCTTCTTCATCCATGGCATCAACAGGGCAAACACATGATATTATTTGTCGACGTTGCAAGGGTGGAGGTCATTATGCGAGAGAATGCCCATCTAAGCGTGTGATGATTGTTACTGAGGATGGTGGGTATGAGTCCGCTAGTGACTATGATGAGGAGACTTTGGCTCTTATTACACGTGACGAACACGGTGGAGACGATTCTGATCATGAGACGCAATACATGGCTCCTGAAGATGCTGACAGGTATGAATGTTTAGTTGCTCAACGTGTTTTGAGTGTGCAGGTTACACAAGCTGAGCAAAATCAGAGGCATAATTTGTTCCATACAAAGGGAGTTGTGAAGGAACGTTCTGTTCGCGTGATCATAGATGGAGGGAGTTGCAACAACTTGGCTAGCATGGAGATGGTGGAGAAGCTTTCTCTCACCACAAGACCACATCCACATCCTTACTACATCCAATGGTTCAACAACAGCGGCAAGGTTAAGGTAACACGTACTGTTCGTGTGCATTTTAGTATCTCTACATATGCTGATTATGTTGATTGTGATGTGGTACCTATGCAAGCATGTTCCTTATTACTTGGTAGACCATGGCAATTTGATAAAAATGATGTACACCATGGTAGAAACAATCATTATACTCTTGTTCATAAGGATAAAAATATTACTTTGCTTCCTATGACTCCTGATTCTATTTTGAAAGATGATATTAATAGAGCTAATAAAGCAAAACAGGAGAAGAATAAGAGTGAAAATCAGATTGTGGCAAAAGAATTTGAGCAACAAATGAAGCCTAATAATAAACCATCTAGTGTTGCTTCTGAAATTAAATTGAAAAGTGCATGTTTATTTGCCACCAAATCTGATATTGATGAGCTAGATTTCAGCAAATCTGTTTGCTATGCTTTTGTGTGCAAAGAGGCATTATTTTCATTCGAGGACGTGCTTTCCTCTTCGCCCCCTCCTGTCACTAACATTATGCAGGAGTTCGCTGACGTCTTTCCACAAGACGTGCCACCGGTGATAGAGGCAAAGGTGTCCCGTCTTTCGATGAGATGATGGATTTCGCTTTGGTGGAAGTCGACTTTGACGATCCGACTACGAACGTGCGAGGACGTCGCGCCTTAGCAATCGCTAAACCAACTCCGAGAGGTTATTGACCACGCCGGAGCACGATCAACCTGACCACGAGGGTCTGTTTCCTGCGAGCAAACGAAGAACAAGCAAGAAACTAAGATTGCAATCTGGATATTGCGAGTATAAGATGAAAGCTTTATTGATCAAGGTGGGGTTCTGTGACGCCTTTGTCTGGTCGTTGAACACAAACGAAGTACGCGAAGTTGCAGCTATGGCGAACTTTTAATCTAAACAAAACCCAAAGTCTAAACGGTGCCCTAAGGGCTGTATATATGGAGGAAGAGAGGGGGAATTTCGTGGCCCTTGGTGGAGGGGTCCGAAATCAACCCTATCTCTTGTTTCCCCACACATACGGACTCTAAAAATAGCCTATACTTATGTATTTCGAAATTACATGGGCCTGGCCCAATAAAAAGGTGACGCAGCACCTATAATAGCCTCTGGACGAAATTTATGAAGTGGCATCTTGTATATTTCGTCCAAGGCTTCATGCACTCTTATGGTGGCTTCAAAGTCCTGAAATCATCACTTGTAACTCCGTTCTGGTTCCCCTTGCGCATGGCATCATCTCCATGCTTGCTCTTGCTCCAATGTCCATCCTTCTCCAAGCTAGGCCCTTCATTTGTAAGTAAAACAAATGTATCCAATTTAGGCAGCATCATATGCTCATGAACATTAGAATCATTACCAAGAAACGAAAGTACCTGATAATTTAATTGGCGTGCGCGAGCTCTAGTAATTGGTCCAGTATATGTAGCAGTAGGGGCTATGGGTGTAACAATGGTATTGATGTCCTCATCAACCGGGATTACCACCCATTCGAGGGATTGAGCATCAAATTGACTTAATTCTCGGTGCATCGCTACCCAACCGTGCACCATACCGTACCAATCCAGAGGAGACGAAGGAGATTATGCGTCAAGTACAGGAGCTACTCGACAAAGGTTATATACGCGAATCTCTTAGTCCTTGTGCTGTTCCTATTATACTAGTGCCTAAAAAGGATGGTACGTCACGTATGTGTGTTGATTGTAGAGGCATTAATAATATTACTATTCGTTATCGTCATCCTATTCCTAGGCTAGATGATATGCTTGATGAATTGAGTGGCTCTACAATATTCTCCAAAGTTGATTTGCGTAGTGGATACCATCAAATTCGTATGAAATTGGGTGATGAATGGAAAACAGCATTTAAAACTAAGTTTGGTTTATACGAGTGGTTAGTCATGCCTTTTGGGTTAACTAATGCACCTAGTACTTTCATGAGATTAATGAACGAAGTTTTACGTGCTTTCATTGGACGATTTGTGGTAGTCTATTTTGATGATATACTGATTTATAGCAAATCTTTGGAAGAACATTTGGAACATTTACGTGCTGTTTTTATTGCTCTACGTGATGCACATTTGTTTGGTAACCTTGGGAAGTGCACCTTTTGCACCGACCGAGTATCTTTTCTTGGCTATGTTGTTACTCCACAGGGAATTGAAGTTGATAAAGCCAAGATTGAAGCTATTGAGAGTTGGCCGCAGCCCAAAACGGTCACACAAGTGAGGAGTTTTCTTGGCCTTGCTGGATTCTATAGGCGTTTTGTGAGAGATTTCAGCACCATTGCTGCACCTCTCAATGAGCTTACAAAGAAAGATGTGCCTTTTATTTGGGGTACCGCACAGGAAGAAGCCTTCACGGTATTGAAAGATAAGTTGACACATGCTCCTTTACTCCAACTTCCTGATTTTAATAAGACTTTTGAGCTTGAATGTGATGCTAGTGGAATTGGATTAGGAGGTGTGCTATTACAAGATGGCAAACCTGTTGCATACTTTTCTGAAAAATTGAGTGGGCCTAGTCTGAATTATTCTACTTACGATAAAGAATTATATGCTCTTGTTCGGACTTTAGAAACATGGCAACATTATTTATGGCCCAAAGAATTTGTTATACATTCTGATCATGAATCTTTGAAACATATTAAAAGTCAAGCTAAACTGAATCGTAGACATGCTAAATGGGTTGAATTTATTGAGACTTTCCCTTATGTCATTAAACACAAGAAGGGAAAAGAAAATGTTATTGCTGATGCATTGTCTCGTCGCTATACTATGCTTTCACAACTTGACTTCAAAATATTTGGTTTGGAGACCATCAAAGATCAATATGTGCATGATGCTGATTTTAAAGATGTAATGCAGAATTGTAAAGAAGGAAGAATGTGGAACAAGTTTGTCGTTAACGATGGATTTGTGTTTCGTGCTAACAAGCTATGCATTCCAGCTAGCTCCGTTCGTCTTTTGTTGTTGCAGGAGGCGCATGGAGGAGGATTAATGGGACACTTTGGCGTGAAGAAGATGGAGGACGTACTTGCTACACATTTCTTTTGGCCAAAGATGAGACGGGATGTTGAGCGTTTTATTGCTCGCTGCACTACATGTCAAAAAGCTAAGTCACGACTCAATCCTCATGGTTTATATATGCCTTTGCCTGTACCTAGTGTTCCTTGGGAGGATATATCTATGGACTTTGTTTTAGGTTTACCTCGAACAAAGAAGGGGAGGGATAGCATATTTGTTGTCGTGGATAGATTCTCGAAAATGGCACACTTTATACCATGTCATAAAAGCGATGATGCTGTTAATGTTGCTGATTTGTTCTTTCGTGAAATTATTCGCTTGCATGGTGTGCCAAATACTATTGTTTCAGATCGTGATACTAAATTTCTTAGCCACTTTTGGAGATGTTTATGGGCTAAGTTGGGGACTAAACTGCTTTTTAGTACTACTTGTCACCCCCAAACTGATGGACAAACTGAAGTAGTCAATAGAACATTGTCTACTATGCTTAGGGCTGTTTTGAAGACTAATAAGAAAATGTGGGAGGAATGCTTGCCTCATATTGAATTTGCTTATAATCGTTCATTGCATTCTACTACTAAGATGTGCCCTTTTGAAGTTGTGTATGGTTTCCTACCTCGTGCACCTATTGATTTGTTGCCTCTTCCATCTTCGGAGAAGGTTAATTTTGATGCTAAAGAACATGCTGAATTGATTTTAAAAATGCATGAGTTAACTAAGGAAAACATTGAGCGTATGAATGCTAAATATAAACTTGCTGGAGATAAGGGTAGAAAACATGTTGTGTTTGCACCTGGAGATCTTGTTTGGTTACATTTGCGTAAGGATAGATTTCCTGATTTGCGCAAATCAAAGCTAATGCCACGTGCTGCTGGTCCCTTTAAGGTGTTGGAGAAAGTAAATGATAATGCATATAAACTTGAGCTGCCTGCAGATTTTGGGGTTAGTCCCACTTTTAACATTGCAGATTTGAAGCCTTATTTGGGTGAGGAAGATGAGCTTTCGTCGAGGACGACTTCATTTCAAGAAGGGGAGGATGATGAGGACATCAATACCATTGTTACACCCACAGCCCCTACTGCTACATATACTGGACCAATTACTAGAGCTCGCGCACGCCAATTAAATTATCAGGTACTTTCGTTTCTTGGTAATGATTCTAATGTTCATGAGAATATGATGCTGCCTAAATTGGGTACATTTGTTTTGCTTACAAATGAAGGGCCTAGCTTGGAGAAGGATGGACATTGGAGCAAGAGCAAGCATGGAGATGATGCCATGCGCAAGGGGAACAAGAACGGAGTTACAAGTGATGATTTCAGGACTTTGAAGCCACCATAAGAGTGCATGAAGCCTTGGACGAAATATACAAGATGCCACTTCATAAATTTCGTCCAGAGGCTATTATAGGTGCTGCGTCACCTTATTATTGGGCCAGGCCCATGTAATTTCGAAATACATAAGTATAGGCTATTTTTAGAGTCCGTATGTGTGGGGAAACAAGAGATAGGGTTGATTTCGGACCCCTCCACCAAGGGCCACGAAATTCCCCCCCCCCCCCCCTCTTCCTCCATATATACAGCCCTTAGGGCGCCGTTTAGACTTTGGGTTTTGTTTAGATTAAAAGTTCGCCATAGCTGCAACTTCGCGTACTTCGTTTGTGTTCAACGACCAGACAAAGGCGTCACAGAACCCCACCTTGATCAATAAAGCTTTCATCTTATATTCGCAATATCCAGATTGCAATCTCAGTTTCTTGCTTGTTCTTCGTTTGCTCGCAGGAAACAGACCCTCGTGGTCAGGTTGATCGTGCTCCGGCGTGGTCAATAACCTCTCGGAGTTGGTTTAGCGATTGCTAAGGCGCGACGTCCTCGCACGTTCGTAGTCGGATCGTCAAAGTCGACTTCCACCAAAGCGAAATCCATCATCTCATCGAAAGACGGGACACCTTTGCCTCTATCGCAAACCCTCTTGTTAGTAAGACAAGGGACAAGGTAACCCAATGCTTTCATGGACATCATTATATGTGTAATTCACTCTATGTCTATGGATATCCTTGTATGTTCCTTGTGGGGCTAACCCATGTCGGTATTGAAAGTGCAACACTCCAATGGATTGCTCCAAAAGATCTACATCAACATTGAGTATCCACATCTTCAACATCTACATGAATTCATCATCGACAAAACCCAAGGTTAGTTCGTCCCTCTTAGTGGGGATATCACATCTAGGGGGAGCTTTGCTCTAAGAATTGAGCTAAAGCAACTCTAATGGTGTGAACAGATCAATGCTTTATGTAAAAGTGGTAACCCACTTGTGTTTAAACGATGAGTACCTACGATCAAATATTCTCATTTGACTCCTCAGTCAATATACTCATATATAGATGGCCTAGTCATCGCCAATTGCTTGATAGATGCTACAGGTGTTTGTCCATGCTTTGTCACATATTTCATTTGCTATCTTATTGTGTCAACATGTTGGTTGCATAATTTCTCCATTCGAGGACATCCATTTGTGGTTTTGGTTCTTTGGTTCTTTATTGGCCAAATGGATGAACAAGAATGCCTAAGAAGCTTCTCTAGCTATCTATGTTTTTTCTCTTCTGAAACTCTATTCATGCTATATCACAAAAATTGAACAGGTCTTTTTCGGACCCTCCGGGTGAGGAGGACTCGGAGCCACCGATCCATCAAGGGCTGCCTTCCAAAACCATCTTGTGAACTCCGGTCAGACCAACACACTCATATTCGGTCCCACCAAAACCACTAGATTGATCTAGGTTTTCATCTTGGTGCTACCAATTAGAACGACTCGGTCTCACCGAGTTGTAGTAACTGCATGCAGTTTTGCATCTCGTTGCCACCGAGACATTCCATTCGATGCCACCGATAGTGTATGGGTATATATACTCCGCGACCCATTCGGTTAAAAATTTCTTCAAACCTCTCGAGCCCGAGCCCCATTGCTGTCGCCCCTTGGTCTCCGGATCATCATCGTCTCTGCATGTGCGCCTCTGCCGTAGGTCTCTGCCGTCGTCAACAGATTTATCCACCGTCATTGCCGCCGTAGCGAATCGTCACCGAGTTAGGATACGGTTCGACCACTTTGTGCCTATTCCCCTTTCCGATTCATTGCACAAATTTTGCCTGCTTTCTTTCCATGTATGAAAACATCCTATTCAGCAAAATGTTCCTTTAGATTAGATTCGATGAAAAATCTTAGGGTTAGGTTTCTGCCGATCTCATCTCAGACTGACCGAAATGAAGTTTTCGATCCCATCGATTGGCCTTGGCCATCGCACTAAGTACAACTCGGTCTGACCGAAGCATACTGATTGGTGAGACTGAAAGCAAATTCTCTTTGAAACCCTAGCATCTCAGAGTCACCAAACCGCAACTCGGTCTGGCCGGTGATGTATGTTGAGACTCTGTTAAGTGCTTCAGTGTCACCGAGATTTTCATATCGGTAGCTCCGAAATGCTTTCTGCAGAAAACTAAAACTAAGATTTTGACTCATTTTTTGGCAAAACAAGTTGTTTTTTGTGATGCCCATACCCATCTATTCACAGGGTCAGTTTTCAAATATGTTTGAAGCAAGTGATAGCCAGAACAGGTCAGAGGAGCAAGTCAACCTCAGTGGGGGCACAAGCCCAAGTGGGAGCTATGATGAAGGCAGTAGAGGCACTCCCAGCAATCTTCCTAAAGTTGCCACTAGACAGAGAAAGAAGAGAACGTCAGACAATGAGGATGAAGACTTTGCTGTTGAGGAAGAAGTGACCTCAAAGAAGAAAGTGCTTACGAAAGAGTATACCGCAGCTGCTGCCACCAAGCCAGGTCTTCAGAAGAAACCTCCTACCAAGAGAGCTCCCATGTCTAAGGCCAGAAGGTCAACTGCTACACAAGCGATTATGGAGTTAACTCTTGAGCCAAGAGGGGAAGGAGAAGCTGCTAATGGGAAGAAGAAGAGAAAGGAGAGAGAGTCAAGAAGACCATTGCCAGAGTGATTGGCAGACCATCCATGATGAGGGATGAGGATGAGGATGAGGAGGGAGGAACCTACTACACCCTGAGCCAAAACTTAGAAGTTAATGGCAGATGCCATTAAGATTGGTGCACCCTCCAAGCCCAAGTCCAAAGCTCCACCTGTTGCACTCAAAACTACAGCTCCAAAGAGATCCACCAGAAACATCCCAGCTACTGAGAAGAACAAGTCCCCAATGCCAGAAGTTCAAGAAGATGAGGAAGCCCAAGTGCTCAGAAAATTGAAGCCCAAGATTCCAGACCACGATGATGGACATCCAGTGGCTAGGAACATGAAGTTGAGGAAGGACAGTGGTCTGCGACTATGGAGGAAAACTGATCCATATGCTACAAGGAGAAGGATTGTTGTTGATTATCATTTCCACACCAGAGAACAACAAGACTTCTATGAGACAGTTTTGCTTGACAAGAAGCCAATTGTGAGTGATATGAAGTGGGTGGATTGGAAGTACATAGATGCTAATGAGGACTAGTTCCCCATGTTCATGAGAGCTTCAGGCTGACTGGAGTAGATGCATTTGTTGGACAAGAGCTCACCAAGTGGAATGATGAAATGGTGATGCAATTTTACTCCACTACACACTTCTATCCAGATGGGAAGATTGTGTGGATGACTAAGGGCACCAGATACCAGTCATCGATCTTAGAGTGGGCTGCTCTTATCAATGCCCCAGAAGAAGGAGAAAATGAAATAGATCTCTACAGCAAACCCAGGATGAATCATAACACTACGGCTCACATGTACAAACCCATTCCTGATAAAGCTCTAGAGACTCACAAGTTTGGTTCCATCTATTACTTGCTTGCTGGTTTGGCCACCACCAACTACATCTTGAGGCATACCTTGTTGCCCAAGTCCAAAGATGAGAATGATCCATGGCCATTCCATCAACCTGCTGCATTTATTTGAGATACCACAGAAGTTCAAGGTCATGAGTCTGATTGTTGAGACAGTCAAGAGGACAGCTGCAGACCAAAAGAGGTCATGTGGATATGCACCACATATTCAAATGTTCATCAATTCCAAGGTTGGAACTGGCATGTATCTGCTTGACAGAGAGCATCTACCTCTTAGGCCAGAATTTGAGGACAATGAAGTGGTGATGGATGCTTCACATCCAACATCAGTTGAGGCCCGGGAGAAGGCTGAGAAGGCAAAGGCTACCAAAGCGGCAAGGCAGCAAATGCTCTAGATGCATCCATAGTCAATCTCAAGACCAAGCAGGATCAACTCACATATCTGCTAGAAGCAACTCTGAGGATTGAGAAGAGTCTCGCCAACTTAACCAAAATCAGGAGAGCCTAGAGCGGATTGTTGAAGACAAGATGTATAATCTTGATGTCAAGGTCACTGGATCCAATCCATTGTTGAGAAGTTTCCAGATGATGCTGAGGACAGAGATGATAGACCTACCACTGACAGATTCCAGATAGTGCCAAGGTGTAGCGACCAGACCTCAAACAGTCCGATCTCTGTGCATCCGTGTCATCCCTGGATCGGTAATGCTGACACGCACAGTACTTGAGGATTTATAACAGAGTAGCAATCACACACTTATTACAATGAATGGCTCAAAAGAGAACTTATTACAATAATATGGCTTAAGGCCATCTAAAAACGATAACAGCGGAAGACTTGGAAGATAAAGTGAGTCCATCAACTCCAACGGCATCACTGAGTGTAAGAGAACGACCTATGGCACGTTACTCGTCGTCTGAAAAGTCTGCAACATGAATGTTGCAGCCCGTAACGGGTCAGCACATGGAATATGCTGGCAATGTAACACATAGAGTAAGGAACAGAATAAATGCTATCACTACATGCATATATGGCTGGTGGAAAGCTCTATGGTTACAGTTTTGCATAAAGCCAATTTTTTCCTACAACAAAGGAATAAATTTTATTTAACTATCATGGTGGTTGTTAAACATTGAGAAGGTTCCTCCAACTCAATCCCAATTAAGCATCATCATTAAACCCAATCAAATTATATTAAGAGTGGTGAGATCAACATGATAATCCAAGAACTAGATACTCAAGACGTCCATAACCAGGGACACGGCTAACCATGATTAGTTTGTACACTCTGTAGAGGTTTGCGCACTTTTCCCCACAAGACTCGAATACATCCATGGTCGGAGATTCAAGACACAGTCTTTCTGAAGCATTAACTCTCTACTCTGGATAGACAGTACCACCTACAACCCACTACATCTGCTAGTCTACCTCTTCAAGAGCTTCATGCAATTTACTCAACTATGTCAGAGCCCATATTGGCTTGTGGCTACACACGGAAGTTTCTAGCATGAATAATCTTATGATCCCTTTGAGCCTGGGTGGCAGACCGTAGGATCATCACACGGGTACTCCGAGATATCCTAGGACAACACTGGATTCTCCAGGTGCCCTGACAACCACTGGGTACTCTAGGGTGCCTTCAAGTAATCCACCCAGATGTGTATTTAAGTAGCCACCTTAAGTAAACCATTTATTTAACAAAACTCACATCTGCCATGAATCACAAGAACCAAACCACGTCTACGAGCATAGCATAGCAATATAAGCAACGTGAAGTAACTCCCAAAGGTTTGATAATAAATAGGACAATAGGTACTACCTCATCTACTTCCCAAAACCCACATGTTAATCAGATCCTAACCATGCAATTGTTTGAGGATTGATCTAATGCAATAAAACTGGTAGTAAAGAGGTATGATCAAAGTGTTACTTGCCTTGCTGATGATCCGTGAAACCTAGAGACTCGTAGTAGCATGCTTCGCACTCCGGGTACTCTATCGCAAACAAACAAGCATACAATAAGCACTCAACTAGAACCATGGGTAAAACTCAAATAAGAGATCTAACCAGAAAGTTCAACTTAAGAACTCCGGTTTGCAAAAAGAATCAAATCGAACGAAGCAACGAAACTTGCGAAAGAAACAAGCTCCGTTTACTAGTCTGGACTTAAGTCAAATTTTACAGTAGCAAAATCTTGTTCAAGTTGGTTAAACAGAAAGAGGGCTTCGAGACGAAGCTCTAGGCGCTTGAATCACCTGATTCCGATAAACGAGCGAAAAGATAAACTAAAACGAAAATCAGGACAGAAATCACGATCGAAAATAATCGCAGAAAAACCCTCGACAAAGAAAAACTGACAAACAGGCTAACAAACAAACATTCGCTGTCTGTGGTTAACGGGTGAAAACTGTTCGTTAAAACGAACGTACGAACGGGCGTTCGCTAAATAACTAAACCGGGAAAAAAATAAAACCGATCTAATAAAAAACCGCATCTAGGTTTTTTGAATAAAACCGAACGGTTTTTAGGATAAAACCGACGGCTACCTCGGTTCACATGATGGCGGTGGCGGCGGGCAACTCCGGCGAGGCGGCGTCCGGCGGCGGCGGCGGGGTCGGCGGTGAGGGCGGGCGGCGGCGACGGCGTCCTGCGGCGGCGGAACGGGCTGCGACGGTGGCGTCCGGCGGCGGCGGCGGCGGTGGCTGGCGGCGGCGGGGGGTGTGTGGCTGGGGCGGGGCTAGGGTTTGGGGGCGGCTCGGGCCTCCGCTCAAAAAGGCCGGCCGAGTGAAGTCCTAGTCGGGCATGGCCCGGCTAGGTCGGTTGACTTTTTTTAAGTAATACCGTGGCAGAAAAACAAACAAAAGAAATACTAAATGGACTCCAAAAATCCTGAAATAAATATTCCCCATCCTCTAAAAATATAGCGGACAAAGTGAACATTTATTTGGGCCTCCAATGCAATTTTGAAAAACGCACATTTTTCCTAATTCAAATAAAATAGCGATAAAACTCTGAAATACTTATTTGATTTAAATATTAAATCTCCAATATTTCTTTATTTTGGGGAAGTCATTTTATCCCCTCTCTTTTATTTTCATAAGAGAAATATTCGAAGATAAAATAATTAAAATCAAAGGATCCTCTTTTCAAAATTTGAGAAAACCCAAATATGAAATAACGAAATTCCCAACTCTCTCCGTGGGTCCTTGAGTTGCGTAGAATTTCTAGGATCAAGCCAAAATGCAGTAAAATATGATATGCGATGATGATCTAATGTATAACATTCCAAATTGAAAATTTGGGATGTTACAAACCTACCCCCCTTAAGATGAATCTCGCCCTCGAGATTCGGGTTGGCTAGAAAATAGGTGTGGGTGGTCCTTCCGTAAGTCTTCCTCTCGTTCCCAGGTGGCTTCATCCTCGATATGGTGGCTCCACTAAACTTTGCAAAACTTGATAACCTTGCTGCGTGTGACTCGGCTGGCAAACTCAAGAATCTTCACTGGTTTCTCCTCGTAGGTCAAATCGCTATCCAACTTTATTGCTTCCAGTGGCACTGTATCTCTCAGAGGAATATCGGTCATCTCTGCGTGGCACTTCTTCAACTGGGAAACGTGGAACACATCGTGAACTCCTGACAATCCTTCAGGCAACTCCAATTTGTAAGCAACTTCTCCCATACGTTCCAAAACTTTGTATGGTCCCACAAAACGTGGTGCTAACTTTCCCTTAACTCCAAAACGCTTAACTGGTGGGGACACACGAAGATAAACTCTGTCTCCGACTTCGTAAATTGTCTCCTTGCGTTTAGAATCTGCATAGCTCTTCTGCCTGGACTGGGCTACCTTGAGTGTATCATGAATCAACTTAACCTTCTCTTCAGACTCTTTAATCAAATCTGGTCCAAACAACTGACGGTCTCCAACTTCATCCCACAACAATGGTGTCCTGCACCTCCTTCCGTACAAAGCTTCAAAAGGGGCCATCTTCAAACTAGCTTGATAGCTATTGTTGTAAGAGAATTCTGCATATGGCAAATTGTTGTCCCAACTAGATCCATAATCTAGCGCACAAGCTCTCAACATGTCCTCCAGAATCCGATTGACTCTCTCAGTCTGTCCATCTGTCTATGGATGAAAGGTTGTACTGAACTCTAGCCTGGTACCCAAAGTTTCATGCAACTGATTCCAGAACTTTGAGGTAAACTAGGTTCCTTGATCTGATACAATGGTCCTCGAAACTCCATGCAGACATACGATCCTGGTCATGTATATCTTTGCCAACTTAGCACTGGTGTAAGTGGTCTTCACTGGGATGAAATGAGCTACCTTTGTAAAATGATCGACTACAACCCATATCGAGTCATAGCCTGAACGCGTCCTGGGCAATCCCGTGATAAAGTCCATGCCTAGATTCTCCCACTTCCATTCGGGTATCGGCAATGGCTGTAGCAATCCTGATGGCTTCTGATGCTCTCCCTTCACTCTCTGACATACATCACAAACTGCTACATACTCCGCAATATCCTTCTTCATTCTGGTCCACAGAAACTACCCTTCAAATCCATATACATCTTGGTATTTCCTGGGTGAATCAAATACGGCGAATCATGGGCCTCTTGCAGAATCAACTTCCTGATCTCCGGGTCATTGGGCACATATACGCGGTCCTCAAACCATAAGGTGTCATGCTCATCCTCACGAAATCCTTTAGCCTTTCCTTTGCTCATCCTTTCCTTTATCTCGGCAATCTCCTTGTCCGTCTTCTGAGCTTCTCTGATCTTATCCATCAAGGTAGACTGAATCTCCAATGCTGCTACATAGCCTCTCGTAACTACCTCCATACATAGCTCGCGAAGATCCTCTGCTAACTCCTTGGGTAACTCTCCGGTCATGAGCGTGTTGACATGACTCTTGCGGCTCAATGCATCGGCTACTACGTTAGCCTTTCCAGGGTGATAATGCAATCTCATATCATAATCCTTGATGAGCTCCAACCATCTCCTCTGCCTGAGATTCAACTCCTTCTCTGTGAAGATATACTTCAAACTCTTGTGATCCGTGTACACCTCACAATGGTTTCCGATGAGAAAATGTCTCCACGTCTTCAATGCATGCACTACGGCTGCTAACTCCAAATTGTGTGTAGCATAATTCAACTCATGGGGTTTAAGTTGTCATGAGGCATATGAAACAACTCTTCCCTCCTCCATAAGCACTACTCCAAGTCCTCAACGAGAAGCGTCGCAATACACTTGATAATCCTTGCATTGATCTGGCAGAATCAACACTGGAGCTGTAACCAAACGTTTCTTCAACTCCTGAAAACTGGCCTCACATTCCTCAGTCCAGTTGAACTTGGTGTCCTTCTTCCACAACTCTGTCATGGGCTTTGCAATCTTCGAGAAATTCTCAATGAACCTCTGGTAGTATCCTGCGAGTCCAAGAAAACTCTGGATCTCTCCAAATAACGTGGGTGCTTCCCAAATTGTCACAGTGACAACCTTGGTAGGGTCTACTGCTATTCCTTCTCTGGATATAACATGTCCAAGGAATCCAACTTCCTTCAACCAAAACTCACACTTGCTGAACTTGGCATATAACTAATGTTCTCTGAGCTTCCCAAGTACCAAACGCAAATGCTCCTTATGCTCCTCTTCATTCTTCGAGTAGACTAATATATCATCAATGAACACCACGACGAATTTACCAAAAAACTCCGTAAACACCTTGTTCATCATGTTCATGAAATAGGCAGGTGCGTTAGTCAGACCAAATGACATAACAGTATACACATATAGCCCGTACCTTGTGGTAAAAGTTGTCTTAGGTATATCCTGCTCTTGAATCTTTAGCTGGTGGTATCCCCATCGTAGATCGATCTCGGAAAATACTTTAGCTCCTTGCAACTGGTTAAACAGATCATTGATCATCGGTAGTGGGTACTTGTTCTTGATTGTCACTTCATTCAATCCACGATAATCAACAACCATCCTAAACGATCCATCCTTCTTCTCCACTAGAAGCACTGGTGATCCCCAAGGTGACGAACTTGGGCGAATGTAGCCTTTATCCAGTAACTCCTTAATTTGCTTCTTAATTTCCTCCAAATCCTTTGCGGGCATCCTGTACGGTCTCTTAGATATTGGCCCTGTGCCTGGAAAAAGCTCAATCGAAAACTCAATGTCTCTATCCCGTGGCATGCCTGGCAACTCTTCTGGAAATACATCAGGGAAATCCTTCACCACTGGTACTTCCTCCTGCACAACTCCTGATAAGGAATTCACTTGAGTCCTCTTCGGCACATGCCGGGATACATACTTAATCCTTGTTCCTTATGGGGTGGTAAGCAAAATCGACTTACTGGCGCAGTCATTGTTCCCTCCATACTTCGATAACCAATCCATGCCTAATATCACATCCAGTCCTTGCGACTCCAAGACTATTAGGTCTGAGGGAAACACGTAGTTACCAATCCTTAATGGTAACCGATCACACCATAGACTAGCCATATACTCTGCTCCTGACGAGGTTACTAACATGGGTGACCTAAGGGCTTGGGTTGGTAGTTTAAACTTATCCACAAATCCCCTTGATATGTATGAATGCGATGCACCAGTATCAAAAAGAATGATTGCAGTAAATGACTTAACCAAAAACTTACCTATTACTGCATCGGGTTGCGCTTCAACCTCCTCCACGCTAACGTGGGTCACTTGTCCCCTGTTGAAAGGGTTGGGCTTCTTCCTAGAGCTTTCATTGCCATTTCCATTTTTTGCTTCAGAACACTCCGTGGCATAATGTCCATTCTTCCCGCACTTGAAACAAGTAATGTGACTTAGATCCTTCTTGGCGGGTGTTGCTGGATTGGAACGGTTCTGGCCGTTGCTTCCTCCATTACCATTCCCATTCTTGGGGCCACTATGGTTGTGCGAACTTCTTCCATTGTGATTGTGACCTCCATGGTTATGTTGAAGGGGTCCTCCCTAGTTCGGGGTAAAACGGGGTCTCTGCTGAGCTCCAGAATTGTACTTCCCTTGTCCATACTTCCTCTTGTGGTTGTCAATCTGCTGTTGCTTCCCTTCAATCATGAGAGCTCTATCTACCAACTCCTGGTAGTTTTTGAAGGTTGCCACTATCAACTACATGCTCAGCTCATCATTCAGTCCTTTCAGTCAGTTCCTGCTTAGCTGCATCCTTAGCAACGTCATCTGGGGCATAACATAATAACTTACTAAAATCATCCACATAATGGCCAACTGTGCGTCCTCCTTGGTGCAAGTTGCGAAACTCGCGCTTCTTCATGGCCATAGCTCCTGCTGAAACATGGGCAGTGCAAAAAGCCTGCTGAAACTGGTCCCATGTGACAGTGTCGATGGGGTAAGTGGCTGTGAAATTCTCCCACCATGATGTTGCGGGTCCATTAAGCTGATGTGCGTCAAAACGCACTTTCTCCGCATCTGTGCATCCTGCAGTGGTCAACTCCCTTCCAATCTTGTGGAGCCAATCATCTGCAACTATCGGCTCGGTGCTACTGGAGAACATCGGCGGATTCAGCCTCAGAAAACAGGCTAAGTGATCGACAGGTGGTGGTGGTGGTGGGTTGTTGTTGTTGTTCCCCTGGTTCTGATTCTGGACTAGTATCTGCATCAATGCATTCTGCTGCTGGATCAACTGAGTGATCTCCGCCGGGAAAGCAAATCCATTGTCGCGTCTCGGAGGCATCTGAGGGTTTAGAAAAGATGAGAAAATAGACTAGAATGAGGTCTAGAGGGAAAACACTACCCATATGCACAAGAGATAAACACAATCATATCACTTCAATCAATTCAAACAAGGGCATACAATCGGTCAAACTATCGTTGCAAAAGTGCTCGGACTATACTATATACATGGGGGAATACTACTACTGCTATGGTGGTCGACTAGAAAAATTGATCGGTGGAGGACTCCATGATATCTGCTCCAGCTTCATCAACATAGTCATCATCACTATCGTCGGGGTCCGAGTCGGTGTCGTCGATGATGATGTAGTTCTCCGGACAAGTGGAATCGTTGTCTTCTCCTCCTGGCGCGGGGTCTCCCATGAATATTCCTAGCTTCTTCATTAGGTCGTCATTCTTCTCCACGAGTATCGTCATTTCCTCCTCATATCCATTGCGTGTAGACTTGAGTTCTTCCTCTAGCTCTGTGATCAGGGTCATTGCCTTCTTCAGATCTATCATGCCTACACACATCTGGTTCTCCTGGCAACGAATGTGCTGGTTTAACTCCTGGGTGAAAGCTGCAATAGATCTATCCTTCATGGTGCTGATCATCTCCCATTGCTCATCTCGGCGCCCAGAAATCTGGTAGATAGTATCCTTGATATCCTTGTAGTAGACTTCTCCAATGCATCCCATGGTGATGTGGGCTGCCATGCTCTTTCCTAGACTCCAGGTTTGATAGAGGCAAAGGTGTCCCGTCTTTCGATGAGATGATGGATTTCGCTTTGGTGGAAGTCGACTTTGACGATCCGACTACGAACGTGCGAGGACGTCGCGCCTTAGCAATCGCTAAACCAACTCCGAGAGGTTATTGACCACGCCGGAGCACGATCAACCTGACCACGAGGGTCTGTTTCCTGCGAGCAAACGAAGAACAAGCAAGAAACTGAGATTGCAATCTGGATATTGCGAATATAAGATGAAAGCTTTATTGATCAAGGTGGGGTTCTGTGACGCCTTTGTCTGGTCGTTGAACACAAACGAAGTACGCGAAGTTGCAGCTATGGCGAACTTTTAATCTAAACAAAACCCAAAGTCTAAACGGCGCCCTAAGGGCTGTATATATGGAGGAAGAGGGGGGGAATTTCGTGGCCCTTGGTGGAGGGGTCCGAAATCAACCCTATCTCTTGTTTCCCCACACATACGGACTCTAAAAATAGCCTATACTTATGTATTTCGAAATTACATGGGCCTGGCCCAATAATAAGGTGACGCAGCACCTATAATAGCCTCTGGACGAAATTTATGAAGTGGCATCTTGTATATTTCGTCCAAGGCTTCATGCACTCTTATGGTGGCTTCAAAGTCCTGAAATCATCACTTGTAACTCCGTTCTGGTTCCCCTAGCGCATGGCATCATCTCCATGCTTGCTCTTGCTCCAATGTCCATCCTTCTCCAAGCTAGGCCCTTCATTTGTAAGCAAAACAAATGTATCCAATTTAGGCAGCATCATATTCTCATAAACATTAGAATCATTACCAAGAAACGAAAGTACCTGATAATTTAATTGGCGTGCGCGAGCTCTAGTAAATGGTCCAGTATATGTAGCAATAGGGGCTGTGGGTGTAACAATGGTATTGATGTCCTCATCATCCTCCCCTTCTTGAAATAAAGTCGTCCTCGACGAAAGCTCATCTTCCTCACCCAAATAAGGCTTCAAATCTGCAATGTTAAAAGTGGGACTAACCCCAAAATCTGCAGGCAGCTCAAGTTTATATGCATTATCATTTACTTTCTCCAACACCTTAAAGGGCCAGCAGCACGTGGCATTAGCTTTGATTTGCGCAAATCAGGAAATCTATCCTTACGCAAATGTAACCAAACTAGATCTCCAGGTGCAAACACAACATGTTTTCTACCCTTATCTCCAGCAAGTTTATATTTAGCATTCATACGCTCAATGTTTTCCTTAGTTAACTCATGCATTTTTAAAATCAATTCAGCACGTTCTTTAGCATCAAAATTAACCTTCTCCGAAGATGGAAGAGGCAACAAATCAATAGGTGCACGAGGTAGGAAACCATACACAACTTCAAAAGGGCACATCTTAGTAGTAGAATGCAATGAACGATTATAAGCAAATTCAATATGAGGCAAGCATTCCTCCCACATTTTCTTATTAGCCTTCAAAACAGCCCTAAGCATAGTAGACAATGTTCTATTGACTACTTTAGTTTGTCCATCAGTTTGGGGGTGACAAGTAGTACTAAAAAGCAGTTTAGTCCCCAACTTAGCCCATAAACATCTCCAAAAGTGGCTAAGAAATTTAGTATCACGATCTGAAACTATAGTATTTGGCACACCATGCAAGCGAATAATTTCACGAAAGAACAAATCAGCAACATTAACAGCATCATCGCTTTTATGACATGGTATAAAGTGTGCCATTTTCGAGAATCTATCCACGACAACAAATATGCTATCCCTCCCCTTCTTTGTTCGAGGTAAACCTAAAACAAAGTCCATAGATATATCCTCCCAAGGAACACTAGGTACAGGCAAAGGCATATATAAACCATGAGGATTGATTCGTGACTTAGCTTTTTGACATGTAGTGCAACGAGCAATAAAACGCTCAACATCCCGTCTCATCTTTGGCCAAAAGAAATGTGTAGCAAGTACGTCCTCCGTCTTCTTCACGCCAAAGTGTCCCATTAATCCTCCTCCATGCGCCTCCTGCAACAACAAAAGACGAATGGAGCTAGCTGGAATGCATAGCTTGTTAGCACGAAACACAAATCCATCATTAACGACAAACTTGTTCCACATTCTTCCTTCTTTACAATTCTGCATTACATCTTTAAAATCAGCATCATGCACATATTGATCTTTGATGGTCTCCAAACCAAATATTTTGAAGTCAAGTTGTGAAAGCATAGTATAGCGACGAGACAATGCATCAGCAATAACATTTTCTTTTCCCTTCTTGTGTTTAATGACATAAGGGAAAGTCTCAATAAATTCAACCCATTTAGCATGTCTACGATTCAGTTTAGCTTGACTTTTAATATGTTTCAAAGATTCATGATCAGAATGTATAACAAATTCTTTGGGCCATAAATAATGTTGCCATGTTACTAAAGTCCGAACAAGAGCATATAATTCTTTATCATAAGTAGAATAATTCAGACTAGGCCCACTCAATTTTTCAGAAAAGTATGCAACAGGTTTGCCATCTTGTAATAACACACCTCCTAATCCAATTCCACTAGCATCACATTCAAGCTCAAAAGTCTTATTAAAATCAGGAAGTTGGAGTAAAGGAGCATGTGTCAACTTATCTTTCAATACCGTGAAGGCTTCTTCCTGTGCGGTACCCCAAATAAAAGGCACATCTTTCTTTGTAAGCTCATTGAGAGGTGCAGCAATGGTGCTGAAATGTCTCACAAAACGCCTATAGAATCCAGCGAGGCCAAGAAAACTCCTCACTTGTGTGACCGTTTTGGGCTGCGGCCAACTCTCAATAGCTTCAATCTTGGCTTTATCAACTTCAATTCCCTGTGGAGTAACAACATAGCCAAGAAAAGATACTCGGTCGGTGCAAAAGGTGCACTTCCCAAGGTTACCAAACAAACGTGCATCACGTAGAGCAATAAAAACAGCACGTAAATGTTCCAAATGTTCTTCCAAAGATTTGCTATAAATCAGAATATCATCAAAATAGACTACCACAAATCGTCCAATGAAAGCACGTAAAACTTCGTTCATTAATCTCATGAAAGTACTAGGTGCATTAGTTAACCCAAACGGCATGACTAACCACTCATATAAACCAAACTTAGTTTTAAATGCTGTTTTCCATTCATCACCCAATTTCATACGAATTTGATGGTATCCACTACGCAAATCAACTTTGGAGAATATTGTAGAGCCACTCAATTCATCAAGCATATCATCTAGCCTAGGAATAGGATGACGATAACGAATAGTAATATTATTAATGCCTCTACAATCAACACACATACGTGACGTACCATCCTTTTTAGGCACTAGTATAATAGGAACAGCACAAGGACTAAGAGATTCACGTATATAACCTTTGTCGAGTAGCTCCTGTACTTGACGCATAATCTCCTTCATCTCCTCTGGATTGGTACGGTATGGTGCACGGTTGGGTAGCGATGCACCGGGAATTAAGTCAATTTGATGCTCAATCCCTCGAATGGGTGGTAATCCCAGTGGCACGTCTTGTGGAAAGACGTCAGCGAACTCCTGCATAATGTTAGTGACAGCAGGGGGCAAAGAGGAAGGCACGTCCTCGAATGAAAATAATGCCTCTTTGCACACAAAAGCATAGCAAACAGATTTGCTGAAATCTAGCTCATCAATATCAGATTTGGTGGCAAATAAACATGCACTTTTCAATTTAATTTCAGAAACAACACTAGATGGTTTATTGTTAGGCTTCATTTGTTGCTCAAATTCTTTTGCCACAATCTGATTTTCACTCTTATTCTTCTCCTGTTTTGCTTTATTAGCTCTATTAATATCATCTTTCAAAATAGAATCAGGAGTCATAGGAAGCAAAGTAATATTTTTATCCTTATGAACAAGAGTATAATGATTGTTTCTACCATGGTGTACAGCATTTTTATCAAATTGCCATGGTCTACCAAGTAATAAGGAACATGCTTGCATAGGTACCACATCACAATCAACATAATCAGCATATGTAGAGATACTAAAATGCACACGAACAGTATGTGTTACCTTAACCTTGCCGCTGTTGTTGAACCATTGGATGTAGTAAGGATGTGGATGTGGTCTTGTGGTGAGAGAAAGCTTCTCCACCATCTCCATGCTAGCCAAGTTGTTGCAGCTCCCTCCGTCTATGATGACGCGCACAGAACGTTCCTTCACAACTCCCTTGGTATGGAACAAATTGTGCCTCTGATTTTGCTCAGCTTGTGTGACCTGCACACTCAAAACACGTTGAGCAACTAAACATTCATACCTGTCAGCATCTTCAGGAGCCATGTATTGCGTCTCATGATCAGAATCATCTCCACCATGTTCTTCATGTGTAATAAGAGCCAAAGTCTCCTCATCATAGTCACTAGCGGACTCATATCCACCATCCTCAGTAGCAATCATCACACGCTGAGATTTGCATTCTCTCGCAAAATGTCCTCTTCCCTTACAACGACGACAAATAATATCACTTGTGTGCCCTGTTGACGCCATGGAAGAAGAAGAGCTCTGTGCAGGCCCGGCAGGTGTGCTCTTGGCAGATAGTGGTGGTTGTGCCTGCTTTCTTGTATCACGGTTGGAGGTGGCACCTGAAGGAGGTGATGGTGCAGTGGAAGTAGATGATGCACGTGGTGTCCATGATGAAGGTCGACCTGCAGAAAAGTTAGTGCGCGCCAATGCCTGTCGATCCTGCACTTCACGTTCAGCTTTACAAGCAAGATGGAATAAACGAGTGATATTATTATAATCCTTATAGTCTAGAATGGTCTGAATATCTCTATTTAATCCACCCAGAAAACGTGCAAGCATAGCTTCATTCTCCTCAACAATACCACATCTAATCAAGCCAGTTTGTAATTCCTGATAATATTCTTCTACGGAATTTTTTCCTTGTCTTAAGCGCTGCAATTTTTGAAGTAATTCACGTTGATAATATGGTGGAACCTAACGAGTACGCATAGCAGTTTTCAAAGCAGCCCAAGTAGCTGGAACAGGATATAATCTACAATGTTCAGACCACCAAACACATGCAAAGCTAGTGAAAGCACAAACAGCAGCAGGAACACGTCTCTCCTCAGGATATTGTAAACATGTAAATCGTTGTTCAGTTTCTAACTCCCAAGTAAGATATATATCAGGAACATATCTACGCTCAAATGGCGGAATATTCAATTTCAGTTTAGGGAGATGGTCATGATCTCGTACCTGAGGGGGAGCCCTAACATTGCCATTATTTGCATGTGGACGACCTGGTGGTTGTGGTGCTGGTGGTTGCACGTAGTTCTGATGTTGATCAACCTCATCCTCGTAATCTCCCACATAATCATCCTCCTCGGTACCAGCAGCAGTAGTAGCAGGAGCCAAAGAAGCACCAACAGCAGTAGCAGCGGCACCAGAATTTTGTCCTAGCTCAATAGGAACACGCTGAGCTCGTCCATACTGATTCGGAAGGGGCCGTAGTTGTTGTCGTTGCAGAGGTGCGATAGGTGCAGCCGGCGGTGGTTGTGGAAAACGCGCGAGCAATTCATCAAACTTGCTATCAAGCTTTGTTTCAAATGTCTTCTCAATGCCATCTATTTTCTCCATGGCCTCGTCAAATCTGTTTAGCACATCTTGCACCTGTCCACTCATCATTTGCTGAAATTTATCATGTAGCTGTTTGTTCGTCAGGTTCTCCCAATCAGTCTCATCGGCTTGTGATCCTACCATGGTTAGCAGCAAATAGAAACACAGAAGAATATGATCCTATAGAGTACTAAGAAGTGGTGGTGGTGTATCACAAACCCGTCAAGCAAATCTCAAATTCTTACCAGTTCTTACACAGCAGCAGGTGGTGATCAGCAACCGTTGTAGTCAAAACTCTCAAAGCTTGGATATAGCGATTACCAGGGAGAATCAAACGCACGACGTAGATGTATGTGGAGCTGGGAAGGCTTATAATATGGTAGCAAAAGGGGTAAGCAATAATCAATTCAGAGATGCAAAGTTGAATAAACGCTCAACGACGGTACTGTGCTGGTCCTAGGCTAGACCGTGCTAGAGACGCGAGCCTAGAACACTAACAAAATCACGGCGCTGCACGTAAACAAGGGAAAAGCACACTTTGGATTTATTTTTTCGCTCTTTTTTTTTTGCGCTCTTTTTTTTGCGCTGCTTTTTTTTTGCGAAAAATCACTATAATGGCGAGTGTCTCAAAACTCTTCCTAGATCAAACTGACAGGATGGGCACGAAATTTTTTCGACCAATTTTTTTTTTTCGTTTTTTCGACTGCCCGGACCCAAAAACTGGAAACGGGTCAAAAAAAACTTCCTATAATGGCACCTGTCTCAAAACACTCAGAAACACCTAAAAATAGGATAGCCAGAAAAATTTTCGAAAAATGCGTTTTCGAAAAAAATTGGGCCTAAACGGAGCGTGGTTTCCGGACTCTTTTTTTTTCGAAACCTACTCCGGCAAGGAAACACGAATCGGAAACTAGATGGATCCCGAAAACAAACCTAATAAGCAAGGAACTCGAATTGGTGGTGGATATATGGTGGTGGTATATGGCAGCGGTGGTGGTAGCGGTGGTAGTATATGGATATGGATCGGTGGTGGTATATGGACACGGATTGGTGGTGGTATATGGATACGGATTCGGAGCGGTGGTGGTAGATGGCAGGGGCGATGATGATGGTGCGGCGGCGGCGTGACAACTTATGACCAGAACTCGAAACTCTAAAAGACTAGACTCTAAGACCAGCAACTTGACACGACGATGCAACCACAAATTCAACAAAGCAAATACAGAAAAGATTATGCAAAGGCTCAGATTGGTTCGGATGGGATGAACTAACCCTAATTTTTTTTTGGCTTTTTCGTGGACTATAGGTATGAAGAACAGACTCGATCTAAACTACGAAAAACTGTAAAATCTCACCGAGCAACCTGGAAATCTGATACCACTTGATAGAGGCAAAGGTGTCCCGTCTTTCGATGAGATGATGGATTTTGCTTTGGTGGAAGTCGACTTTGACGATCCGACTACGAACGTGCGAGGACGTCGCGCCTTAGCAATCGCTAAACCAACTCCGAGAGGTTATTGACCACGCCGGAGCATGATCAACCTGACCACGAGGGTCTGTTTCCTGCGAGCAAACGAAGAACAAGCAAGAAACTGAGATTGCAATCTGGATATTGCGAATATAAGATGAAAGCTTTATTGATCAAGGTGGGGTTCTGTGACGCCTTTGTCTGGTCGTTGAACACAAACGAAGTACGTGAAGTTGCAGCTATGGCGAACTTTTAATCTAAACAAAACCCAAAGTCTAAACGGCGCCCTAAGGGCTGTATATATGGAGGAAGAGGGGGGGAATTTCGTGGCCCTTGGTGGAGGCGTCCGAAATCAACCCTATCTCTTGTTTCCCCACACATACGGACTCTAAAAATAGCCTATACTTATGTATTTCGAAATTACATGGGCCTGGCCTAATAATAAGGTGACGCAACACCTATAATAGCCTCTGGACGAAATTTATGAAGTGGCATCTTGTATATTTCGTCCAAGGCTTCATGCACTCTTATGGTGGCTTCAAAGTCCTGAAATCATCACTTGTAACTCCGTTCTGGTTCCCCTTGCGCATGGCATCATCTCCATGCTTGCTCTTGCTCCAATGTCCATCCTTCTCCAAGCTAGGCCCTTCATTTGTAAGCAAAACAAATGTATCCAATTTAGGCAGCATCATATTCTCATGAACATTAGAATCATTACCAAGAAACGAAAGTACCTGATAATTTAATTGGCGTGCGCGAGCTCTAGTAATTGGTCCAGTATATGTAGCAGTAGGGGCTGTGGGTGTAACAATGGTATTGATGTCCTCATCAAGGTTGGTGCATCAAAGGAAAACTCTATGGGCTCAGTGACTGGCATGAACGTCCTTCCTGGAACTTGAACTCGAATCATCCAATGCTCCTCTTTTGGTAAAGTGGCGATGTAGGTTCCGATGAATCTTGGTATTCCGATGTTCAGGTATCTAGTGACTTCCTTCAAGTGTCGTCCAAAAGGTGTATCTTCATCCGGTTGAGTTAACTTGTTCCTTGCATCCGCCATCCTAAAGATTAGAAAAGGGAGAGGAGTCAGAAATGAGAAGAGAGTAGTGATCTAGGGCTTTAGCTTAGTGGTCGTGTCCTATAGTCAGCGTGTGCTCTGATACCATCTTGTAGCGACCAGACCTCAAACAGTCTGATCTCTGTGCATCAGTGTCATCCCTGGATCGGTAATGCTGACACGCACAGTACTTGAGGATTTATAATAGAGTAGCAATCACACACTTATTACATCGAATGTCTCAAAAGAGAACTTATTACAATATTATGGCTTAAGGCCATCTAAAAACGATAACAGCAGAAGGCTTGGAAGATAAAGTGAGTCCATCAACTCCAACGGCATCACTGAGTGTAAGACAACGACCTATGGCACCTTACTCGTTGTTTGAAAAGTCTGCAACATGAACGTTACAGCCCGTAACGGGTCAACACATGGAATATGCTGGCAATGTAACACATAGAGTAATGAACAGAATAAGTGCTATCACTACATGCATATATGGCTGGTGGAAAGCTCTATGGTTACAGTTTTGCATAAAGCCAATTTTTTCCTACAACAAAGGAATAAATTTTATTTAACTATCATGGTGGTTGTTAAACATTGAGTAGGTTCCTCCAACTCAATCCCAATTAAGCATCATCATTAAACCCAATCAAATTATATTAAGAGTGATGAGATCAACATGATAATCCAAGAACTAGATACTCAAGACGTCCATAACCGGGGACACGGCTAACCATGATTAGTTTGTACACTCTGCAGAGGTTTGCGCACTTTTCCCCACAAGACTCGAATACATCCATGGTCGGAGATTCGAGACACAGTCTTTCTGAAGCATTAACTCTCTACTCTGGATAGACAGTACCACCTACAACCCACTACATCTGCTAGTCTACCTCTTCAAGACCTCCACGCAACTTACTCAACTATGCCAGAGCCTGTATTGGCTTGTGGCTGCACATGGAAGTTTCTAGCATGAATAATCTTAGGACATCCTAGGACAACACTAGATTCTCCAGGTGCCCTGACAACCACTGGGTACTCCAGGGTGCCTTCAAGAAATCCACCCAGATTGTATTTAAGTAGCCACCTTAAGTAAACCATTTATTTAACAAAACTCACATCTGTCATGAATCACTCGAACCAAACCACGTCTACGAGCATAGCATAGCAATATAAGCAACGTAGAAGTAACTCCCAAAGGTTTGATAATAAATAGGACAATAGGTACTACCTCATCTACTTCCCAAAGCCTACATGTTAATCAGATCCTAACCATGCAATTGTTTGAGGATTGATCTAATGCAATAAAACTGGGTAGTAAAGAGGTATGATCAAAGTGTTACGTGCCTTGTTGATGATCCGTGAAACCTAGAGACTCGTAGTAGCACGCTTCGCACTCCGGGTACTCTATCACAAACAAACAAGCATAGAATAAGCACTCAACTAGAAGCATGGGTAAAACTCAAATAAGAGATCTAACCAAAAATTTCAACTTAAGAACTCCGGTTTGCAAAAAGTCAAATCGAATGAAGCAACGAAACTCAAACTGCAAAAGAAACAAGCTCTGTTTACTAGTCTGGCCTTAAGTCAAATTTTACAGTAGTAAAACCTTGTTCAACTTGGTTAAACAGAAAGAGGGCTTCGAGACGAAACTCTAGGCGCTTGAATCGCCTGATTCTGATAAACGAGCGAAAAGATAAACTAAAACGAAAATCAGGGCAGAAATCGTGATCGAAATAATCGCGGAAAAACCCTGGAAGAAGAAAAACTGACGAACAGGCTAACGAACGAACGTTCGTTGTCTGTGGTTAACGGGTGAAAACTGTTCGTTAAAACGAACGTACGAACAGGCGTTCGCTAAATAACTAAACCGGGAAAAAAGTAAAACCGATCTAATAAAAGAACGCATCTAGGTTTTTCGAATAAAACCGAACGGTTTTTAGGATAAAACCAACAGCTACCTCGGTTCGCGTGATGGCGACGGCGGCGGCGGGCAACTCCGGCGAGGTGGCGTCCGGCGGAGGCGGCGGGGTCGGCGGTGAGGGCGGGCGGTGGCGGCGGCGGAACGGGCGGCGACGGCTACGTCCGGCGGCGGCGAGGCGTTGCGGTGAGGCAGCGTCGGCTAGCGGGGTGCGGGGCCGGGGCGGGGCTACGGTTTGGGGGCGGCTTGGGCCTCTGCTTAAAAAGGCCGGCCGGGTGAAGTCCTAGTCGGGTGGCCCCGCTAGGTCGGTTGACTTTTTTTTAAATAATACCATGCGCAGAAAAACAAACAAAAGCAATACTAAACGGAATCCAAAAATCCTGAAATAAATATTCCCCATCCTCTAAAAATATAGTGGACAAAGTGAACATTTATTTGGGCCTCTAATGCAATTTTGAAAAACGCACATTTTCCTAATTCAAATAAAATAGCGATAAAATTCCGAATAAAATACTTATTTGATTTTAATATTAAATCTCCAATATTTCTTTATTTTGGGGAAGTCATTTTATCCCCTCTCTTTAATTTTCATAAGAGAAATATTCGAAGAGAAAATAATTAAAATCAAACGATCCTCTTTTGAAAATTTGAGAAAACTCAAATATGAAAATATCGAAATTCCCAACTCTCTCCGTGGGTCCTTGAGTTGCGTAGAATTTCTAGGATCAAGCCAAAATGCAGTAAAATATGATATGTGATGATGATCTAATGTATAACATTCCAAATTGAAAATTTGGGATGTTACACAAGGGCACAGAGGTCAACTGCTGAGCCAGTTGCAGTGATGAGGACATGACTACCTTGGATATGACCAAAAATATTGCATATATGCATATTTGTCAGGTGATTTCTAGTGCAAACTATTCAATAATCTATTTATGTTATCCAGAACAAAAATACTTCACACACTTTTGTGTTTTGTCTAATTGCAGGTGTATGGGACATTTATACAATCCACATATGAAGATAAGGAAGAAAGAGATATTTATTTGCTGTCCAAAAAGTTCTCTCACGTCACTTTTGGCCCAAGAGAAGATAGAGTCCAAGTCTCTCACGTTCTGGATTCAGATTCGGACTACACAGACGTACCTGACTCAAAACGCACGCAAGTTTTTCATACGGACTCCGAATTGGGTGATTCTTTTTTTTGCGCTCTTTTTTTTTGCGCTGCTCTTTTTTTTTGCGAAAAATCACTATAATGGCGAGTGTCTCAAAACTCTTCCTAGGTCAAACTGACAGGATGGGCACGAAATTTTTTCGACCAATTTTTTTTTTTTCGTTTTTTCGACTGCCCGGACCCAAAAACTGGAAACGGGTCAAAAAAAACTTCCTATAATGGCACCTGTCTCAAAACACTCAGAAACACCTAAAAATAGGATAGCCAGAAAATTTTTCGAAAAATGCGTTTTCGAAAAATTTTGGGCCTAAACGGAGCGTGGTTTCCAGACTCTTTTTTTTTTCCGAAACCTACTCCGGCAAGGAAACACGAATCGGAAACTAGATGGATCCCGAAAACAAACCTAATAAACAAGGAACTCGGATTGGTGGTGGATATATGGTGGTGGTATATGGCAGCGGTGGTGGTAGCGGTGGTAGTATATGGATATGGATCGGTGGTGGTATATGGACACGGATTGGTGGTGGTATATGGATACGGATTCGGAGTGGTGGTGGTAGATGGCAGGGGCGATGATGATAGTTATCATCTCATCGAAAGATCGGGACACCCCCGCCTCTATCATGCAGACACTATACAGGCCTACTCACTCTGCTCCTGCTGCTGCCATTGTGCCACCACTAGTGTCAACCCCTCCTGCTCAACAGACATAAGCTAAAGCACTTGCCGAAGCTGTTCTCTCAACTCCATCTACACACACCAGAGCCACAAGCCAGAAGACCCCTTCAGGAGCTCCCGGAGATCGTGCCTAGAGTGTCGTATAGCACTATACATTTTCGAACTTTTTGGTAACTTGTTGCCAAAGTGTATAGATCATAGGCTTCGATAGAGAGAGAGTCTTTTGCTTCTTTGTTGGTTTTCATTTGCCTTGCTACTTCGTTTGGTTGATGTTACTTATTGTTTTATGCTCGTGAGATACCTTGTGATCATGTGTTTGATCATACTATGCTTAATGTGTGCTCACATGCCTATCTCTATGATTGTTTGTGTATGATCACTCACTTGTATCTTTGGTGATGCATGCATGTTATTTTACTCTTATCATTTTGTGCGGTCCGCCAAGATGTATGTAACATGGAATAGTGGCCCATGATCCTAATCGATTGTGCATTTGCATTCAAACGCAAATTTTAAAATAATGCACAAATTTAGGGGGAGCTCTTGCTTATCACATACTTCTCAAAGCGATGATATATTTCACTCATATTATCATTTGTCGAAGCTTTGATCTATATGTTGTCATCAATTACCAAAAAAGGGGAGATTGAAAGTGCAACAAATCCTGGGTGGTTTTGGTAATTCATAACAACACATAGCTCATTGAACTAATACCCACTTAAGATAAATATTTCAGGAAGTTCAATGAATGGCATGACATGGGCTAGAGATGTGGGCCCCTCAAAATGCTAAGGACGGATATTGGCAAAATCTCAAGAATCTTCATCTTTGTTTTAGTGATCCAATATCACATTGAGTCCATAGTAAAGCCAATACTATTAAAAGGGGATGAGGTGTTGCTTAATGGCTTGCTTGCTCAAATGCTTAGTGATATGGCTCCAAAACCCTCAACCACATTCTCCATCCAAATATGTCAAAACCCTAAACTCTAACTCGGCCCCAACAATTCTTTCTATCTGGTGCCACTGAGTTCATACCACATAGCCACAGCCAGTGATAGAGGCAAAGGTGTCCCGTCTTTCGATGAGATGATGGATTTCGCTTTGGTGGAAGTCGACTTTGACGATCCGACTACGAATGTGCGAGGACGTCGCGCCTTAGCAATCGCTAAACCAACTCCGAGAGGTTATTGACCACGCCGGAGCACGATCAACCTGACCACGAGGGTCTGTTTCCTGCGAGCAAACGAAGAACAAGCAAGAAACTGAGATTGCAATCTGGATATTGCGAATATAAGATGAAAGCTTTATTGATCAAGGTGGGGTTCTGTGACGCCTTTGTCTGGTCGTTGAACACAAACGAAGTACGCGAAGTTGCAGCTATGGCGAACTTTTAATCTAAACAAAACCCAAGGAAAAGCTACTACATGGATCTACTTATATAGGAGCAAGGGGTGGCGGCCAAGAAGGTGGGAGGACGTCCCAAGGCAGCCTAAAACTAAATCTAGGTCGTACAAGGCCATTGGGCCCAAGTGGAGGTGATGTAACACCTTTGGACTTGTAGTTTGACTCGGATTCTGCTGCAGCATCAGATTGTTTCGTCCACAACTCAACGCTCCGGACGAATTTGAAGGTGATTCCAATTGGGTTGGAAAGTGCACGGAATCTAGTTTCCAACAAAAAAAGAATCACCCAATTCGGAGTCCGTATGAAAAACTTGTGTGCGTTTTGAGTCAGGTATGTCTGTGCAGTCCGAATCTGAATCCAGAACGTGAGAGACTTGGACTCTATCTTCTCTTGGGCCAAAAGTGACGTGAGAGAACTTTTTGGACAGCAAATAAACATCTCTTTCTTCCTTATCTTCATATGTGGATTGTACAAATGTCCCATACACCTGCAATTAGACAAAACACAAAAGTGTGTGAAGTATTTTTGTTCTGGATAACATAAATAGATTATTGAATAGTTTGCACTAGAAATCACCTGACAAATATGCATATATGCAATATTTTTGGTCATATCCAAGGTAGTCATGTCCTCATCAGCCAGAAACCCTGACAATTCGGTCACACCGATACAGATCTCGGTCTCACTGAGATGGCCTTGCCAACTCACTGTTATCAGTTGCAATTATTTTGGTCTCACCGAAATTGCAATCGGTCTCACCAAGATGGCTTGACCAATTCTCTGTTGCCCTATTGCTTCACTTAGGTCTCACTAAGTTGATGCAATCGGCGCCACTAAGACGAGGTTTGCCCTAAACCCTAGCACATCGGTCCCACCGATTTGTTTCAATCGGTCCTACCGAGATTCCTAACGTTCACATCTTTGAACTAGTCGGTGACACCGAGTTTAGCTATTCGGTCTCACCGACATGGGTCAAATGTCTGTAACGGTTGGATTTTGTGTGGAGGCTATATATACCCCTCCACCCCGCTTTCCATATGTGAGAGAGCCATCAGAATGTGCCTACACTTCCACCATACATTTTATGAGAGAGAACCACCTACACATGTGTTGAGATCAGGATATTCCAATCCAACCACAAGAATCTTGATTTCTAGCCTTCCCCAAGTTGCTTTCCATTCAAATTATCTTTCTACCATATCCAAATCTGTGACAGAGAGTTCAGTGTCAGGGAGACTATCATTTGAAGCACAAGAGCAAGGTGTTTATCATCAACACACCATCTATTAGGTTTTGGAGAGTGGTGTCTCCTAGATTGGTTAGCTGTCTCTTGGGAGCCTCTGTCAAGTTGTAGAGTTGCACCAAGAAGTTTGTAAGGGCAAGGAGATTGCCTACTTCATGAAAATCTACCCGAGTGAGGCAAGTCATTCGTGGGCGATGGCCATGGTGGGATAGACAAGGTTGCTTCTTCGTGGACCTTTCATGGGTGGAGCCCTCCGTGGACTCGCGCAACCTTTACCCTTCGTGGGTTGAAGTCTCCATCAACGTGGATGTACGATAGCACCACCTATCGGAACCATGCCAAAAATCTTTGTGTCTCCATTGCGTTTGCTTTCTCCAAACCCTTCCCTTTACCTTCTTATGCAATGTTTTACTTTCCGCTGCTACACTCTTAGAATTGCATATGTAGGTTGATTGCTTGACTCGTGCTAATCGCTAAAATCAGCCCACAACTAAAATTGGGAAAAGGTTAGATTTTTATTTGGTCAAATAGTCTAATCACCCCCCTCTAGACATACATTCGATCCTACAGCAGGGTCTTGGTCCCATCACCCTTTGCACTCATTGACGTTGCATGGACGGTAGGGATTAGTCATGGCTTCCTCTTTATACAAAGCAGGTGCTTAATCGGACCACCCGGGCGCGTGCCGCTAAGTCACTGACATCCGAAGAGCTTCAGGAGAAATGTACGACGCAGAGTGCCCATATTTATTCCCGCGTGGTGGTCAGTTTGAAAAGGCCAGAGGCCTAGTCGGATCACATATCCAAACCGGTAGTGTCTTGTGAGCGCACGATAATGATTAATGATCCACGATATGTGGTCTAGTCGCTCCATCTCATCGACTTATGGCAAGGGCTAAGAATGCCCGGCCGTGCCGTGTAATTATCTTGTGGGTATCCTCCAGATCAACCCGACTCCACATCACTCTTCACATATCTCTGGCGGGTACCTCTTGGGGCCGACCTGACTTCATCATGGTTTGGGTGTAAAGTCAAAGTAACTGTGTGTCCATAACACCAAGGGGGGATCCGAGGAATCACCCTCGATGGATTCCACTTGATGTAACACCAAGGTGAACTTGGGGGAATCACCCTCGATGGCTCACTCTTCATGTGTTGCATGATAGAGTCATTACCGGGAGTGGTGAAGGAGGAATCACCCTCCATAGACCACGACAGAGTAGCTACACTACAGAGATCTCATTGGAAGTGCTATACGAGGTATCACCCTCGGCACTCGATAGTACCTCTGCAGAGTTGTTCAACTAAGGGGGTGTGACGTGATGTGTCGGGCTTTGGACGTTGGTCACATTGATCGGGTCATCTGGTAATCCAGCGGGGCAATAGGGACATGGTGAGGGGTCACTGATGGATCAGTAACCAACCTATACTAAGCATATAGGATAAGCAGGTAAGGTACAAAAGCAGGTTACAAAAGCAAGCTATGCATTAGAATAGGAGAAAAAATAACAGTAGCAAAATCTAATGCAAGCATGAGAGAGAATGGAATGGGCGATATAGGAATGATCAAGCGGGTTTGCTTGCCTTGAAGTTCTACTAAAAGGCACTGTCGTTAGGAGTGTAGCCGATCTCGGGAGCAGCGTCAGTCTCGGTGTCTACCGGAGAGAAGAGGGGGGAAGAAATAATAAATATAATGCAAACGAATGCATCATGATGCATGACGTCGCCAAATGCAGAGCTAGAGGTGACCTAACACGCTACTGCATGTTATAGACAAAGCGGGAAAACATCCGGGGATGTTTTACCAGCGTTTGGCATTTTTCTGATAGATGAATCGGAGGGGAAGGATCCATGTTCATCATGCTAGAGGCATGTGACAGATGAACGAATAGCATATTCGGATTCATTATATTTTTTTGAGCAACTTTCATATATAATTTATTTTCATCTGACTTATAGATTATTTTATATGAATTTTCAAAGATTTAAACATTTTTTGAAATTATTATTATTATTTAAAATAATTGAAATTTTAGATTATTGCATCGGCATGATGTCAGGAGACAACACAGCTGGTTGACTGGTCAAACTAACATGTGGGACCCTACTGTTAGTGACTCGGCTAAACTAATAGGTTTAAATTTAACTAAACTATTTAATTAACTAATAGGGGGCCACTAGTCAGTGACTAATCAGTATAATTTAATTAAGTTAATTAATTTAATTAGTTTTAGGGGGGGGCACCAGTCAATGATTGGGGCTGCCGGGTCAGCACCGTTGACTGGCCAAACCAGTCAACGGGGTTAGCGGGGCCACTTGGCCCACCAGTCAGCGACCCAGGGGTGGCCCCAGGGCGGCCACATCGGCGGGCGGTGCCGGTGTTGCTCCGGTGACCAAATCTGTGGCGGCGCGCATCGGGGCTCGACAGAAAACGCCCTCCGGCGACCAAATGAGGCATGGGCGGAGCGAGCCGCGTCCATCTGTGGTGGTGGCATGGCCGGAGCGGGGCTGCAGCGGCGAGCGGCGAGGGCGGTGGCCGGAGCACGGGCTTGACGAGGACGGCGCTCTGGGCGTGAGGGGGGGCGTGCGTGTATGCCTCGTGCTCCTGGGAGCACCAGGAGCACGTTGTAGGGCTCGGGCGAGGCCCACGTTGGTCGTGACCGCGTCCGCAGAGCTCATCGGCAGCGGCGTGTGCGGCCATGGCATCAGGGAAGAGCTACGGGCGCGGAGAGGGGCTGGGGAGAGAGGGGAGATGGCGCGGGGCTCACTGGTGTTGTCGAGGAGCGGGCGGCGAGGCTCGGGGAGGCCGAGGTCGAGGTGGGACGGCGATGGCGTGCGGTGGCCCGAGGAGGAAGACGGTGGTGTTGCAGGCGCTCTGGTGGCTCCCGGCCTGTGTTCATCGGACGAGGAGGTGTAGCGGGTGTCGGTGGGGCGAACAGACATGCGATGCGGTGTGGGGGTGCTAGTGGCCGCGGTGGTGAAGCAGCACGACGGCGATGGCGCTCGATGATGGGTGGACCTGGAGAGGGGAGCAAGGCCAGATGGAGGCGAAGAGTGGGAGAGCGAGTGGGGAGAGTGGGAGAGGGGGCCAAGGCGTCGGAGGGGACAGCGCCCTTATCCCCTCGTCGGCACTGCCGGCGAGGTGGTCGGGTGGGAGCATGTGGGAGCGGTCGGTTGAACATGGGGAAGGAGAGAGACTATCGGGTTGGGGAGTGGGCTGGGCCGGGTGGGCCAGCTACTGTGGCCTAAGGCCCAGTCTGGCCTGGCCCCTTTTCTTTTTCCTTTTCCCTTTTTTGCTTTTATTTTTATTTCTTTCTGTTTCTTTTTAAAACAAAACATTTTTATAAAATATAAAACTTGCAGTATAATAAATTAGGCCACTGCCACACAAAGCTTGGCACTTAAATAAAATAGTTAAAATTATTGTTTTAGCCACTATTTTAATTAGTTTAGGGTATGTAACCACTTTATAAAATGTTGGTTTCACCATGACAAATATCCAGGAATTATTTGCAACACTTTGAACATTCTAGTTTTCATGTTTGTGAATTTCTTTATTTCACTTATTATTTGAATTTGATTTCAAAGTGTAATTTGAAATGAGATATGAGACAAAGATTACCAAGCATTGTTTAGCAAAATATTAGCTTAATCACAGAGGGTTACTGTAGCTCAAAACACATGAGTGTTACATATATTCCAATGATGGGCTTCCTCAAATGCTTGAGGTCTTCATGAGCAAGCAAGTTGGATGCACACCCACTTAGTTTTCTTTTTGAGCTTTCATGCACTTATAGCTCTTAGTGCATCCGTTGCATGACAATCCCTACTAGGCATCTCCACAGCCCATTGATTAGCATTGTCAATGTGAGACTTACTCTTTTTTTGTCTTCTCCGTATTATCTCTATCATCATACTCTATTCCACCCATAGTGATATAATCAGCAAGGTGGATGCACACCCACTTAGTTTTCTTTTTGAGCTTTCATACACTTATAGCTCTTAGTGCATCTGTTGCATTGTCTTCTCCATATGATCTCTATCACCATACTCTATTCCACCCATAGTGTTATATCCATGGTTTGCGCACATATATTGTGTGAGGGTTGAAAACGCTAAAGCATGTTAAAAAAGTATGAACCAATTGCTTGGCTTAACATCGGGGTTGTGCATGATAAATACTTTGTGTTAAGAAGATGGAGCATTACAAGGCTATATGATTTTTTAGGGATAACATTCTTTAGCATTGATATTTTGAAAGGCATGATTGTTTGTTGGTATGCCTTATTATTATTATTTTTATGTCAAACTATAGAATATTGCTTTGAATCATTCAGATCTTAGTATTCATGCCACAAAAGAGAGATTACATGATGAACATGTTAGCTAGCACTCCACATCAAAAATTATGTTTTTATCATTTACCTACTCAAGGACGGGCAGGCATTAAGCTTGGGGATGCTTGTACGTCTCCAACGTATCTATATTTTTTTATTGTTCCATGCTATTATAATATCAATCTTGGATGTTTTATATGTACTTATATATCATTTTTTGGGACTAACCTATTAACTTAGTGTGAACTGTGAGTTGTTGTTTTTGGTTTTCTAGGAAATCAGTACCAAACGAAGTCCAAATGCCATGAAACTTTTTGACGATTTTTTCTAGACATAAGTGACACTATAAGCCTCTGGAGGAAGTTAGACGGCGAAGGAGGTGGCCACAAGCCACCAGGGCGTGCCCAGGGGGTAGGCGCGCCCTGGTGCCTCATGGTCCCCTCATTCCTTTGTTCCACCTAATTCTAACTCTACAAATTCTCTAAAATAGGGAAACCAATAGAGAGCCACCCGAAAACACTTTTCTCCGCCGCAAGCTTCTGTTCTCGTGAGATCCCATCTGGAGGCCTTTTCAGGCACTCTGCCAGAGGGGGAATCGATCACGGAGGGCTTCTACATCAACCTTGTTGTCCCTCCAATGATGTGTGAGTAGTTTACCACAGACCTACTGGTCCATAGCTAGTAGGTAGATGGCTTCTTCTCTCTCTCTCTTTGATCTTCAATACAATGTTCTCCTCGATGTTCTTGGAGATCTATTCAATGTAATCCCTTTTGCGATGTGTTTGTTGGGATCCGATGAATTGTGGGTTTATGATCAGATTATCCATGAATATTATTTGAGTCTTCTCTAAACTCTTTTATGCATGATTGTTATAGTTTTGTATTTCTCTCTGATCTATCCATTTGGTTTGGCCAACTAGATTGATTTATGTTGCAATGGGAGAGGTGCTTCATGATGGGCTCGATCTTGCGGTGCTCAATCCCAGTGGCAGAAGGGGACATGACGCATATTTGTATCATTGCCATTAAGGATAAAAAATGGGGTTTATTCATATTGATTGGATTTACTTTGTCAACATCATGTATCTTGCTTAAGGCGTTACTTCGTTCTTTATGAACATAATACACTAGATGCATGTTGGATAGCAGTCGATGTGTGGAGTAATAGTAGTAGATGCAAGCAGGAGTTGGTCTCTTTGTCTCGGACATGATGCCTATATACATGATCATTGCCTTGGATATCATCATGATTATTCTCTTTTCTATCAGTTGCCCAACAGTTATTTGTTTACCCACCGTATGCTATGTTCAAGAGAGAAGCCTCTAGTGAAAACTATGGCCCCGGGGTCTATCTTTATCATATATTAAAATCAAAAATACCTTGCTGCAATTTATTTAGTTTTATTTTATTTTGTGTTTTGTTTATCTATCTATCACTATGAGATTTGATCCTTGCAATTAACCGCCATGGGATTGACAACCCCTTGTTTGCGTTGGGTGCAAGTATTTGTTATTTTCTGTGTAGGTACTACTAATGACGTGTTGCGTGGTTCTCCTACTAGATTGATAACCTTGGTTCTTAACTGAGGGAAATACGTATCCCTACTGTACAGCATCATCCTCTCCTCTTTTGGGAAATCTCAATGCAGCTTAAAACTACCAGGAAGAATTTTTAGTGCCATTGTCGGGGAGACATCATCAACATCTATCAAATATCATTGCATAAACTTTCATCTCCTTGCATTTACTTTATTTACCATTTGCCTCTTGTATTCATCTCCCCTCCTTCTAAAACGTTTTTACAAAAACACAAAAATATTTCCCATTTCCCATTTTGCTTGTGTGCTCGTTTGCTTGCTTTGTCGCCATGTCTCAAGAAAATACCAAGTTGTGTGATTTTTCCAATACCAATAGTAATGATTTCATTAGTAATCTGATTGCTCCTTGAAGGAAATATGCCCTAGAGGCAATAATAAAGTTATTATTTATTTCCTTATATCATGATAAATGTTTATTATTCATGCTAGAATTGTATTAACCGGAAACATAATACATGTGTGAATACATAGACAAACGTATGTCACTAGTATGCCTCTACTTGACTAGCTTGTTGATCAAAGATGGTTGTGTTTCCTAACCATAGACATGAGTTGTCATTTGATTAACGGGATCACATCATTAGGAGAATGATGTGATTGACTTGACCCATTCCGTTAGCTTAGCACTTGATAGAGGCGGAGGTGTCCCGTCTTTCGATGAGATGATGGATTTCGCTTTGGTGGAAGTCGACTTTGACAATCCGACTACGAACGTGCGAGGACGTCGCGCCTTAGCAATCGCTAAACCAACTCTGAGACGTTATTGACCACGCCGGAGCACGATCAACCTGACCACGAGGGTCTGTTTCCTGCGAGCAAACGAAGAACAAGCAAGAAACTGAGATTGCAATCTGGATATTGCGAATATAAGATGAAAGCTTTATTGATCAAGGTGGGGTTCTGTGACGCCTTTGTCTGGTCGTTGAACACAAACGAAGTACGCGAAGTTGCAGCTATGGCGAACTTTTAATCTAAACAAAACCCAAAGTCTAAACGGTGCCCTAAGGGCTGTATATATGGAGGAAGAGGAGGGAATTTCGTGGCCCTTGAGGGTGGGGTCTGAAACCAACCCTAACTCTTGTTTCCCCACACATACGGACTCTAAAAATAGCCTATACTTAAGTATTTCGAAATTACATGGGCCTGGCCCAATAATAAGGTGACGCAGCACCTAAAATAGCCTATGGACGAATATTATGAAGTGGCATCTTGTATATTTCGTCCAAGGCTTCATGCACTCCTTATGGTGGCTTCAAAGTCCTGAAATCATCACTTGTAACTCCGTTCTTGATCCCCTTGCGCATGCCATCAACTCCATGCGTGTTCTTGCTCCAATGTTCATCCTTCTCCAAGCTAGTACCTTCATTTGTAAGCAAAACAAATGTATCCAATTTAGGCAGCATCATATTCTCATGAACATTAGAATCATTACCAAGAAATGAAAGTACCTGGTAATTGAATTGGCGTGCGCGAGCTCTAGTAATTGGTCATGTATATGTAACAGTAGGGGCTGTGGGTGTAACAATGGTATTGATGTCCTCATCATCCTCCCCTTCTTGAAATGAAGTCGTCCTCGACGGAAGCTCATCTTCCTCACCCAAATAAGGCTTCAAATCTGCAATGTTAAAAGTGGGACTAACCCCAAAATCTGCAGGTAGCTCAAGTTTATATGCATTATCATTTATTTTCTCTAACACCTTAAAAGGACCATCAGCACGTGGCATTAGCTTTGATTTGCGCAAATTAGGAAATCTATCTTTACGCAAATGTAACCAAACAAGATCTCCAGGTGCAAACACAACATGTTTTCTACCCTTATCTCCAGCAAGTTTATATTTAGCATTCATACGCTCAATGTTTTCCTTAGTTAACTCATGCATTTTTAAAATCAATTCAGAACGTTCTTTAGCATCAAAATTAACCTTCTCCGAAGATGGAAGAGGCAACAAATCAATAGGTGCACGAGGTAGGAAACCATACACAATTTCAAAAGGGCACATCTTAGTAGTAGAATGCAATGAACGATTATAAGCAAATTCAATATGAGGCAAGCATTCTTCCCACATTTTCTTATTATTCTTCAAAACATCCCTAAGCATAGTAGACAATGTTCTATTGACTACTTCAGTTTGTCCATCAGTTTGGGGATGACAAGTAGTACTAAAAAGCAATTTAGTCCCCAACTTAGCCCATAAACATCTTCAAAAGTGGCTAAGAAATTTAGTATCACGGTCTGAAACAATAGTATTTGGCACACCATGCAAGCGAATAATTTCACGAAAGAACAAATCAGCAACATTAACAGCATCATCGCTTTTATGACATGGTATAAAGTGTGCCATTTTCGAGAATCTATCCACGACAACAAATATGCTATCCCTCCCCTTCTTTGTTCTAGGTAAACCTAAAACAAAGTCCATAGATATATCCTCCCAAGGAACACTAGGTACAGGCAAAGGCATATATAAACCATGAGGATTGAGTCGTGACTTAGCTTTTTGACATGTAGTGCAGCGAGCAATAAAACGCTCAACATCCCATCTCATCTTTGGCCAAAAGAAATGTGTAGCAAGTACGTCCTCCGTCTTCTTCACGCCAAAGTGTCCCATTAATCCTCCTCCATGCGCCTCCTGCAACAACAAAAGACGAACGGAGCTAGCTGGAATGCATAGCTTGTTAGCACGAAACACAAATCCATCGTTAACGACGAACTTGTTCCATGTTCTACCTTCTTTACAATTCTGCAATACATCGCTAAATTCAGCATCATGCACATATTGATCTTTGATGGTCTCCAAACCAAATATTTTAAAGTCAAGTTGTGAAAGCATAGTATAACGACAAGACAATGCATCAGCAATAACATTTTCTTTACCCTTCTTGTGTTTAATGACATAAGGGAAAGTCTCAATGAATTCAACCCATTTAGCATGTCTACGATTCAGTTTAGCTTGACTTTTAATATGTTTCAAAGATTCATGATCAGAATGTATAACAAATTCTTTGGGCCATAAATAATGTTGCCATGTCTCTAAAGTCCGAACAAGAGCATATAATTCTTTATCATAAGTAGAATAGTTCAAACTAGGCCCACTCAATTTTTCAGAAAAGTATGCAACAGGTTTGCCATCTTGTAATAACACACCTCCTAATCCAATTCCACTAGCATCACATTCAAGCTCAAAAGTCTTATTAAAATCAGGAAGTTGGAGTAAAGGAGCATGTGTCAACTTAGCTTTCAATACCGTGAAGGCTTCTTCCTGTGCGGTACCCCAAACAAAAGGCACATCCTTCTTTGTAAGCTCGTTGAGAGGTGCAGCAATGGTGCTGAAATCTCTCACAAAACGCCTATAGAAACCAGCGAGGCCAAGGAAACTCGTCACTTGTGTGACCGTTTTGGGCTGCGGCCAACTCTCAATAGCTTCAATCTTGGCTTTATCAACTTCAATTCCCTGTGGAGTAACAACATAGCCAAGAAAAGATACTCGGTCGGTGCAAAAGGTGCACTTCCCAAGGTTACCAAACAAACATGCATCACGTAGAGCATTAAAAACAGCACGTAAATGTTCCAAATGTTCTTCCAAAGATTTGCTATAAATCAGTATATCATCAAAATAGACTACCACAAATCGTCCAATGAAAGCACGTAAAACTTCGTTCATTAATCTCATGAAAGTACTAGGTGCATTAGTTAATCCAAAAGGCATGACTAACCACTCATATAATCCAAACTTAGTTTTAAATGTTGTTTTCCATTCATCTCCCAATTTCATACGAATTTGATGGTATCCACTACGCAAATCAACTTTGGAGAATATAGTAGAGCCACTCAATTCATCAATCATATCATCTAGCCTAGGAATAGGGTGACGATAACGAATAGTAATATTATTAATGCCTCTACAATCAACACACATACGTGACGTACCATCCTTTTTCGGCACTAGAATAATAGGAACAGCACAAGGACTAAGGGATTCGCGTATATAACCTTTGTCGAGCAACTCCTGTACTTGACGCATAATCTCCTTCGTCTCCTCTGGATTGGTACGATATGGTGCACGGTTGGGTAATGATGCACCGGGAATTAAGTCAATTTGATGCTCAATCCCTCGAATAGGTGGTAATCCCGGTGGCACGTCTTGTGGAAAGACGTCAGCGAACTCCTGCAAAATGTTAGTGACAGCAGGGGGCAAAGAGGAAGGCACGTCCTCGAATGAAAATAATGCCTCTTTGCACACAAAAGCATAGCAAATAGATTTGCTAAAATCTAGCTCATCAATATCAGATTTGGTGGCAAGTAAACATGCACTTTTCAATTTAATTTCAGAAGCAACAGTAGATGGTTTATTATTAGGCTTCATGTGTTGCTCAAATTCTTTTGCCACAATCTGATTTTCACTCTTATTTTTCTCCTGTTTTGCTTTATTAGCTCTATCAATATCATCTTTCAAAATGGACTCAGGAGTCATAGGAAGCAAAGTAATATTTTTATCATTATGAACAAGAGTATACTGATTGTTTCTACCATGGTGTACAGAATTTTTATCAAATTTCCATGGTCTACCAAGTAATAAGGAACATGCTTGCATACGTACCACATCACAATCAACATAATTAGCATATGTAGAGATACTAAAATGCACACGAACAGTACGTGTTACCTTAACCTTGCCGCTGTTGTTGAACCATTGGATGTAGTAAGGATGTGGATGTGGTCTTGTGGTGAGAGATAGCTTCTCCACCATCTCCATGCCAGCCAAGTTGTTGCAGCTACCTCCGTCTATGATGACGCGCACAGAACGTTCCTTCACAACTCCCTTGGTATGGAACAAATTGTGCCTCTGATTTTGCTCAGCTTGTGTGACCTGCACACTCAAAACACGTTGAGCAACTAAACATTCATACCTGTCAGCGTCTTCAGGAGCCATGTATTGCGTCTCATGATCAGAATCATCTCCACCGTGTTCGTCATGTGTAATAAGAGCCAAAGTCTCCTCATCATAGTCACTAGCGGACTCATACCCACCATCCTCAGTAACAATCATCACACGCTTAGATGGGCATTCTCTCGCATAATGACCTCCACCCTTGCAACGTCGACAAATAATATCATGTGTTTGCCCTGTTGATACCATGGATGAAGAAGAGCTCTTTGCAGGCCCAGAAGGTGTGCTCTTGGCAGATAGTGGTGATTGTGCCTGCTTTATTGTATCACGGTTGGAGGTGGCAGCCGACGGAGGCGCCGGTGTAGCAGAACGTGTGGAAGTAGATGATGCTCGTGGTGTCCATGATGAAGGTCGACCTGCAGAAAAGTTAGTCCGCGCCAATGCCTGTCGATCCTGCACTTCACGTTCAGCTTTACAAGCAAGATGGAATAAACGAGTGATATTAGTATACTCCTTATAGTCTAGAATGGTCTGAATCTCTCTATTTAATCCACCCAGAAAACGTGCAAGCATAGCTTCATTCTCCTCAACAATACCACATCTAATCATGCCAGTTTGTAATTCCTGATAATATTCTTCTACAGAATTTTTTCCTTGTCTTAAGCGCTGTAATTTTTGAAGCAATTCACGTTGATAATATGGTGGAACCCAACGAGTACGCATAGCAGTTTTCAAAGCAGCCCAAGTAGCGGGAATAGGATATAATCTACAATGTTCAGACCACCATACACATGCAAAACTAGTGAAAGCACAAACAGCAGCAGCAACCCGTCTCTCCTCGGGATATTGTAAACATGTAAAACGTTGTTCAGTTTCTAACTCCCAAGTAAGATATATATCAGGAACATATCTACCCTCAAATGGTGGAATATTCAATTTCAGTTTAGGAATATGGACATCATCTCGTACCTGAGGTGGTGGTGCAGGCCTACCATTACGAATATATACCTAAGGTCGACCTGGTGGTGGTGGTGCTGGTGGCTGCACGTAGTGCTGATTTTGATCAACCTCATCCTCATAATCGCCCGCATACTCATCATCCTCCTGGGTACCAGCAGCAGCAGTAGCAGGGGCCAAAGAAGCATCAACAACATGAACAGCAGCACCAGAAGTTTGGCCATCCTCAACAGGAACACGCTTCGCTCGTCCATACTGATTCGAAAGGATGCGTTGTTGTTGTTGTTGTTGTTGGAGAGGTGCGTTAGGTGCAGCGGGTAGTGGTGGTGGAAGACGCGCGAGCAATTCATTAAACTTGTTATCGAGCTTTGTTTCGAACGTCTTCTCCATGCCATCTATCTTCTCCATGGCTTCAAATCTCTTTAGCACATCTTGCACCTGTCCACTCATCATTTGCTGAAATTTATCATGCAAATCCTTATTCGTCATGTTCTCCCAGTCAGTCTCGTCGGCTTGTGATCCTGGCATGGTTAGCAGCAATAGAAACACACAAGAATATGATCCTACAGACTACTAACAAGAGGTGGTGGTGGGTGTCACAAATCCGTCAAGGAAATCTCAAATTCTTACCAGTTCTTACCCAGCAGCAGGCGGTGATCGGCAAACGTTGTAGTCAAAAACTCTCAAAGCTTGGATAGAGCGATTACCAGGGAGAGTCAAACGCACGACGTAGATGTATGTGGAGCTGGTGATAGAGGCGGGGGTGTCCCGATCTTTCGATGAGACGATAACTATCGATTTGGTGGAGACGACTTTGACGATCCGACTACAAACATGCAACGACGTTGTGCCTTAGCAATCGCTAAACCAAGTCCGAGAGGTTATTGACCACGCCGGAGTACGATCTACCTGACCACGAAGGTCTATTCCTGCAAGCAATCGAAAACAAGCAAGAATATGATAAAAGCAATCTGAATATTGCGAGTATATATGAAGTATTGATAAAGGTGGGGATCCGTAAGCGGTCTTGGTCTGGTCGTTGGACACAAACGAAGTACACGAAGTTGCAATGGCTAACTTTTAACTAAACAAATCCCAAGGAAAAGCTACTAGATGGTTCTACTTATATAGGAGCAAGGGGTGGCGGCCAAGGAGGTGGGAGGGCGTCCCAAGGCAGCCTAAAACTAAATCTAGGTCGTACAAGGCCAATGGGCCCAAGTGGAGGTGATGTAACACCTTTGGACTTGTAGTTTGACTCGGATTCTGCTGCAGCATCAGATTGTTTCGTCCACAACTCAACGCTCCGGACGAATTTGAAGGTGATTCCAATTGGGTTGGAAAGTGCACGAAATCTAGTTTCCAACAAAAAAAGAATCACCCAATTCGGAGTCCGTATGAAAAACTTGTGTGCGTTTTGAGTCAGGTACGTCTGTGCAGTCCGAATCTGAATCCAGAACGTGAGAGACTTGGACTCTATCTTCTCTTGGGCCAAAAGTGACGTGAGAGAACTTTTTGGACAGCAAATAAACATCTCTTTCTTCCTTATCTTCATATGTGGATTGTACAAATGTCCCATACACCTGCAATTAGACAAAACACAAAAGTGTGTGAAGTATTTTTGTTCTGGATAACATAAATAGATTATTGAATAGTTTGCACTAGAAATCACCTGACAAATATGCATATATGCAATATTTTTGGTCATATCCAAGGTAGTCATGTCCTCATCATCCTCCCCTTCTTGAAAATAAAGCCGTCCTCGGCGTTGCTTAATCTGAAATGTGGCTAACAAAAGAGACAAGGTGTACATGTTGTATATGTATATGTCATCCATTTTTACTTCCCTTGATTTTTGCATATATGACACATGAATATATGAGTAACTTGCATAGTTCATAAAATCTAAAGCCAAAAAATTAGCACAAGAAGTAGAAGGCATGAAAATATTGCAACTCAGTTTGCACATATAAGTGAAGCTCTTATTCATTTCAAAAGATTGACAATGTTCATCATTAAACCATCCCAACATTGGTGAATAAACCTTACTTGCATCAAATTTACATGCTACAACATGCTTAAATAAGCAAACATGCAATAAGTCATTCAACACAGAATCATCACCAAGATTAGAGGTCATATCAAAATGATTAAACATTGGTTCTTTTGCATCAATAGTTAATTCAATGGGTGCACTCAAAATTGTTGGTATTTCAGTTGTTTGATCACATGGCAAAGTCAAATTATCAACGTAGTCCTCTAAAATAGGTGGTGTGATCAAAGTAGTGGGTAGCTCATCAGATGGTGCATTCAAATTGACAAGGCATTCATCATTCTCATGTAGAGATGGAAGATCAGTACCTTTGTCATTACCTCTTATGATCAACTCAGATGATGTAGCCACTCTCGGGGGCGATGTGTCACATGGTGGAGGTGATGTAGTCCTGACAACAACGGATGTGGTTGTCATAGTATGCCTAGTAGTTGAAGGAACAATCATATCAACTCTTGGAATGTGCACCATGCGCTTGTTCTCCTCGTGGCCAACACGTCATTTTATTTCCTGTTCAGCTTTGCAAGCAAGATGAAACAAATGGTCCATAGGATAACACTCTTCATGAATTAGTATCTCTTGAATATCATGGTTTAATCCTCCCCAAAATCTATCCATAAAATCATCTTCACTTTCTTCTAAAGAGGAATGTAACAAGGTAGTTTGTAAATCATCATAATATTTTGTTACAGTTTCACTACCTTGTTTTAAGTGTCGCAACTTCTTAATCATGTCACGAGTATAATAAGCAGGGACGAAAGTATGTCGCATGGCAAGTTTCAAATCATCCCAAGTAGTAGGTATATAATCAGGGTGTAACCGACAATATTCACTCCACCAAACTAAAGCATAACCAGTGAAAGAACCAACCGCAATGGTAGAGGCAAAGGTGTCCCGTCTTTCGATGAGATGATGGATATCGCTTTGGTGGAAGTCGACTTTGACAATCCGACTACGAACGTGCGAGGACGTCGCGCCTTAAAAATCGCTAAACCAACTTCGAGAGGTTATTGACCACGCCGGAGCACGATCAACCTGACCACGAGGGTCTGTTTCCTGCGAGCAAACGAAGAACAAGCAAGAAACTGAGATTGCAATCTGGATATTGCGAATATAAGATGAAAGCTTTATTGATCAAGGTGGGGTTCTGTGACGCCTTTGTCTGGTCGTTGAACACAAACGAAGTACGCGAAGTTGCAACTATGGCGAACTTTTAATCTAAACAAAACTCAAGGTCTAAACGACGCCCTAAGGGTTGTATATATGGGGGAAAAAGGAGGGAATTTCGTGGGCCTTGAGGGTGGGGTCCGAAACCAACCCTAACTCTTGTTTCCCCACACATACGGACTCTAAAAATAGCCTATACTTAAGTATTTCGAAATTACATGGGCCTGGCCCAATAATAAGGTGACGCAGCACCTAAAATAGCCTATGGACGAATTTTATGAAGTGGCATCTTGTATATTTCGTCCAAGGCTTCATGCACTCCTTATGGTGGCTTCAAAGTCCTGAAATCATCACTTGTAACTCCGTTCTTGATCCCCTTGCGCATGGCATCATCTCCATGCTTGCTCTTGCTCCAATGTCCATCCTTCTCCAAGCTAGGCCCTTCATTTGTAAGCAAAACAAATGTATCCAATTTAGGCAGCATCATATTCTCATGAACATTAGAATCATTACCAAGAAACGAAAGTACCTGATAATTTAATTGGCGTGCGCGAGCTCTAGTAATTGGTCCAGTATATGTAGCAGTAGGGGCTGTGGGTGTAACAATGGTATTGATGTCCTCATCATCCTCCCCTTCTTGAAATGAAGTCGTCCTCGACGAAAGCTCATCTTCCTCACCCAAATAAGGCTTCAAATCTGCAATGTTAAAAGTGGGACTAACCCCAAAATCTGCAGGCAGCTCAAGTTTATATGCATTATCATTTACTTTCTCCAACACCTTAAAGGGACCAGTAGCACGTGGCATTAGCTTTGATTTGCGCAAATCAGGAAATCTATCCTTACGCAAATGTAACCAAACAAGATCTCCAGGTGCAAACATAACATGTTTTCTACCCTTATCTCCAGCAAGTTTATATTTAGCATTCATACGCTCAATGTTTTCCTTAGTTAACTCATGCATTTTTAAAATCAATTCAGCACATTCTTTAGCATCAAAATTAACCTTCTCCGAAGATGGAAGAGGCAACAAATCAATAGGTGCACGAGGTAGGAAACCATACACAACTTCAAAAGGGCACATCTTAGTAGCAGAATGCAATGAACGATTATAAGCAAATTCAATATGAGGCAAGCATTCCTCCCACATTTTCTTATTATTTTTCAAAACAGCCCTAAGCATAGTAGACAATGTTCTATTGACTACTTCAGTTTGTCCATCAGTTTGGGGGTGACAAGTAGTACTAAAAAGCAGTTTAGTCCCCAACTTAGCCCATAAACATCTCCAAAAGTGGCTAAGAAATTTAGTATCACGATCTGAAACTATAGTATTTGGCACACCATGCAAGCGAATAATTTCACGAAAGAACAAATCAGCAACATTAACAGCATCATCGCTTTTATGACATGGTATAAAGTGTGCCATTTTCGAGAATCTATCCACGACAACAAATATGCTATCCCTCCCCGTCTTTGTTCGAGGTAAACCTAAAACAAAGTCCATAGATATATCCTCCCAAGGAACACTAGGTACAGGCAAAGGCATATATAAACCATGAGGATTGACTCGTGACTTAGCTTTTTGACATGTAGTGCAGCGAGCAATAAAACGCTCAACATCCCGTCTCATCTTTGGCCAAAAGAAATGTGTAGCAAGTACGTCCTCCGTCTTCTTCACGCCAAAGTGTCCCATTAATCCTCCCCCATGCGCCTCCTGCCACAGCAAAAGACGAACGGAGCTAGCTGGAATGCATAGCTTGTTAGCACGAAACACAAATCCATCGTTAACGACAAACTTGTTTCACATTCTTCCTTCTTTACAATTCTGCATTACATCTTTAAAATCAGCATCATGCACATATTGATCTTTGATGGTCTCCAAATCAAATATTTTGAAGTCAAGTTGTGAAAGCATAGTATAGCGACGAGACAATGCATCAGCAATAACATTTTCTTTTCCCTTCTTGTGTTTAATGACATAAGGGAAAGTCTCAATGAATTCAACCCATTTAGCATGTCTACGATTCAGTTTAGCTTGACTTTTAATATGTTTCAAAGATTCATGATCAGAATGTATAACAAATTCTTTGGGCCATAAATAATGTTGCCATGTTTCTAAAGTCCGAACAAGAGCATATAATTCTTTATCATAAGTAGAATAATTCAGACTAGGCCCACTCAATTTTTCAGAAAAGTATGCAACAGGTTTGCCATCTTGTAATAACACACCTCCTAATCCAATTCCACTAGCATCACATTCAAGCTCAAAAGTCTTATTAAAATCAGGAAGTTGGAGTAAAGGAGCATGTGTCAACTTATCTTTCAATACCGTGAAGGCTTCTTCCTGTGCGGTACCCCAAATAAAAGGCACATCTTTCTTTGTAAGCTCATTGAGAGGTGCAGCAATGGTGCTGAAATCTCTCACAAAACGCCTATAGAATCCAGCGAGGCCAAGAAAACTCCTCACTTGTGTGACCGTTTTGGGCTGCGGCCAACTCTCAATAGCTTCAATCTTGGCTTTATCAACTTCAATTCCCTGTGGAGTAACAACATAGCCAAGAAAAGATACTCGGTCGGTGCAAAAGATGCACTTCCCAAGGTTACCAAACAAACGTGCATCACGTAGAGCAATAAAAACAGCACGTAAATGTTCCAAATGTTCTTCCAAAGATTTGCTATAAATCAGAATATCATCAAAATAGACTACCACAAATCGTCCAATGAAAGCACGTAAAACTTCGTTCATTAATCTCATGAAAGTACTAGGTGCATTAGTTAACCCAAACGGCATGACTAACCACTCATATAAACCAAACTTAGTTTTAAATGCTGTTTTCCATTCATCACCCAATTTCATATGAATTTGATGGTATCCACTACGCAAATCAACTTTGGAGAATATTGTAGAGCCACTCAATTCATCAAGGATATCATCTAGCCTAGGAATAGGATGACGATAACGAATAGTAATATTATTAATGCCTCTATCAAGTGGTATCAGTTTTCAGGTTGCTCGGTGAGAATTTCCAGTTTTCCTAGATTAGATTTATTTTCTTACCTATTGTCCAAGAAAAAGCCACAAAAAAGAGTTAGATCTATTCATCCTTGGTCCAAGCCAGTCTGAGCCTTTGCAATTTTCTTTTCATTGCTTGCATAGTTGAATTATCGGTTGCATCGTCGTGTCGAGTTGCTGGTCTTAGTGTCTAGTTCGTTTAGAGTTTCGAGTTCTGTTCACATTAGTCACGCCACCGCTGCATCATTATCTCTTCCGCTGTCCACCACCCATCCATCAATTTCCACCACGTGCTACCCACCATTCATTGTCATAATAATAGTTGAGATCGTTCACATCTTCACTTGATCCAATCTGCATCTTATCTAGTTTGTTTTGGAAAGAGGGAGAAAAAAAAAGAGAGAAAAAAACGAGAGAAAAAAAACGAGAGAAAAAAAAAGAGAAAAAAAAGTCAGAGAAAAAAAGGAGAAAAAAAAATCAAAAAAATCGGCACAAACTTTTTCAGAGGAAAGTTGGAGACAAAGTTGTTGTATATCCTGCTTGGCAGTTGTTTTTCATCATTATCTTCACTGCCGTTGTGATCTTCACTTATATCTTGCTGTCAAGAGCTACTTAGTATCCTTCATTGATGCTAGTTGTGCTACGCCGTGACCTCATTAGTGTTCTAGGCTCGCGTCTCTAGTCCGGTCTAGCCTAGGACCAGCACAGTACCGTCGTTGAGCGTTTATTCAACATTGCATCTTTGAATTGATTATTGCTAATCTTTTGCTACCATATATAGCCAACCCAGCTCCACATATTTCTACACCGTGTATACGTACGCTCCCCTGGCAATCGCTTTACTCAATATTCGGAGTTACTTGACACCGCTGGTTGCCGATCACCGCCTGCTGCATGGTAAGAACTTGTAAGACATTGATATTTGCTTTACTGTGAGCGTTTTACCACCACATCCTAGTAGTTATAGGAACATTATTTTTGGGTTTTGTTTCTTGTTCTACTAATCATGACAGGATCCAGAGTCAATTCATGGGCTTTGACGATCGCGGGAGACGTGCCACCACCTTTGCAAATACCACAACCGTCACGAGAGGTGCACAAACATCCAAATGCACATGATCAGGTTAATGTATCTATACCACCATTTAATGGCCGTTTTAAACCTGCTTTATATATTGAATGGGAGTTCGACATAAAAAATATATTTGCTTCCCATAATTTCGATGAACATAAAAAGGTTAAGGTTGCGGTTGGTTCTTTCACTGGTTATGCTTTGGTTTGGTGGAGTGAATATTGTCGGTTACACCCTGATTATATACCTACTACTTGGGATGATTTGAAACTTGCCATGCGACATACTTTCGTCCCTGCTTATTATACTCGTGACATGATTAAGAAGTTGCAACACTTAAAACAAGGTAGTGAAACTATAACAAAATATTATGATGATTTACAAACTACCTTGTTGCATTCCTCTTTAGAAGAAAGTGAAGATGATTTTATGGATAGATTTTGGGGAGGATTAAACCATGATATTCAAGAGATACTAATTCATGAAGAGTGTTATCCTATGGACCATTTGTTTCATCTTGCTTGCAAAGCTGAACAGGAAATAAAACGACGTGTTGGCCACGAGGAGAACAAGCGCACGGTGCACATTCCAAGAGTTGATATGATTGTTCCTTCAACTACTAGGCATAATATGACAACCACATCCGTTGTTGTCAGGACTACATCACCTCCACCATGTGACACATCGCCCCCGAGAGTGGCTACATCATCTGAGTTGATCATAAGAGGTAATGACAAAGGTACTGATCTTCCATCTCTACATGAGAATGATGAATGCCTTGTCAATTTGAATGCACCATCTGATGAGATACCCACTACTTTGATCACACCACCTATTTTAGAGGACTACGTTGATAATTTGACTTTGCCATGTGATCAAACAACTGAAATACCAACAATTTTGAGTGCACCCATTGAATTAACTATTGATGCAAAAGAACCAATGTTTAATCATTTTGATATGACCTCTAATCTTGGTGATGATTCTGTGTTGAATGACTTATTGCATGTTTGCTTATTTAAGCATGTTGTAGCATGTAAATTTGATGCAAGTAAGGTTTATTCACCAATGTTGGGATGGTTTAATGATGAACATTGTCAATCTTTTGAAATGAATAAGAGCTTCACTTATATGTGCAAACTGAGTTGCAATATTTTCATGCCTTCTACTTCTTGTGCTAATTTTTTGGCTTTAGATTTTATGAACTATGCAAGTTACTCATATATTCATGTGTCATATATGCAAAAATCAAGGGAAGTAAAAATGGATGACATATACATATACAACATGTACACCTTGTCTCTTTTGTTAGCCACATTTCAGATTAAGCAACGCCGAGGACGGCTTTATTTTCAAGAAGGGGAGGATGATGAGGACATGACTACCTTGGATATGACCAAAAATATTGCATATATGCATATTTGTCAGGTGATTTCTAGTGCAAACTATTCAATAATCTATTTATGTTATCCAGAACAAAAATAATTCACACACTTTTATGTTTTGTCTAATTGCAGGTGTATGGGACATTTGTACAATCCACATATGAAGATAAGGAAGAAAGAGATGTTTATTTGCTGTCCAAAAAGTTCTCTCACGTCACTTTTGGCCCAATAGAAGATAGAGTCCAAGTCTCTCACGTTCTGGATTCAGATTCGGACTGCACAGACGTACCTGACTCAAAACGCACACAAGTTTTTCATACGGACTCCGAATTGGGTGATTCTTTTTTTCTTGGAAACTAGATTTCGTGCACTTTCCAACCCAATTGGAATCACCTTCAAATTCGTCCGGAGCGTTGAGTTGTGGACGAAACAATCTGATGCTGCAGCAGAATCCGAGTCAAACTACAAGTCCAAAGGTGTTACATCACCTCCACTTGGGCCCATTGGCCTTGTACGACCTAGATTTAGTTTTAGGCTGCCTTGGGACGTCCTCCCACCTCCTTGGCCGCCACCCCTTGCTCCTATATAAGTAGCTTTTCCTTGGGATTTGTTTAGTTAAAAGTTAGCCATTGCAACTTCGTGTACTTCGTTTGTGTCCAACGACCAGACCAAGACCGCTTACGGATCCCCACCTTTATCAATACTTCATATATACTCGCAATATTCAGATTGCTTTTATCATATTCTTGCTTGTTCTTCGATTGCTTGCAGGAATAGACCTTCGTGGTCAGGTTGATTGTGCTCCGGCGTGGTCAATAACCTCTCAGAGTTGGTTTAGCGATTGCTAAGGCGCAACGTCGTGCACGTTTGTAGTCGGATCGTCAAAGTCATCTTCACCAAATCGATAGTTATCATCTCATCGAAAGATCGGGACACCCTTTGCCTCTATCAAGTGGTATCATATTTCCAGGTTGCTCGGTGAGATTTTCCAGTTTTTTGTAGTTTAGATCGAGTATGTTCTTCATACCTATAGTCCACGAAAAAGCCACAAAAAAATTAGGGTTAGTTCATCATATCCGAACCAATCTGAGCCTTTGCATAATCTTTTTAGGGTTTTGCTTTGTTGAATTTGCGGTTGCATCGTCGGTCTAGTTGCTGGTCTTAGAGTCTAGTCTTTTAGAGTTTCGAGTTCTGGTCATAAGTTGTCACGCCGCCGCCGCACCATCATCATCGCCCCTGCCATCTACCACCACCGCTCCGAATCCGTATTCATATACCACCACCAATCCGTGTCCATATACCACCACCGATCCATATCCATATACTACCACCGCTACCACCACCGCTGCCATATACCACAACCATATATCCACCACCAATTCCAGTTCCTTGCTTATTAGGGTTTGTTTTCGGGATCCATCTAGTTTCCGATTCGTGTTTCCTTGCCGGAGTAGGTTTCGGAAAAAAAAAAGAGTCCAGAAACCACGCTCCGTTTAGGCCCAAAATTTTTCGAAAACGCATTTTTCGAAAAAAATTCTGGCTATCCTATTTTTAGGTGTTTCTGAGTGTTTTGAGATAGGTGCCATTATAGGAAGTTTTTTTTTGACCCGTTTCCAGTTTTTGGGTCCGGGCAGTCGAAAAAACAAAAAAAAAAATTGGTCAAAAAAATTTCGTGCCCATCCTGTCAGTTTGACCTAGGAAGAGTTTTGAGACACTCGCCATTATAGTGATTTTTCGCAAAAAAAAAAGAGCAGCGCAAAAAAAAAGAGCGCAAAAAAAAGAGCAAAAAAAAATCCAGAGTGTGCTTTTCCCTTGTTTACGTGCAGCGCCGTGATTTTGTTAGTGTTCTAGGCTCGCGTCTCTAGCACGGTCTAGCCTAGGACCAGCACAGTACCGTCGTTGAGCGTTTATTCAACTTTGCATCTCTGAATTGATTATTGCTGACCCTTTTTGCTACCATATTATAAGCCTTCCCAGCTCCACATACATCTACGTCGTGCGTTGGACTCTCCCTGGTAATCGCTCTATCCAAGCTTTGAGAGTTTTGACTACAACGGTTGCCGATCACCGCCTGCTGCTGGGTAAGAACTGGTAAGAATTTGAGATTTGCTTGACGGGTTTGTGATACACCACCACCACTTCTTAGTACTCTGTAGGATCATATTTTTCTGTGTTTCTATTTGCTGCTAACCATGGTAGGATCACAAGCCGATGAGACTGATTGGGAGAACCTGACGAACAAACAGCTACATGATAAATTTCAGCAACTGATGAGTGGACAGGTGCAAGATGTGCTAAACAGATTTGACGAGGCCATGGAGAAGATAGATGGCATTGAGAAGACATTTGAAACAAAGCTTGATAGCAAGTTTGATGAATTGCTCGCGCGTTTTCCACAACCACCGCCGGCTGCACCTATCGCACCTCTGCAACGACAACAACTACGGCCCCTTCCGAATCAGTATGGACGAGCTCAGCGTGTTCCTATTGAGCTAGGACAAAATTCTGGTGCCGCTGCTACTGCTGTTGGTGCTTCTTTGGCTCCTGCTACTACTGCTGCTGGTACCGAGGAGGATGATTATGTGGGAGATTACGAGGATGAGGTTGATCAACATCAGAACTACGTGCAACCACCAGCACCACAACCACCAGGTCGTCCACATGCAAATAATGGCAATGTTAGGGCTCCCCCTCAGGTACGAGATCATGACCATCTCCCTAAACTGAAATTGAATATTCCACCATTTGAGGGTAGATATGTTCCTGATATATATCTTACTTGGGAGTTAGAAACTGAACAACGATTTACATGTTTACAATATCCTGAGGAGAGACGTGTTCCTGCTGCTGTTTGTGCTTTCACTAGCTTTGCATGTGTTTGGTGGTCTGAACATTGTAGATTATATCCTGTTCCAGCTACTTGGGCTGCTTTGAAAACTGCTATGCGTACTCGTTGGGTTCCACCATATTATCAACGTGAATTACTTCAAAAATTGCAGCGCTTAAGACAAGGGAAAAATTCTGTAGAAGAATATTATCAGGAATTACAAACTGGCTTGATTAGATGTGGTATTGTTGAGGAGAATGAAGCTATGCTTGCACGTTTTCTGGGTGGATTAAATAGAGATATTCAGACCATTCTAGACTATAAGGATTATAATAATATCACTCGTTTATTCCATCTTGCTTGTAAAGCTGAACGTGAAGTGCAGGATCGACAGGCATTGGCGCGCACTAACTTTTCTGCAGGTCGACCTTCATCATGGACACCACGTGCATCATCTACTTCCACTGCACCATCACCTCCTTCAGGTGCCACCTCCAACCGTGATACAAGAAAGCAGGCACAACCACCACTATCTGCCAAGAGCACACCTGCCGGGCCTGCACAGAGCTCTTCTTCTTCCATGGCGTCAATAGGGCACACAAGTGATATTATTTGTCGTCGTTGTAAGGGAAGAGGACATTTTGCGAGAGAATGCAAATCTCAGCGTGTGATGATTGCTACTGAGGATGGTGGATATGAGTCCGCTAGTGACTATGATGAGGAGACTTTGGCTCTTATTACACATGAAGAACATGGTGGAGATGATTCTGATCATGAGACGCAATACATGGCTCCTGAAGATGCTGACAGGTATGAATGTTTAGTTGCTCAACGTGTTTTGAGTGTGCAGGTCACACAAGCTGAGCAAAATCAGAGGCATAATTTGTTCCATACCAAGGGAGTTGTGAAGGAACGTTCTGTGCGCGTCATCATAGACGGAGGGAGCTGCAACAACTTGGCTAGCATGGAGATGGTGGAGAAGCTTTCTCTCACCACAAGACCACATCCACATCCTTACTACATCCAATGGTTCAACAACAGCGGCAAGGTTAAGGTAACACGTACTGTTCGTGTGCATTTTAGTATCTCTACATATGCTGATTATGTTGATTGTGATGTGGTACCTATGCAAGCATGTTCCTTATTACTTGGTAGACCATGGCAATTTGATAAAAATACTGTACACCATGGTAGAAACAATCATTATACTCTTGTTCATAAGGATAAAAATATTACTTTGCTTCCTATGACTCCTGATTCTATTTTGAAAGATGATATTAATAGAGCTATTTTTAGACTCCTGATTCATCTCCATGCTTGCTCTTGCTCCAATGTCCATCCTTCTCCAAGCTAGGCCCTTCATTTGTAAGCAAAACAAATGTATCCAATTTAGGCTCTGATAAGTATAGGCTATTTTTAGAGTCCGTATGTGTGGGGAAACAAGAGATAGGGTTGATTTCGGACCCCTCCACCAAGGGCCACGAAATTCCCCCCCCCCCCCCCCCCCTCTTCCTCCATATATACAGCCCTTAGGGCGCCGTTTAGACTTTGGGTTTTGTTTAGATTAAAAGTTCGCCATAGCTGCAACTTCGCGTACTTCGTTTGTGTTCAACGACCAGACAAAGGCGTCACAGAACCCCACCTTGATCAATAAAGCTTTCATCTTATATTCGCAATATCCAGATTGCAATCTCAGTTTCTTGCTTGTTCTTCGTTTGCTCGCAGGAAACAGACCCTCGTGGTCAGGTTGATCGTGCTCCGGCGTGGTCAATAACCTCTCGGAGTTGGTTTAGCGATTGCTAAGGCGCGACGTCCTCGCACGTTCGTAGTCGGATCGTCAAAGTCGACTTCCACCTAAGCGAAATCCATCATCTCATTGAAAGACGGGAATTTCGTGGCCCTTGAGGGTGGGGTCCAAAACCAACCCTAACTCTTGTTTCCCCACACATACGGACTCTAAAAATAGCCTATACTTAAGTATTTCGAAATTACATGGGCCTGGCCCAATAATAAGGTGACGCAGCACCTAAAATAGCCTATGGACGAATATTATGAAGTGGCATCTTGTATATTTCGTCCAAGGCTTCATGCACTCCTTATGGTGGCTTCAAAGTCCTGAAATCATCACTTGTAACTCCGTTCTTGATCCCCTTGCGCATGCCATCAACTCCATGCGTGTTCTTGCTCCAATGTTCATCCTTCTCCAAGCTAGTACCTTCATTTGTAAGCAAAACAAATGTATCCAATTTAGGCAGCATCATATTCTCATGAACATTAGAATCATTACCAAGAAACAAAAGTACCTGGTAATTTAATTGGCGTGCGCGAGCTCGAGTAATTGGTCCCGTATATGTAACAGTAGGGGCTGTGGGTGTAACAATGGTATTGATGTCCTCATCACGCAACCTTAACCTTTTTATGTTCATCGAAATTATGGGAAGCAAATATATTTTTTATGTCGAACTCCCATTCAATATATAAAGCAGGTTTAAAACGGCCATTAAATGGTGGTATAGATACATTAACCTGATCATGTGCATTTGGATGTTTGTGCACCTCTCGTGACGGTTGTGGTATTTGCAAAGGTGGTGGCACGTCTCCCGCGATCGACAAAGCCCATGAATTGACTCTGGATCCTGTCATGATTAGTAGAACAAGAAACAAAACCCAAAAATAATGTTCCTATAACTACTAGGATGTGGTGGTAAAACGCTCACAGTAAAGCAAATATCAATGTCTTACAAGTTCTTACCATGCAGCAGGCGGTGATCGGCAACCAGCGGTGTCAAGTAACTCCGAATATTGAGTAAAGCGATTGCCAGGGGAGCGTACGTATACACGGTGTAGAAATATGTGGAGCTGGGTTGGCTATATATGGTAGCAAAAGATTAGCAATAATCAATTCAAAGATGCAATGTTGAATAAACGCTCAACGACGGTACTGTGCTGGTCCTAGGCTAGACCGGACTAGAGACGCGAGCCTAGAACACTAATGAGGTCACGGCGTAGCACAACTAGCATCAATGAAGGATACTAAGTAGCTCTTGACAGCAAGATATAAGTGAAGATCACAACGGCAGTGAAGATAATGATGAAAAACAACTGCCAAGCAGGATATACAACAACTTTGTCTCCAACTTTCCTCTCAAAAAGTTTGTGCCGATTTTTTTGATTTTTTTTTCTCCTTTTTTTCTCTGACTTTTTTTTCTCTTTTTTTTTCTCTCGTTTTTTTTCTCTCGTTTTTTTCTCTCTTTTTTTTCTCCCTCTTTCCAAAACAAACTAGATAAGATGCAGATTGGATCAAGTGAAGATGTGAACGATCTCAACTATTATTATGACAATGAATGGTGGGTAGCACGTGGTGGAAATTGATGGATGGGTGGTGGACAGCGGAAGAGATAATGATGCAGCGGTGGCGTGACTAATGTGAACAGAACTCGAAACTCTAAACGAACTAGACACTAAGACCAGCAACTCGACACGACGATGCAACCGATAATTCAACTATGCAAGCAATGAAAAGAAAATTGCAAAGGCTCAGACTGGCTTGGACCAAGGATGAATAGATCTAACTCTTTTTTGTGGCTTTTTCTTGGACAATAGGTAAGAAAATAAATCTAATCTAGAAAAACTGGAAATTCTCACCGAGCAACCTGAAAACTGATACCACTTGATAGAGGCAAAGGGTGTCCCGATCTTTCGATGAGATGATAACTATCGATTTGGTGAAGATGACTTTGACGATCCGACTACAAACGTGCACGACGTTGCGCCTTAGCAATCGCTAAACCAACTCTGAGAGGTTATTGACCACGCCGGAGCACAATCAACCTGACCACGAAGGTCTATTCCTGCAAGCAATCGAAGAACAAGCAAGAATATGATAAAAGCAATCTGAATATTGCGAGTATATATGAAGTATTGATAAAGGTGGGGATCCGTAAGCGGTCTTGGTCTGGTCGTTGGACACAAACGAAGTACACGAAGTTGCAATGGCTAACTTTTAACTAAACAAATCCCAAGGAAAAGCTACTAGATGGATCTACTTATATAGGAGCAAGGGGTGGCCGGTGGGAGGGCGTTCCAAGGCAGCCTAAAACTAAATCTAGGTCGTACAAGGCCAATGGGCCCAAGTGGAGGTGATGTAACACCTTTGGACTTGTAGTTTGACTCGGATTCTGCTGCAGCATCAGATTGTTTCGTCCACAACTCAACGCTCCGGACGAATTTGAAGGTGATTCCAATTGGGTTGGAAAGTGCACGAAATCTAGTTTCCAACAAAAAAAGAATCACCCAATTCGGAGTCCGTATGAAAAACTTGTGTGCGTTTTGAGTCAGGTACATCTGTGCAGTCCGAATCTGAATCCAGAACGTGAGAGACTTGGACTCTATCTTCTCTTGGGCCAAAAGTGACGTGAGAGAACTTTTTGGACAGCAAATAAACATCTTTTTCTTCCTTATCTTCATATGTGGATTGTACAAATGTCCCATACACCTGCAATTAGACAAAACACAAAAGTGTGTGAAGTATTTTTGTTCTGGATAACATAAATAGATTATTGAATAGTTTGCACTAGAAATCACCTGACAAATATGCATATATGCAATATTTTTGGTCATATCCAAGGTAGTCATGTCCTCATCATTAACATAAATAGATTATTGAATAGTTTGCACTAGAAATCACCTGACAAATATGCATATATGCAATATTTTTGGTCATATCCAAGGTAGTCATGTCCTCATCATCTGGGAAGGCTTATAATATGGTAGCAAAAAGGGTCAGCAATAATCAATTCAGAGATGCAAAGTTGAATAAACGCTCAACGACGGTACTGTGCTGGTCCTAGGCTAGACTGTGCTAGAGACGCGAGCCTAGAACACCAACAAAATCACGGCGCGGCACGTAAACAAGGGAGGAGCACACTCCATATCCATATAAGTTGTCATAAGTTGTCACGCCGCCGCCGCACCATCATCATCGCCCATCTACTACTTTTGCTTATCCGCCACCGCTCTGAATCCATATCCATATACCACTACTGATAGAGGCGGAGGTGTCCCGTCTTTCGATGAGATGATGGATTTCGCTTTGGTGGAAGTCGACTTTGACGATCCGACTACGAACGTGCGAGGACGTCGCGCCTTAGCAATCGCTAAACCAACTCCGAGAGGTTATTGACCGCGCCGGAGCACGATCAACCTGACCACGAGGGTCTGTTTCCTGCGAGCAAACGAAGAACAAGCAAGAAACTGAGATTGCAATCTGGATATTGCGAATATAAGATGAAAGCTTTATTGATCAAGGTGGGGTTCTGTGACGCCTTTGTCTGGTCGTTGAACACAAACGAAGTACGCGAAGTTGCAGCTATGGCGAACTTTTAATCTAAACAAAACCCAAAGTCTAAACGACGCCCTAAGGGCTGTATATATGGGGGAAAAGGAGGGAATTTCGTGGCCCTTGAGGGTGGGGTCCGAAACCAACCCTAACTCTTGTTTCCCCACACATACGGACTCTAAAAATAGCCTATACTTAAGTATTTCGAAATTACATGGGTCTGGCCCAATAATAAGGTGACGCAGCACCTAGAATAGCCTATGGACGAATATTATGAAGTGGCATCTTGTATATTTCGTCCAAGGCTTCATGCACTCCTTATGGTGGCTTCAAAGTCCTGAAATCATCACTTGTAACTCCGTTCTTGATCCCCTTGCACATGCCATCAACTCCATGCGTGTTCTTGCTCCAATGTTCATCCTTCTCCAAGCTAGTACCTTCATTTGTAAGCAAAACAAATGTATCCAATTTAGGCAGCATCATATTCTCATGAACATTAGAATCATTACCAAGAAACGAAAGTACCTGGTAATTTAATTGGCGTGCGCGAGCTCTAGTAATTGGTCCTGTATATGTAACAGTAGGGGCTGTGGGTGTAACAATGGTATTGATGTCCTCATCAGCACTTGATCGTTTAGTATGTTGCTATTGCTTTCTTCATGACTTATACATGTTCCTACAACTATGAGATTATGCAACTCCCGTTTACCGTAGAAACACTTTGGGTGCTACCAAACGTCACAACGTAACTGGGTGATTATAAAGGAGCTCTACAGGTGTCTCCGAAGGTACATGTTGAGTTGGCGTATTTCGAGATTAGGATTTGTCACTCCGATTGTCGGAGAGGTATATCTGGCCCTCTCGGTAATGCACATCACTATAAGCCTTGCAAGCAATGTAACTAATGAGTTAGTTGCAGAATGATGCATTACATAACGAGTAAAGAGACTTGCCGGTAACGAGATTGAACTAGGTATTGAGATACCGACGATCGAATCTCGGGCAAGTAACATACCGATGACAAAGGGAACAAAGTATGTTGTTATGCGGTTTGACCGATAAAGATCTTCGTAGAATATGTAGGAGCATATATGAGCATCCAGGTTCCGCTATTGGTTATTGACCGGAAACGTGTCTCGGTCATGTCTACATTATTCTCGAACCCGTAGGGTCCGCACGCTTAAGGTTTCGATGATAGTTATATTATGAGTTTATGAGTTTTGATGTACCGAAGGAGTTTGGAGTCCCGGATGAGATCGGGGACATGACGAGGAGTCTCGAAATGGTCGAGACATAAAGATCGATATATTGGACGACTATATTCGGACATCGGAAAGGTTCCGAGTGATTCGGGTATTTATCGGAGTACCGGAGAGTTACGGGAATTCGCCGGGGAGAAGTATTGGGCCTTATTGGGCCATACGGGAAAGAGAGAGGGGCTACCTAGGGCAGGCTGCGTGCCCCCCAAGGCCTAGTCCGAATTGGACTAGGGGGAGGGGCCGCACCCCCTCCTTCCTTCCCTTCTCTCTTCCCCTTCATTCTCTGCTACTCCTACTAGGAAAGGAGGAGTCCTACTCCCGGTGGGAGTAGGACTCCCACCTTGGGCGCGCCTCCTCCTCCTTGGCCAGCCCTCCTCCCCTTGCTCCTTTATATACGGGGGCAGGGGGACACCCCATAGACACACAAGTTGATCTTCGTGATCGTTCCTTAGCCGTGTGCGGTGCCCCCCTCTACCATATTCCACCTCGGTCATATCGTTGCGGTGCTTAGGCGAAGCCCTGCGTCGGTAGAACATCATCATCGTCACCACGCCGTCGTGCTGACGGAACTCATCCCCGACACCCTGCTGGATCGGAGTCTGGGGATCGTCATCGAGCTGAACGTGTGTTGAACTCGGAGGTGCCGTACGTTCGGTACTTGGATCGGTCGGATCGTCAAGACGTACGACTACATCAACCGCGTTGTCATAACGCTTCCGCTTACGGTCTACGAGGGTACGTGGACAACACTCTCCCCTCTCGTTGCTATGCATCACCATGATCTTGTGTGTGCGTAGGAAATTTTTTGAAATTACTACGTTCCCCAACACTCCTCCCCCACTAATGCAGAGTAATGTGACATTAATGCCGCTTTGCTAAATCTTGTTATGAAAGAACAGTTTTCTAGTACTCATAATGAAGATGATGCATCCCATCTTAACACTTTCGTAATTGTGTGATATGCAAAAGAAAAAAGATGTGGATAATGCTATTGTCAAATTAAAAAAAAATTCGTTCTCACTATGAGATCACGCTAAAACTTGGTTTTCATCCTTGCCACGAAATAGTATTGATTTTGCGATAAGTGTAAGGATGCCTTTATTGCCAGGTATTTTCCTCCCGCAAAAATTATTTCTCTTAGAAATCAAATTATGAATTTTAAGAAACTTGAGCATGAACATGTTGCCCAACCTTGGGAGAGGATGAAATTAATGATAAGAAATTGCCCTACTCATGGCTAAAGTTTATGGATGATCATACAAAAAAATAATGCGGGATCGAACTTTGTTTGTAGAAATCTTTTAGGTTCCGCTGCGGGTGGTACCTTTATGGAAATAACATTAGGAGAAGCTACGAAATTTCTTGACAATATTATGGCAAATTATTCACAATGGCATACTGAAAGGACTCCTACTAGTAAAAAGGTGAATTATATTGAGGAAATTAGTACTTTGAGTGATAAAGTAGATGCACTTATGAAAATGGTTACTAGTAAGAGTGCTCATAGTTGTCCTAATGATGTTCCATTGTCTACTTTGATTGAGAAAAATAATGATTCCGTAGATGTGAATTTTGTCTCACGAAACAATTTTAATAGTAATGGTTATAGAGGTAATTTTAATCCTAGGCCGTTTCCTGGAAATTTCTCTAATAATTATGGCAATTCCTATGGTAATTCTTATAATAATAATAATAATAATAATAATAATAATAATAAATAATAATAATAATAATAATAATAATAATAATAATAATAATAGGATGCCCTTTGATCTTGAAAGTAATATTAAAGAATTTATTAATGCTCAAAAGGTTTTCAATACTACAATGGAGGAAAAATTGAGTAAACTTGATGATATGTCTAGGAGCATGGATAGAATTTTTCATTTCATGCAATGTGGTACTAAGTTAACTGTTTGGTTAATTTATTGTCATGTTTAGTTAACTATTTGGTTTGATTCTGCAATTTGATGTTCAATTCTTGTGGGTGCAATTTTGTATTGTCTTGCATGTGAGAAATAAACCAAATTCGGTTGTACAAAATACATGAGAAACAAATACAATTGCTATATTTCCAATTTGTTAAGCATGCTTAGTTTGGTTAACTGTCTGATCTTCCAATATGTTCTATTGTGCAATGTGCTGCTTAGTTAATGTTTGGTTTATTTGTTGTGGTGTTTACTTAACTTTTATTTGGTTCAGTTCTGCAATGTGATGTTCAATTGTTGTGGGTACAATTTTGTATTGTTATGCATGTGAGGAATAAATCGAATTTGGATGTACTAAATACATGAGAAACATGTACAATTGCTATATTTCCTAGTTCTTAAGCATTCTATTGTGCAATGTGGTACTTTGTTAATGTTTGATTCATTTGTTGTGGTGTTTAGTTAACTCTTATTTGGCTTAGTTCTGCAATGCGATGTTCAATTGTTGTGGGTAGAATTTTCTATTGTTATGAATGTGAGGAATAAATCGAATTTGGTTGTACTAAATACATGAGAAACATGTACAATTGTTATATTTCCAACTTCTTAAGCATTATATTGTGCAATGTGGTGCTTCATTAATGTTTGGTTCATTTGTTGTGGTGTTTATTAACTGTTATTTGGTTCAGTTCTGCTGCAATGCGATGTTCAATTGTTGTGGGTACAATTTTGTATTGTTATGCATGTGAGGAATAAATCGAATTTGGTTGTACTAAATACATGAGAAACATATACAATTGCTATATTTTCTAGTTCTTCAGCATGCTTGGTTTGGATAAATGGCTTTTCCATGTGGATTAAATTAATTTATTGAATCTGCAATGTGTTTATTTTTCATCAACATATTTTATTGATAGTATGCCAACCCTCACTTAGCCTGATCAATAATTACCTTATATGTGTTGCAGGGAAACAATGGGAGGCTCTGAGGTTTACCATCGAGGTTTGCACCTTTGTCTAATAGCACATTATTGTGCAATTGCAAGAACCATTGTAATATTTAGGTTTTTGATGAGGACATGACTACCTTGGATACGACCAAAAATATTGCATACATGCATATTTGTCAGGTGATTTCTAGTGCAAACTATTCAATAATTTATTTATGTTATGCAGAACAAAAAATACTTCACACACTTTTGTGTTTTGTCTAATTGCAGGTGTATGGGACATTTGTACAATCCACATATGAAGATAAGGGAAAAGGAGAAGTTTAGGTTTTGTTCAAAAAGTCCTCTCACGTCACTTTTGGGCCAAGAGAAGATAGAGTCCAAGTCTCTCACGTTCTGGATTCAGATTCAGACTGCACAGACATACCTGACTCAAAACGCACACAAGTTTTTCATACGGACTCCGAATTGGGTGATTCTTTTTTGTTGGAAAGTAGATTTCGTGCTCTTTCCAACCCAATTGGATTCACCTTCAAATTCATCCGGAGCGTTGAAATATCGACAAAACAATCTGACGCTACAGCAGAATCCGAGTCAAACTACAAGTCCAAAGGTGTTACATCACCTCCACTTGGGCCCATGAGCCTTGTACGGCCTAGGGTTAGTTTTAGGCTGCCTTGGGACGTCCTCCCACCTCCTTGCCCGCCACCCCTTGCTCCTATATAAGTAGATCCATCTAGTAGCTTTTTCCTTGGGATTTGTTTAGTTAAAAGTTAGCCATTGCAACTTCGTGTACTTCGTTTGTGTCCAACGACCAGACCAAAGACCGCTTACGGATCCCCACCTTTATCAATACTTCATATGTGCTCGCAATATTCAGATTGCTTTTATCATATTCTTGCTTGTTCTTTGATTGCTTGCAGGAATAGACCTTCATGGTCAGGTTGATTGTGCTCCGGCGTGGTCAATAACCTCTCGGAGTTGGTTTAGCGATTGCTAAGGCACAACATCGTGCACGTTTGTAGTCGGATCATCAAAGTCATCTTCACCAAATTGATAGTTATCATCTCATCGAAATATCAGGACACCTCCGCCTTGAGAACATACATACCAGTAATGCAACAAGGAATATATTGAAATCTTGCCTGAATATCATGGTTCAAACCACCAAAAAAATCTATTCATTGTATCATCCTCAGACTCTTCTATGTCACAATGATGCATATAAGATTTGAACTCTTGGTAGTAAGCATGAACAGTGTTGTTTCCTTGTTTAAATTGTTCAAATTTGCTAAGCAATTCACGACGATAGTAAGGAGGGGAAAATTGTTGTCTCGTTACATCTTTCAAATCTTTCCAAGTTGTGGGTTGGTTATCAATGTTTTTCTTACAATGCACACTCCACCAAACAGAAGCAAAATCAGTAAATGCTCTAGTGGCAGCTCGTACTCTCTCAAGTTCAGAAAAGTCATGGTGACTAAAAACTTGTTCTACTTCAAGCTCCAAGCTAGATAAATAGCAGGATTAAATCTACCCTCAAATGACGGTAAAGAGATAACCTGACCATGTGCTTGTGTGTGTTGTCCCAACTCTCGTGATGGTGAAGATGTGTTCGTCATCCAAGAACTTCTATCTCCACATCCTGTCATGATTAGTAGAAACAAGAAACAAAATTCAAGAATAATGTTCCTATGAACTACTAGGATGTGGTTGTAATGTGCTCACAGTAAAGCAAATATCAATATCTTACAAGTTTTTACCATGCGACAAGTGGTGATAGGCAACCAGCAGTGTCAAATAACTCTGAAGATTGTGTAAAGTGATTTCCAGGGAAACGTTCGTATACACGGTGTAGAAATATGTGGAGCTGGGTTGGCTATATATGGTAGCAAAAGATTAGCAATAATCAATTCAAAGATGCAATGTTGAATAAACGCTCAACTACGATACTATGCTGGTCCTAGGCTAGATCGGACTAGAGATGCAAGCCTAGCACACTAATGAGGTCACGGCGTAGCACAACTAGCATCAATGAAGGATACTAAGTAGCTCTGGACAGCAAGATATAAATGAAGATCACAATGGTAGTAAAGATAATGATGAAAAACAACTGCCAAATAGGATATACAACAACTCTCTCTCCAACTTTCCTCTTGAAAAGTTTGAGCCAATTTTCTGATAAATTTTTTCAAAGAATGCTACTAACTCAAGATTTCCAATGCAAAAAGAATCACTCAATTCCGAATTGATATGAGGAGTCAAAGAATTATAAAACTGGCCTAAAAAACTAGAACAAACTATGTTCGAACTTCGGAGGGAAAAAAGACCTATTTAGAAGCCGATTTTGAGGTGCCAAATATTGAACTAGCTTCTGCAACTATTTAGATGCGGATAGTCGCAGCTTTTATTTGAGTACTTGCGGAGCCAAAACGGACTTCGTACGAGGAAGTTATGCCTGTTTTACTGAACAGTGCACAAAACATATTCCAATCCGAATTCAACTACGAGATTGAGTCTAGATAGATCCAAATTTTGTTTTTTTTTTCTCTCTATTTTTTTCCTCACACTTTTTTTCTTTTTCTTTCTCTCTTTTTTTCTTTTTTTTCTTTCCTTTTTTCTACCTTTTTTTCTCCCTCTTTCCAAGACAAACTAGATAAGATGCAGATTAGATCAGGCGAAGATGTCAATGACCTCAACTATGATTATGACAATGAACAGTGCTAGCACGTGGTAGAAATTGATGGATGGGATGGTGGACAGCGGAAGGGATAATGATGCAGCGGCGGCGTGACTAATGTGAACAGAACTCGAAACTCTAAAGGAACTAGACACTAAGACCAGAAACTCGACACGAGGTTGCAACCGATAATTCAATAATGCAAACAATGAAAAGAACATTACAAAGGCTCAGACTGGCTTGGACAAAGGATGAATAGATCTAACTTTGTTGTGGATTTTTCTTGGACAATAGGTAAGAAAATAAATCTAATCTAGGGAAAACTGGAAATTCTCACCGAGCAACCTGAAAACTGATACCACTTGATAGAGGCGGAGGTGTCCCGATCTTTCGATGAGATGATAACTATCGATTTGGTGAAGATAACTTTGACAATTCGACTACAAACATGCACGACGTGGCACCTTAGCAATCGCTAAACCAACTCCGAGAGGTTATTGACCACGCCGGAGCACAATAAACCTGACCACGAAGGTCTATTCCTGCAAGCAATCGAAGAACAAGCAAGAATATGATAAAAGCAATCTGAATATTGCGAGTACATATGAAGTATTGATAAATGTGGGGATTCGTAAGTGGTCTTGGTCTGGTCGTTTGACACAAACGAAGTACATGAAGTTGCAATGGCTAACTTTTAACTAAACAAATCCCAAGGAAAAATCTACTAGATGGATCTACTTATATAGGAGCAAAAGGTGGCAGCCAAGGAGGTGGGAGGATGTCCCAAGGCAGCCTAAAACTAACCCTAGGTCGTACAAGGCTCATGGGCCCAAGTGGAGGTGATGCAACACCTTTGGACTTGTAATTTGACTCGGATTCTGCCGTAGCGTCAGATTGTTTCGTCGATATCTCAACGCTCCGGACGAATTTGAAGGTGAATCCAATTGTGTTGGAAAGATCATGAAATCTACTTTCCAATAAAAAAAGAATCACCCAATTCGGAGTCCATATGAAAAAATTGTTGGTGTTTTCAGTCACATCTATCTGTGGAGTCCGAATCTGAATCCAGAACGTGAGAGACTTGGACTCTGGATTGTACAAATGTCCCATACACCAGCAATTAGACAAAACACAAAAGTGTGTGAAGTATTTTTAGTCTGCATAACATAAATAAAGTATTAAATAATTTGCACTAGAAATCACCTCATGATAGAGGCAAAGGTGTCCCGTCTTTCGATGAGATGATGGATTTCGCTTTGGTGGAAGTCGACTTTGACGATCCGACTACAAACGTGCGAGGACGTCGCGCCTTAGCAATCACTAAACCAACTCCGAGAGGTTATTGACCACGCCGGGGCTCGATCAACCTAACCACGAGGGTCTGTTTCCTGCGAGCAAACGAAGAACAAGCAAGAAACTGAGATTGCAATCTGGATATTGCGAATATAAGATGAAAGCTTTATTTATCAAGGTGGGGTTCTGTGACGCCTTTGTCTGGTCGTTGAACACAAACGAAGTACGCGAAGTTGCAACTATGGCGAACTTTTAATCTAAACAAAAACCAAATTCTAAACGGTGCCCTAAGGGCTGTATATATGGAGGAAGAGGAGGGAATTTCGTGGCCCTTGAGGGTGGGGTCCGAAACCAACCCTAACTCTTGTTTCCCCACACATACGGACTCTAAAAATAGCCTATACTTATGTATTTCGAAATTACATGGGCCTGGCCCAATAATAAGGTGACGCAGCACCTAGAATAGCCTATGGACGAATATTATGAAGTGGCATCTTGTATATTTCGTCCAAGGCTTCATGCACTCCTTATGGTGGCTTCAAAGTCCTGAAATCATCACTTGTAACTCCGTTCTTGACCCCCTTGCGCATGCCATCAACTCCATGCGTGTTCTTGCTCCAATGTTCATCCTTCTCCAAGCTAGGCCCTTCATTTGTAAGCAAAACAAATGTATCCAATTTAGGCAGCAGCATATTCTCATGAACATTAGAATCATTACCAAGAAACGAAAGTACCTGGTAATTTAATTGGCGTGCGCGAGCTCTAGTAATTGGTCCCGTATATGTAACAGTAGGGGCTGTGGGTGTAACAATGGTATTGATGTCCTCATCATCCTCTCCTTCTTTAAATGAAGTCGTCCTCGACGGAAGCGCATCTTCCTCACCCAAATAAGGCTTCAAATCTGCAATGTTAAAAGTGGGACTAACCCCAAAATCTGCAGGTAGCTCAAGTTTATATGCATTATCATTTATTTTCTCTAACACCTTAAAAGGACCATCAGCACGTGGCATTAGCTTTGATTTGCGCAAATTAGGAAATCTATCTTTACGCAAATGTAACCAAACAAGATCTCCAGGTGCAAACACAACATGTTTTCTACCCTTATCTCCAGCAAGTTTATATTTAGCATTCATACGCTCAATGTTTTCCTTAGTTAACTCGTGCATTTTAAAAATCAATTCAGAACGTTCTTTAGCATCAAAATTAACCTTCTCCGAAGATGGAAGAGGCAACAAATCAATAGGTGCACGAGGTAGGAAACCATACACAATTTCAAAAGGGCACATCTTAGTAGTAGAATGCAATGAACGATTATAAGCAAATTCAATATGAGGCAAGCATTCTTCCCACATTTTCTTATTATTCTTCAAAACAGCCCTAAGCATAGTAGACAATGTTCTATTGACTACTTCAGTTTGTCCATCAGTTTGGGGGTGACAAGTAGTACTAAAAAGCAGTTTAGTCCCCAACTTAGCCCATAAACATCTCCAAAAGTGGCTAAGAAATTTAGTATCACGATCTGAAACAATAGTATTTGGCACACCATGCAAGCGAATAATTTCACGAAAGAACAAATCAGCAACATTAACAGCATCATCGCTTTTATGACATGGTATAAAGTGTGCCATTTTCGAGAATCTATCCACGACAACAAATATGCTATCCCTCCCCTTCTTTGTTCGAGGTAAACCTAAAACAAAGTCCATAGATATATCCTCCCAAGGAACACTAGGTACAAGCAAAGGCATATATAAACCATGAGGATTGAGTCGTGACTTAGCTTTTTGACATGTAGTGCAGCGAGCAATAAAACGCTCAACATCCCGTCTCATCTTTGGCCAAAAGAAATGTGTAGCAAGTACGTCCTCCGTCTTCTTCACGCCAAAGTGTCCCATTAATCCTCCCACATGCGCCTCCTGCAATAGCAAAAGACGAACGGAGCTAGCTGGAATGCATAGCTTGTTAGCACGAAACACAAATCCATCGTTAACAACAAACTTGTTCCACATTCTTCCTTCTTTACAATTCTGCATTACATCTTTAAAATCAGCATCATGCACATATTGATCTTTGATGGTCTCCAAACCAAATATTTTGAAGTCAAGTTGTGAAAGCATAGTATAGCGACGAGACAATGCATCAGCAATAACATTTTCTTTTCCCTTCTTGTGTTTAATGACATAAGGGAAAGTCTCAATGAATTCAACTCATTTAGCATGTCTACGATTCAGTTTAGCTTGACTTTTAATATGTTTCAAAGATTCATGATCAGAATGTATAACAAATTCTTTGGGCCATAAATAATGTTCCCATGTTTCTAAAGTCCGAACAAGAGCATATAATTCTTTATCATAAGTAGAATAATTCAGACTAGGCCCACTCAATTTTTCAGAAAAGTATGCAACAGGTTTGCCATCTTGTAATAACACACCTCCTAATACAATTCCACTAGCATCACATTCAAGCTCAAAAGTCTTATTAAAATCAGGAAGTTGGAGCAAAGGAGCATGTGTCAACTTATCTTTCAATACCGAGAAGGCTTCTTCCTGTGCGGTACCCCAAATAAAAGGCACATCTTTCTTTGTAAGCTCATTGAGAGGTGCAGCAATGGTGCTGAAATCTCTCACAAAATGCCTATAGAATCCAGCGAGGCCAAGAAAACTCCTCACTTGTGTGACCGTTTTGGGCTGCGGCCAACTCTCAATAGCTTCAATCTTGGCTTTATCAACTTCAATTCCCTGTGGAGTAACAACATAGCCAAGAAAAGATACTCGGTCAGTGCAAAAGGTGCACTTCCCAAGGTTACCAAACAAACGTGCATCACGTAGAGCAATAAAAACAGCACGTAAATGTTCCAAATGTTCTTCCAAAGATCTGCTATAAATCAGTATATCATCAAAATAGACTACCACAAATCGTCCAATGAAAGCACGTAAAACTTCGTTCATTAGTCTCATGAAAGTACTAGGCGCATTAGTTAACCCGAAAGGCATGACTAACCACTCATATAATCCAAATTTAGTTTTAAATGTTGTTTTCCATTCACCCCCCAATTTCATACGAATTTGATGGTATCCACTACGCAAATCAACTTTGGAGAATATTGTAGAGCCACTCAATTCATCAAGCATATCATCTAGCCTAGGAATAGGATGACGATAACGAATAGTAATATTATTAATGCCTCTACAATATACACACATACGCGATGTACCATCCTTTTTTGGCACTAGAATAATAGGAACAGCACAAGGACTAAGGGATTCGCGTATATAACCTTTGTCGAGAAGCTCTTGTACTTGACGCATAATCTCCTTCGTCTCCTCTGGATTGGTACGGTATGGCGCACGGTTTGGCAGTGAAGCACCGGGAATTAAGTCAATTTGATGCTCAATCCCGCGAATAGGTGGTAATCCCGATGGCACGTCTTGTGGAAAGACGTCAGCGAACTCCTGCAAAATGTTAGTGACAGCAGGAGGCAAAGAGGAAGGCACGTCCTCGAATGAAAATAATGCCTCTTTGCACACAAAAGCATAGCAAACAGATTTGCTAAAATCTAGATCATCAATATCAGATTTGGTGGCAAGTAAACATGCACTTTTCAATTTAATTTCAGAAGCAACACCAGATTGTTTATTATTATTAGGCTGCATTTGTTGCTCAAATTCTTTTGCCACAATCTGATTTTCACTCTTAGTTTTCTCCTATTTTGCTTTATTAGCTCTATTAATATCATCTTTCAAAATGGAATCAGGAGTCATAGGAAGCAAAGTAATATTTTTATCCTTATGAACAAGAGTATACTGATTGTTTCTACCATGGTGAATAGAATTTTTATCAAATTGCCATGGTCTACCAAGTAATAAGGAACATGCTTGCATAGGTACCACATCACAATCAACATAATCAGCATATGTAGAGATACTAAAATGTACACGAACAGTACGTGTTACCTTAACCTTGCCGCTGTTGTTGAACCATTGGATGTAGTAAGGATGTGGATGTGGTCTTGTGGTGAGAGATAGCTTCTCCACCATCTCCATGCTAGCCAAGTTGTTGCAACTCCCTCCATCTATGATGACGCGCACAGAACGTTCTTTCACAACTCCCTTGGTATGGAACAAATTGTGCCTCTGATTTTGCTCAGCTTGTGTGACCTGCACACTCAAAACACGTTGAGCAACTAAACATTCATACCTGTCAGCGTCTTCAGGAGCCATGTATTGCGTCTCATGATCAGAATCATCTCCACCGTGTTCGTCACGTGTAATAAGAGCCAAAGTCTCCTCATCATAGTCACTAGCGGACTCATACCCACCATCCTCAGTAACAATCATCACACGCTTAGATGGGCATTCTCTCGCATAATGACCTCCACCCTTGCAACGTCGACAAATAATATCATGTGTTTGCCCTGTTGATGCCATGGATGAAGAAGAGCTCTTTGCAGGCCCAAAAGGTGTGCTCTTGGCAGATAGTGGTGATTGTGCCTGCTTTATTGTATCACGGTTGGAGGTGGCAGCCGACGGAGGCGCCGGTGTAGCAGAATGTGTGGAAGTAGATGATGCTCGTGGTGTCCATGATGAAGGTCGACCTGCAGAAAAGTTAGTCCGCGCCAATGCCTGTCGATCCTGCACTTCACGTTCAGCTTTACAAGCAAGATGGAATAAACGAGTGATATTAGTATACTCCTTATAGTCTAGAATGGTCTGAATCTCTCTATTTAATCCACCCAGAAAACGTGCAAGCATAGCTTCATTCTCCTCAACAATACCACATCTAATCATGCCAGTTTGTAATTCCTGATAATATTCTTCTACAGAATTTTTTCCTTGTCTTAAGCGCTGTAATTTTTGAAGCAATTCACGTTGATAATATGGTGGAACCCAACGAGTACGCATAGCAGTTTTCAAAGCAGCCCAAGTAGCGGGAATAGGATATAATCTACAATGTTCAGACCACCATACACATGCAAAACTAGTGAAAGCACAAACAGCAGCAGCAACCCGTCTCTCCTCGGGATATTGTAAACATGTAAAACGTTGTTCAGTTTCTAACTCCCAAGTAAGATATATATCAGGAACATATCTACCCTCAAATGGTGGAATATTCAATTTCAGTTTAGGAATATGGACATCATCTCGTACCTGAGGTGGTGGTGCAGGCCTACCATTACGAATATATACCTGAGGTCGACCTGGTGGTGGTGGTGCTGGTGGCTGCACGTAGTGCTGATTTTGATCAACCTCATCCTCATAATCGCCCGCATACTCATCATCCTCCTGGGTACCAGCAGCAGCAGTAGCAGGGGCCAAAGAAGCATCAACAACATGAACAGCAGCACCAGAAGTTTGGCCATCCTCAATAGGAACACGCTTCGCTCGTCCATACTGATTCGAAAGGATGCGTTGTTGTTGTTGTTGTTCCAGATGTGCGATAGGTGCAGCCGGCGGTGGTTGTGGAAAACGCGCGAGCAATTCATTAAACTTGCTATCAAGCTTTGTTTCAAACGTCTTCTCAATGCCATCTATCTTTTCCATGGCCTCGTCAAACCTGTTTAGCACATCTTGCACCTGTCCACTCATCATTTGCTGAAATTTATCATGTAGCTGTTTGTTCGCCAGGTTGTCCCAATCAGTCTCATCAGCTTGTGATCCTACCATGGTTAGCAGCAAATAGAAACACACAAGAATATGATCCTAGCAGCAAATAGCTTCATTCTCCTCAACAATACCACATCTAATCATGCCAGTTTGTAATTCCTGATAATATTCTTCTACAGAATTTTTTCCTTGTCTTAAGCGCTGCAATTTTTGAAGTAATTCACGTTGATAATATGGTGGAACCCAACGAGTACGCATAGCAGTTTTCAAAGCAGCCCAAGTAGCTGGAACAGGATATAATCTACAATGTTCAGACCACCAAACACATGCAAAGCTAGTGAAAGCACAAACAGCAGCAGGAACACGTCTCTCCTCAGGATATTGTAAACATGTAAATCGTTGTTCAGTTTCTAACTCCCAAGTAAGATATATATCAGGAACATATCTACCCTCAAATGGTGGAATATTCAATTTCAGTTTAGGGAGATGGTCATGATCTCGTACCTGAGGGGGAGCCCTAACATTGCCATTATTTGCATGTGGACGACCTGGTGGTTGTGGTGCTGGCGGTTGCACGTAGTTCTGATGTTGATCAACCTCATCCTCGTAATCTCCCACATAATCATCCTCCTCGGTACCAGCAGCAGTAGTAGCAGGAGCCAAAGAAGCACCAACAGCAGTAGCAGCGGCACCAGAATTTTGTCCTAGCTCAATAGGAACACGCTGAGCTCATCCATACTGATTCGGAAGGGGGCGTAGTTGTTGTCGTTGCAGAGGTGCGATAGGTGCAGCCGGCGGTGGTTGTGGAAAACGCACGAGCAATTCATCAAACTTGCTATCAAGCTTTGTTTCAAACGTCTTCTCAATGCCATCTATCTTCTCCATGGCCTCGTCAAATCTGTTTAGCACATCTTGCACCTGTCCACTCATCATTTGCTGAAATTTATCATGTAGCTGTTTGTTCGTCAGGTTCTCCCAATCAGTCTCATCGGCTTGTGATCCTACCATGGTTAGCAGCAAATAGAAACACAGAAGAATATGATCCTACAGAGTACTAAGAAGTGGTGGTGGTGTATCACAAACCCGTCAAGCAAATCTCAAATTCTTACCAGTTCTCACCCAGCAGCAGGTGGTGATCAGCAACCGTTGTAGTCAAAACTCTCAAAGCTTCGATATAGCGATTACCAGGGAGAATCAAACGCACGACGTAGATGTGGAGCTGGGAAGGCTTATAATATGGTAGCAAAAGGGGTAAGCAATAATCAATTCAGAGATGCAAAGTTGAATAAACGCTCAACGACGGTACTGTGCTGGTCCTAGGCTAGACCGTGCTAGAGACGCGAGCCTAGAACACTAACAAAATCACGGTGCTGCACGTAAACAAGGGAAAAGCACACTCTGGATTTTTTTTCGCTCTTTTTTTTTGCGCTCTTTTTTTTCCGCTGCTTTTTTTTGCGAAAAATCACTATAATGGCGAGTGTCTCAAAACTCTTCCTAGATCAAACTGACAGGATGGGCACGAAATTTTTTCGACCAATTTTTTTTTTCGTTTTTTCGACTGCCCGGACCCAAAAACTGGAAACGGGTCAAAAAAAACTTCCTATAATGGCACCTGTCTCAAAACACTCAGAAACACCTAAAAATAGGATAGCCAGAAATTTTTTCGAAAAATGCGTTTTCGAAAAATTTTGGGCCTAAACGGAGCGTGGTTTCCGGACTCTTTTTTTTTCCGAAACCTACTCCGGCAAGGAAACACGAATCGGAAACTAGATGGATCCCGAAAACAAACCTAATAAGCAAGGAACTCGAATTGGTGGTGGATATATGGTGGTGGTATATGGCAGCGGTGGTGGTAGCGGTGGTAGTATATGGATATGGATCGGTGGTGGTATATGGACACGGATTGGTGGTGGTATATGGATACGGATTCGGAGCGGTGGTGGTAGATGGCAGGGGCGATGATGATGGTGCGGCGGCGGCGTGACAACTTATGACCAGAACTCGAAACTCTAAAAGACTAGACTCTAAGACCAGCAACTTGACACGACGATGCAACCACAAATTCAACAAAGCAAATACAGAAAAGATTATGCAAAGGCTCAGATTGGTTTGGATGGGATGAACTAACCCTAATTTTTTTTTGGCTTTTTCGTGGACTATAGGTATGAAGAACAGACTCGATCTAAACTACGAAAAACTGTAAAATCTCACCGAGCAACCTGGAAATCTGATACCAGTTGATATAGGCAAAGGTATCCCGTCTTTCGATGAGATGATGGATTTCGCTTTGGTGGAAGTCGACTTTGACGATCCGACTACAAACGTGCGAGGACGTCGCGCCTTAGGAATCGCTAAACCAACTCCGAGAGGTTATTGACCACGCCGGGGCTCGATCAACCTGACCACGAGGGTCTGTTTCCTGCGAGCAAACGAAGAACAAGCAAGAAACTGAGATTGCAATCTGGATATTGCGAATATAAGATGAAAGCTTTATTGATCAAGGTGGGGTTCTGTGACGCCTTTGTCTGGTCGTTGAACACAAACGAAGTACGCGAAGTTGCAACTATGGCGAACTTTTAATCTAAACAAAACCCAAATTCTAAACGGTGCCCTAAGGGCTGTATATATGGAGGAAGAGAGGGGGAATTTCGTGGCCCTTGGTGGAGGGGTCCGAAATCAACCCTATCTCTTGTTTCCCCACACTTATGGACTCTAAAAATAGCCTATACTTATGTATTTCGAAATTACATGGGCCTGGCCCAATAATAAGGTGACGCAGCACCTAGAATAGCCTATGGACGAATATTATGAAGTGGCATCTTGTATATTTCGTCCAAGGCTTCATGCACTCCTTATGGTGGCTTCAAAGTCCTGAAATCGTCACTTGTAACTCCGTTCTTGATCCCCTTGCGCATGCCATCAACTCCATGCGTGTTCTTGCTCCAATGTTCATCCTTCTCCAAGCTAGGCCCTTCATTTGTAAGCAAAACAAATGTATCCAATTTAGGCAGCAACATATTCTCATGAACATTAGAATCATTACCAAGAAACGAAAGTACCTGGTAATTTAATTGGCGTGCGCGAGCTCTAGTAATTGGTCCCGTATATGTAACAGTAGGGGCTGTGGGTGTAACAATGGTATTGATGTCCTCATCACCTCACAAATATGCATGTATGCAATATTTTTGGTCGTATCCAAGGTAGTCATGTCCTCATTAGTTTTTAACAATTTGCTTGCACATGTAGGTCCTCCTGTCAGAGGCTATGACCCACTATTTGATCCATTTTGCATATGGGGAAATGAGATGTCCATGAATATCAATCAAGTAAAGAAACTCAGAAAGATTGTTAGGATAAAGAAACTAGCGACAAAAAACAACAATTATTTGTCTGCGCAATGAAGAAGACATCAGTGAACTACAGGACGGTACTAACTCTTATACCTTGTCTTTTTTCCTTTGCGCCATTTCAAAATTTAGAGAAGATATTTATGCATATCTTTGTTTTCAGGCCTTTCCATAGCAGTTCACTGATGATTACCTCTAAAATTACCTGTATGGTCAAGAGGCGAGGTAGGTGTTCATACAACACCCATGGTACAATATTGAAGTCTTTATCAAGAGGATGAAGAATGGACGGCCAATCATCCATAGGCACTGGCCTAAAGTTGCAAGGACCTTCAACATCATTAAAGGCTCAATATTCGCATTCCGCTTCAGCAGTTTTCCAGGTGAGATTCATCTATCTATCTACCATCTATGATGCTAATTTCCAAACGTTATAGATATTGCATGTGAAACTTGGTGCTGGTACTATTGTGTAATGGAGTAGCTAGCTATATGCCTATATGGTGTAACTGAGTGTTGAAGCTATATGATGTTGTACTATGATGTATTTCAATTATGAAATCCTGGTTCCGTAATATGAAAATGAAATATATTGTGTGTTTAATATGAAATGTCAATTTGATTACTAAATGGATTAATAAGAATAGGCCAATTAGACTGCTTATTGGGTTTTTATATTGCAAGCGGTTATTGAGACAACACCGTGGGGGATGACCTCAAACAACCCACATCTTGGAAGTAAATGTTTTGGGTCAATGAACAATCACACATGAGTTCCCCTGGAGAACTTTTTGCGTTAGGACACCTTGCGCAAACGTTTTCTATATAAAAAGTGTGTGTGATGGACAGCCTATGCCACTTAGTTTCTTCTAGGCACCATGCGTGATGCATTTGATAACGCAAATGATAAAATTATTAATATCATCTGCAATGGCAATACTATTGTAGACAATTTGATTGGGAAAATTGTGTGTGGTGTATGTGCGAACGGAAACCTTTGTCTGGGATTCACTGTGTGGGATGTACTCCCTCCGTCCAAAATTACTTGTCATCAAAATGGATGAAAATGGATGTATCTAGAACTAAAATACATCTAGATACATCCATTTCAATGACAAGTATTTCCAGACGGAGGGAGTACATATGAACGGGAATGTATTACTTGGATTCACTTGTGGGATGTACATACGAAGGGAAACGTATGTCTTGAATTCACTGTCTGGGATGTACATACGAACGAAAAATTATGTCTTGGATTCAGTGTGTGGGATGTACATACGAACGGAAATGATTGGGCCTGTATAATTGTCTGCGATGGCTCGCCCGATCGCACACGAGCTCTTTTTGCCGCGCGTGTGTGACCGGAGAGCCTATCGCCGACGATTTCTGGGTCATCTCGTAAGGACCCCCCCCCCCCCCCCCTATCACACACACAAGCAAGGCGGCGGTTTAAAACTCCATCGCTGAAAGGGGGTAAAAACCATTTGTATAGGTGTCGCATGCACAAGTGCTTGGTTGAGGTGATGGAGGGTGCTCGGATCACCGAGTCCTAGTGTAACAAAGACACCTTGTAGTTTTAACTTGCACTTCAGAATGTCAAAGTTTTGTGATGTAAAAAAAGGACAAGCTTTAATCTAAATGTATTTGGCCTTATCTTCTGATTTATTTCATTTTGACTCCTATACGACCGTTGAATACTAAAAGTGGCCAGCCGTGAGCTTTGGCCCCTTGTAGAGGATACAAGGGGTGTTTCTATAGGAACTAAACCCTTGGCCGACGTCTCGGTACTCGGAGGCGGTGTATTGATGTAGAGCATATCCCATGATCATCCCCATGGACGTATCTACATCTCCCATGACACCACTTGGACCAATGACAAGAGCTCGAGCAAAAGCTATCGAAGATAAGGTGAACTCGCTCCTCTCTGAACTACCACTTTCTACCTATGAGACATGGCTACTACCTCATGCGGAGACCCTATGTGTGATCAGGTATTTGGAGGGAAGCCATGGACCAGCTGCACCCAACGGACAAGACGGCGAGGACACCAAGTTCAATGGACAAGAAGAAGGACCGCTCTAAACTCCCAGTCATCAGACAACCGACGCCTCTCGGACGTCCGATGCCTGGAGGCTCCAACCAACCAGCCAAGTCCCAGCCTTCGCACGCTACAGCGGCCGAACGGCAGACGCCGACTGGACGTCCGACACCTCCCAGCGCCGGACGACCAGCACCACCACACCCGAGCCAAAACATCGGAAGGATGGAGACTTTCGGACGACCGACCCCGATCGGATGACCGACAATTCCTGGCCAGAGCCGAAACATCAGACGCCCTACCTGCACCGGACGTCCGGACCCTCGCGAGCCTTCGGACGACCGGTGACCGTGAGATGTCTAATGCTTGTGTGACCGCTCGTGTGTTGGGCCAAAGCCATTTACCCTTTCATCCACTTAGACTATAAATAGACCTCCTCCACCCTCTTTCTAGGGTTAGCGTTGTGATAGCTCATTTGTTAGATAGAGCCTCGCTCATCCATCCGGATCTGCTCTTCCAAGAGAGAGTGTGCCTCTTTGGAGAAGATCCACTTGGATTCAAGACCCCTAACGGGAAGAACTCAAGACCTCCTCACGAAGAAGAACCGGTTACCCTATGTATCGTCGCTTGTTGGATTTGGATCATGTATCTCTTTGTGTTTCGAGGATCTAGCATATGTGTGACCATCTCTTATTGGTTGAGTGATTTCTCTCGTGTTTCTCTCGTGTTTCCCTCGTGTTCCCCTCATTTCCCCTCTCGTGTTCTTCGTGTTCTTGGTAGGATTCCCTCCAAACGTGAAAGATCGGGCATCTAGGGTTCCACCCTACATCATCTTTGGTATCATGAGCCACGTTGATCACGTTTTTGGAGCCCCTACCCTTTGTTTTCTAGCTTGATTTTGTTGTTTTTCATCCTAATCCGAAAATCCCCACAAAAAATAGCCCCAAATTTTTTTTGTAATTTGTTGGTGTGATGAAGTTTTGTTCGATTTAATCCATGGCTTTGCTTTGCCACATGTGGATCTAGCTTTCCCCCATCATCTCCACCATTTCCATCCACAAATTCGCTCAGATTTGACCATTTTTGCCATCTCCACCTCGAAAAACCAGTTCATCCCGTGCCCGAAATCGCCCAGGCACCGGACGTCCAACCATCTCCGAACGTCCGACGACTTCCGGCCGCCCGACCACCATCGGTCGTCCGACCATCCCTGACGAAACTGAATATTTTCAGTTCGGTTTCCCCCACCATTCCACCACCATTTCCGCATACGCACTTGCTTGCACCACCGCTTTCTGCAACCACCATAGCTCACCCATTTCGCACTCCGACAAATTTTGACACGTTTTGGTCTTTGAGTTTTGAGTTGCGATTTCTATTTCCTAACATGTTTCGGCTACTTAGGGATGGTTCAACAATGACAACACCGCCGCTCATATTCATCATCGACATCGACCGCTACACAATTTTGACACCTTGACTGGAAGCAAGTACGGGAACTTCTACTTTCATCTTTGGTATCATGATATCCTTTCATGGTACATTCCTTTCCATTGCATTGATAACAACCATAGCCTTACTTTCGCATTGCTTTCCCATTGAGACTAGTCTTTGAGTATTGTCGGCAACATGACTTGTGCACATTAGTGATAATACTCTCCATAGCATACATACCATATCATAGTGGTGCATATCTTGGTATCATCTTTTGTGTCACAAAGTTGTCATCGCATATACACAATTGCTATCTTGGTTCGTGAAGTTTTGCATGAGAAAAGAGCTCAAAAGAGAAAGAGCCAAACAAGCTTTTAAGAAAGGAGGAAAAGATAAGCAAAGAGCTTATAAGCAAGAACCATAGCATCACACTACATTAAGATTGTCATACTCGATCATCTTGGATCATATCACGGGAATACCATACATATAGCATACTTGGGATAGAATTTATTGCACCTTTTGCTTAGTAGGTTGTGCACAAGTTTCGTATCCGCCTATTGTGCAATTGTGCTAACGTCTCTCTAGTGTTGTGCAACAAGAGCATTTTTGTGGTTTCCACATTTTGGCTCATTCCTTGGTTGCACGACCCCACTTATCTATTTGCGTGTGTGTTTCCATGTACCACATCTTGCTATTGGTCTACTTGTTGCATTTGCAAATTTGTGAATCTTTTTCCAACATTATTGAGGCTCACTAACTATTGCATCAAATTTTGTGCCACCATCCTAACCGAGCTCCACCATAAGCTTTTACTTGTGTAGGTGTGAGAACCGACAAGAATTGGTACCAATTGTGCTATTTCCTTGCTCCACATTTGAGTGATCATTGATCCATCTTCAACATCGGTCAAGGTACATTTGGTATAAGTTCTTCTCTTTATCCTACTCACATATTTGCTTGGAATAATGGATAGGCCAAGTTCTTCTACCAACCCACTCTTCATCGAGCAAGATGATGACATGTCATCCTATGTCACCAAGAGCCACTTCTTCGGTGCACAACGAGCTTTGCATCCAGAACAACAAGCAATGAGCGACCGCATCGACAATCTTGCCACCGACTTGCGACTCTCCGAGCAACGAACAAGAGACTACTTCGACAACAAGCTCGACTCTCACAAACAAGAGAACGATGCAAGAATGGACGAGATTCGTGCCTTGTTGGTGAACCGCCATTCTTCCGCTTCTTCCTACTCAAGACGGAGCCGTTCGAGTTGACACACCGACGACACCTTCTCCGGCTCAAGTACACCGACATCAAACACTCTACGTCGAGCCGTGCGTCAAGACCATCAAGCATCTGGCAATCCTCTACATGGCAATCATCCACAAGAGCAATTCGACGAGAAAGCACATCGTCATCGACAAAACCAAGCCCTTCTTGCACAAGCACAAGAAAGGCAACGTCAACGTATCCAAGAGGAAGAGCGAGCATGACAACATCAAGACGAACAAGACACCAAGGCTGAACGTCAAGAACAATGACTACGTGAAGCACAAGCTCTTGAGGTGCAACGTGCCCTTCGAGAATCAAGTCGAGCCATTGCCAACCGCAACAGAGATAGGAGCAATCAAGAGGAAGCACTTCGCGAAGAAATTCAAGAGCGAAACTACCAAGAAAGAGTGCATCATAAAGTTCCTCAAGCTCCTCCATGAGCTCGTAAAGCTCCTCCACAACCTCAAGTTCATCAAGAGCAAGATGACTATGATAATCCTCCACGCCAAGAGCAACATGAGGTTGATAATCCTCCACGCCAAGAGCAACATGAGGTTGATAATCCTCCACATCAAGGGCGTCATCATCACCCTCGACCCCAACAAAATGAAGAGCAACGCTATGGCAAGCTCAAGTTCACCATGCCCAAGTTTAATGGAAGCAATGATCCCGAAGAGTACCTATGATGGCATTGAAGGTGACAAAATCTTTCGCTTGCACAACTATGAGGAAGAGAAGAAGATCGCTATGGCATCCCTTGAGTTCCAAGACTATGTTCTCATATAGTGGGAACAAGTCCTTGAGCACCGAGAAGCAAGAGGTGAACCACCAATCACCACATGGGAGGAAATGAAAGATGTCATGCACGCATGCTTTGTGCCAACCTACTACAACCGCGATCTTTTCAAGAAGCTCCAACTCCTCAAGCAAGGAACAAAGGGTGTTGAAGAATACTACAAGGAAATGGAGATTGCAATGATAAGAGCTAATGTCACGGAAGATGATGAGCAAAATATGGCACGTTTCTTGAATGGCCTCAATCATCTCATCAAGAAGATTGTCGACTTCCAACCCTACTCCAACCTCATTGATCTTGTGCATCAAGCTAAAAAAGCGGAATGTCAAAGTGCAAGATGACTTCAAGTACGCAAAGTACTCGTCCAAGAGCTACGGCTTCTCCAACACCCAAGCTTCAACGAATCCAACATCTTCTACCTCAACCAATACATCTACAAGCAACGGCGACAAGTCTAGTTACAAGAAAACTTTGACAACCTCAAGTCGTCCTCCTACTACAAGCAACTTCAAGCCGCGCGCTTCATCATCTACACCAACCGATGAGACTGTCAAGATAAGTTGTTGTAGGGTCAAACCCTAGGAAGGATCTTTTCACACTTTGAGGGGGGGAAAGGAGGAAAACACTCAAGAACACCAAGAACAAAACTCTCAAACAAACCCAAATATCACATCCACTAGAGTTGCATACATGAGATCCACAAGATTACAAGATCAATACAAGGAGAGTAGCACCAGGTAAATTCTTCCCACTAGGTGAGGTCTTGATGATCTTCTCCAAGAGGAGGCCTTGACAATCCAATGGATTCTTCCCTAGGTGGGGGCTTGATCTCCTAAGAGGAGGGGATACAAGGAGCAAAGGCTCACAATGTTTAGTCTAATCTTTGCTAACCCACAAATGACCTAGGAGATGCACTTATATAGTCTAGGGACGAAACATTAGGGAAAGGGGATACAAAGGACCAAAAAGCCCCCAAAAACACGGCCACGGAGGAAGGGTCCGGGCACCTGGGGTTAAACCGGTCGGGCACCCGGACCGGTCAGGGGAGTCGGCTGGTGGCAGGCCGGGCACCCGGGACGGTGGCAGGAGGCTTGGCGAGGCCGGTCGGGCACCCGGGGTTGATGGCCTGGGCACCCGGGGTGGGGGCTGGGCGCGGCCTAGGGCAGGCCGGGCACCCGGGGTGGGCTGGCGAGGCCCAGGTGACAGGCCGGGCACTCGGGGCCTTAGGGCCGGGCACTCGGGGCCGGCTGGGGCACCGCCCAGGCTGTGGCCGGGCACCCGGGGCCGTGGCAGCCGGGCACCCGGGGTGTCCAGGGGCTGCGGCCTCTTCTTCTCCTCGGTCTTCTCTCCTCTTCCTTGCTCCATGCGTGCTCGAGACTCCGTCTTTTCCTTCTCATGATCATCTCCAACGTACCTAAGAACGCATAGTGTATCTCTTTGAGGTAGAATCCCATTTTCAAGTGAAACCGAACGAAACTCGAAGAGGAGAGAATCAACCTCGTTCTCGATGGCGCGTACACGTGCTCTTGTCATTGGTCCACTCGGTGCTTGCGGTGGTGATGGAGTGTTGGTGCGAGTAGTCGAGGGATGCTCCGCATCATCTTCCCCCCCTTGGGAGAGATCCGTCCACGGATCATGCTCTTCATCACCATGGTACTTGGCCAAGTCTTTGATGTTGAAGATGTCACTAACGTTGTACTTGTCGCATGGGATGTCGACCTTGTAGGCGTTGTCATTGTAGCGTGCGATCACCTTGAATGGTCCGTCGGCTCATGGTAGTAGCTTGGACTTGCGTTCCTTGGGGAAGCGGTCTTTGCGGAGATGTATCCATACTTGATCACCCGGTTGGAACACCATCGGAGACTTGTTGATGTTGAGCTTGGCGGTGAGGCATTGCACTTGGCGCTCGATCGTGGAACGTGTTTCTTCATGCATCTCCTTGAGGTAGGCGGCTCTTGCACTTGCGTCTATGTTTGCTCGTTCTTGAAGCGGTAGAGGAAGGATGTCCAATGGCGACAAAGGGTTGAAACCGTAGACGACCTCGAAGGGGGACTTACCGGTTGTAGAGTGTCTTGCACGATTGTAGGCATACTCGGCGATGGGTAGGCACTCCTCCCACTCCTTGATGTTCTTCTTGATCAACACACGTAGGAGAGTCGCAAGCGTCCGATTGGTGACTTCCGTTTGGCCATCGTTTTGAGGATGATATGCCGTGGAGAATAGTAGCTTGATCCCGAGCTTCGCGCATAGTGTCTTCCAACAGTAGCTTAAGAACTTGACATCTCGATCCGACACAATTGTCTTTGGCACGCCGTGCAACCTCAAGATTTCTCTACAAAAGAGATTGGCAACATGTGAAGCATCGTATATCTTATTGCATGGGATAAAATGAGCCATTTTAGAGAAATGGTCCACAACAACAAAAACAGAATCCTTGCCATTTTGAGTTCTAGGTAATCCAAGCACAAAATCCATGCTAATGTCTTCCCAAGGTTGATGTGGAATAGGTAAAGGCATATGTAAACCATGGGATTGGGAGTGTGACTTAGCTTTGCAACATGTAGAGCACCGGTTGGTGAAGCGGGCAACATCGTGAAACATCTTGGGCCAATAATAGTTGTTGGAGAGCGTGGCGAAAGTCTTGTCGTGTCCGAAGTGTCCCATGAGTCCACCTTCATGAGCCTCTTGCAAAAGGAGCAAACGAAGAGAACACTTGGGGATGCATAGTTTGTTAGCTCTCATAAGATAACCATCTTTAATATAATATCTTTCCCAAGAAGTATTCGTCACACACTTAGCATAAAGAGTAGCAAAAGTCACATCACCCTCATACAAATCTTTGATATGATCAAATCCTATGACATTCAATTCAAGTTGAGTAAGTAACATGCATTTGCGGGAAAGGGCATCCGCCACCACATTTTCTTTGCCCTTAATGTACTTTATCACATAGGGAAAAGATTCAATGAATTCACTCCATTTAGCATGCCATTTATTCAACTTGGTTTGACCTTTGAGGTATTTAAGTGTTTCATGATCGGTATGTATGACAAACTCATGCGGTCTAAGGTAATGCTCCCACACATGTAACACACGCACTAAAGCAAACAATTCTTTGTCATAGATGGGATAGTTAAGTTGAGCACCGGAAAGTTTTTCACTAAAATAAGCAATAGCTCGTTTTTCTTGCATCAAAACTCCACCAATTCCAGTACCACATGCATCGCAATGAACCTCAAAAGTTTTGTCAAAGTTGGGTAAAGCAAGAATCGGAGCATGTGTAAGCAAAGATTTGAGCTCATCAAAAGCGGTTGATTGCAAAGGTCCCCAAACAAAAGGAGCATTCTTTTTGCTCAAAGCGTGCAAAGGAGTGGCAATAGTGCTAAAATCTTTCACAAAGCGACGATAAAAACCCGCAAGGCCAAGAAAACTTCGCACTGGTTGCAAATTGGTGGGTTGGGGCCAATTTTTAATTGCTTCAATTTTAGATTCATCAACATGGACACCCTTGGAAGATACAACAAAACCCAAGAAAACCACTTTGTCAACACCAAATGTGCACTTTTTCATGTTGGCATAAAGACTTTCCTTGCGAAGTGTTTGCAAAACAGCCCTAACATATTAAGATGCTCTTTCATGGTCTTGCTAAACACAAGAATATCATCGAAGTAAACCACAACAAAGACTCCAAATAAGGGCGAAGTACATGATGCATGAGACGCATGAATGTACCGGGAGCCTCCGATAAAACCATAGGCATGACTAACCATTCATATAAGCCAAATTTAGTTTTGAAAGAGGTTTTCCATTCATCACCTTCTTGTATGCGGATTTGATAATAGCCACTTTTAAAATCAATTTTTGAGAAAAAGTTGGCTCTACTAAGTTCATCAAGCATATCATCTAAGTGAGGAATGGGATGCCTATAGCGAACGGTAATAGCATTTATGGGTCTACAGTCGGAACACAATCGAAAGCTACCGTCTTGCTTGGGCACAAGTATAACGGGAACGGCACAAGGGCTTAAGCTTTCACGTACATGACCGTTGTCGATGAGTTGTTGGACCTGTCGTTGGATCTCCTTTGTTTCTTCTGGGTTGACGCGGTAGGGAGCCTTGTTTGGAAGAGGTGCACCGGGGATGAGGTCGATTCGATGCTCAATGCCTCGAAGAGGAGGGAAACCCAAAGGTAGCTCATCGGGGAAAACATCTTGAAATTCCTGCAAAAGAGATTGAAACACCAAAGGTAGCTCGTGAGCGGTGTTAGTTTTTGGTTCTCCATCCTTGCACACAAGGACAAAGTGCATCACACTCAATGGGTTCTCACACACTTCTCTCATCTCACTTTTTGTGGCAAATAGTATGAGGTTTTTCTCTCTAGGCGAAGAGGCGCTCAAGTTTGGCTTGTGGCTCTCACTCACGTTTGGGTGGCTCACTTTCTCACTCTTCTCTCCATGATGGGTGGCTTGCTTTTCGGCTATCACTTGACTAGGAGACATAGGTCATAGCACATATTCCTTCCCTTTCATCTTGAAGCTATAGTGATTGGTACGCCCATTTTGGATAACACCATGGTCGAATTGCCATGGTCGACCAAGAAGGAGGTGGCAAACGGTCATTGGGACCACATCACACTCCAAAGTGTCCTCATATGCACCAATTTTTAAGGAGACTTGGACCGTATGCTCAACTCGGATAGTGCCGGAGTCACTTAGCCATTGAACCTTGTAAGGGTGCGGATGCTTCCTCTTGACCAATTGAAGCTTGGAGCATAGTTCTTCACTTGCCAAATTGTGGCAACTACCTCCATCGATGATGACCTTGACGGACCTTCCATTGATGACGGCCTTGGTGTGGAAGATGTGGCACCGTTGGTCTTCTTCTTGGTGGTTTTGGAGCGTCAAGACCTTGGAGACCACAAGAGAGGGGCTTGAATCGTTGTCACAAAAGACTTGGTCATCTTCATCTTCGTTCACATGCTGGTGCATGGCCACATGCTCAATGGCTTCCATTTCTTCTTCACTCATTGAGTCATATGTGCCGTCATCGTTGAAGACCATTGTTCGCTTGTTGGTGCATTGGAAGGACTTGTGGCCTCGGCCGCCACATGTGAATCACTTGATTGAACTTGTCTTGAGGGGATCATCGGGAGGCGCCGAAGATGAAGGAGTCCTGGATTTGTAGGTGCTTGCCGGAGGATGAGTCGAGGAAGGTGCCACTTGCTTGGAACTTGACTTGTCGCCGGTACTTGGTGATGCTCGAGTTGATGTAGGAGGTGCCGAAGTCGCGGGAGCTTGAGAGTAGGAGCCGTAGGTCTTGGACGAGTACTTGGCGTATTTGAAGTCATCTTGCACTTGTCGCTCGGCCTTGGTCGCTTGATGACCTAGCTCAAGAAGGTTGGAGTATGGTTGGAAGTCGGCGATCCGCTTGATTGGGTGGTTGAGGCCATTCAAGAAGCGTGCCATTGTTTGCTCGTCGTCTTCCTTGACATTGGCTCGTATCATGGCAATCTCCATTTCTTGGTAGTATTCTTCCACCGTCTTGGTGCCTTGCTTGAGGAGTTGCAACTTCTTTAAAAGATATTGTCGGTGTCAAAACCGGCGGATCTCGGGTAGGGGGTCCTGAACTGTGCGTCTAGGCGGATGGTAACAGGAGACAAGGGACACGATGTTTTTACCCAGGTTCGGGCCCTCTCGATGGAGGTAAAACCCTACTCCTGCTTGATTGATATTGATGATATGGGTAGTACAAGAGTGGATCTACCACGAGATCAAGGAGGCTAAACCCTAGAAGCTAGCCTATGGTATGATTGTTGTAATGGATGTTCGTCCTACGGACTAAAACCCTCCGGTTTATATAGACACCGGAGAGGGCTAGGGTTACACAGAGTCGGTTACAATGGTAGGAGATCTACATATCCGTATCGACAAGCTTGCCTTCCACGCCAAGGAAAGTCCCATCCGGACACGGGACGAAGTATTCAATCTTGTATCTTCATAGTCTTGGAGTCCGGCCGATGATGATAGTCCGGCTATCCGGACACCCCCTAGTCCAGGACTCCCTCAGTAGCCCCTAAACCAGGCTTCAATGACGATGAGTTCGGCGTGCATATTGTTCGGCATTGCAAGGCGGGTTCCTCCTCCGAATAATTCATAGAAGATTGTGAACACCAGGATAGTGTCCGGCTCTGCAAAATAAATTCCACATTCCACCGTAGAGAGAATAATATGTACACTAGTTCAATCTGCTGACGTATTTTGTGGCATGACGTCAATACCACCACCAAGCCTTTACTTGAATCATTTTTTATTATACCACCTCAGCGCGTTTAGCGAAGCGGTTTCCTTGGCACGTCTTGTCGAAGCAGAGATCGTGTTCCCCTTATTCCGGGATTCCCATCAATACGGACGTGGGTAACCCAACCGCGCCATTGATGGTGGCGCTTGGGAGATAAGCGAGTTTTACCAGGCCGGTGGGGACGCATAGTCTTCGTCCGCCCATATATAAGGGGATAAGGATCCACCTTTTTTACCTACGCCTTCTTCCTCCTTTGCTTATCCATCTCCGCGCACTCGAGCTCCAGCGCCCAAGTCCGCGCATCTCGTCTCAACCTTCTCCAGCCATGTCCAAAGCGGGAGGCAAGTGGATGGCTTCCTCCGTTACGGAGGGGCACATCGAAAAACTGCGCGGCGTCGGATACCTGTCCAGCGACATCGCGCACCGGCTGCCCGACAAGGGGCAGCTCATCCCCACCCCCAGGCCCCATGAGAGGGTCGTATTCCTTCCCCACTTCCTCCACGGACTGGGCTTCCCACTTCATCCCTTCGTCCGGGGGCTCATGTACTACTACGGCCTGGACTTCCACGATCTGGCGCCAAACTTCATCCTCAACATCTCGGCGTTTATCATCGTGTGTGAGGCCTTCCTCTGCATCCAGGCCCACTTCGGCTTGTGGCTAAAAACCTTCAATGTCGGCGTTTATCGTCGTGTGTGAGGCCTTCCTCTGCATCCAGCCCCACTTCGGCTTGAGGCCTTCCTCTGCTATCACCGTTAGATATCGTTACCCTATTCCATGCTTAGATGATATGCTTGATGAGCTTAGTGGAGCCGCCATTTTCTCTAAGATTGATCTTAAGAGTGGCTACTATCAAATACGGATCCAAGAAGGTGATGAATGGAAAACCGCATTTAAGACCAAATTTGGCTTATATGAATGGCTAGTTATGCCAATGGGTTTATCTGAAGCACCCGGTACTTTCATGCGAATCATGCACTTTGTTCTTCGTCCCTATATTGGTGTATTTGTTGTGCTCTATTTTGATGATATTCTTGTATTTAGCAAATCCCTCAAAGATCATGTCACCCATCTTCGAACCGTCTTGCAAACCCTTAGGAAAGAGCGACTTTACGCTAATATGGACAAATGCCTTTTTGGTGTTGATAAGCTTGTTTTCTTGGGTTTTGTTGTGTCTTCTAAGGGTGTTCATGTAGATGAATCTAAGATCAATGCTATTAAAACTTGGCCCCAACCAACCAACTTGCAACAAGTGCGTAGTTTTCTTGGTTTAGCCGATTTCTATCGTCGTTTTGTGAAGGATTTTAGCACCATTGCTTCACCTTTACATTCTTTGAGTAAGAAAAATGTGCCATTTGTTTGGGGACCATCCCAAGATACCGCATTTAATGAGCGTAAGAATTTGCTTACTCATGCTCCCGTGCTTGCATTACCCAACTTTGAAACCCTTTGAAATTCATTGTGATGCTAGTGGTAATGGAATAGGAGGTGTTTTAACGCAAGAGAAGCGCCCCATAGCATATTTTAGTGAGAAACTTTCTGGTGCGCAACTCAATTATCCCATCTATGACAAAGAGTTATATGCTTTAGTGCGAGTTTTGCGTGAATGGGAACATTATCTTCGCCCTCATGAATTTATCATTCATACCAATCATGAAATGCTAAAATACCTAAAGGGTCAAACTAAGTTGAACAAGCTTCATGCTAAATGGAGTGAATTCGTTGAGTCTTTTCCTTATGTCATGAAGTACATCAAAGGTAAGGGAAATGTAGTGGCAGATGCTCTTTCCCTCATATGCATGCTTGTCTCTAAACTCGAATTGAATGTTATTGGCTTTGTGCACATCAAAGACTTGTATGCGTGTGATCCTACTTTTGCTATTCCTTATGCTAAGTGTTTGACGCATACATCTTGGGAACGCTATTACATCAAGGATGATTATCTTATGAGAGCTAACAAACTTTGCATTCCCGAGTCTTCTCTTCGTTTGCTCCTTTTGCAAGAGGCTCATGGATGTGGACTCATGCGACACTTTGGACGTGATAAGACATCTGCTACGCTCTCCAAGAACTATTTTTGGCCCAAGATGTTCTGCGACGTCTCATGCTTCACCAACCGATGATCTACATGTCACAAAGCTAAGTCAAAAGCTCAATCCCATGGTTTTTACATGCCTCTTCCTATTCCTTATCAACCTTGGGAAGACATTAGCATGGATTTTGTACTTGGTTTGCCTAGGACTCAAAATGGAAAGGATTCCGTGTTTGTTGTTGTGGACCGATTCTCTAAGATAGCCCATTTTATCCCACGCAACAAGATAGACGATGCTTCACATATTGCAAATATTTTTTGTAGGGAAATCTTGCGCCTCCATGGAGTGCCAAAGACGATTGTCTCGGACTGCGACGTCAAGTTCTTGAGTTACTTTTGGAAGACTCGATGCGCCAAACTCAGAATCAAGCTCTTGCTCTCTTCGGCATACCATCCTCAAACGGACGGCCAAACGGAGGTGACAAACCGAACACTCTCCACTCTACTTCGCGTGTTGATCAAGAGGAACATCAAGATGTGGGAGGAGTGCCTACCCATCGCCGAGTACGCCTACAACCGGGCAAGACATTCGACTATCGGCAGGTCCCCCTTCGAGGTCGTCTACGGCTTCAACACGTTGTCTCCATTGGACATTCTACCTCTTCCAATACAAGAGCGCACCAACATGGACGCGAGTGCACGAACAAGCTACCTCAAGAAGATGCATGAAGATACAAGGCTCACCATCGAGAGCCAAGTACAATGACTCGCGACCAAGCTCAACATCAACAAACAACCCATGATATTCAACATAGGAGATCTTGTGTGGATACACCTTCGCAAGGAGCACTTCCCCAACGAACGCAAGTCCAAACTTCTACCATGAGCCGATGGACCCTTCAAGGTGCTAGCATGCTACAACAACAACGCTTACAAGATAGACCTCCCACGCGGCAAGTACAACGTGAGCGACATCTTCAATGTCAAAGACCTCTCGCCTTACCATGGTGATGAAGCTTTCGATCCGAGGTTGGATCTTTCCCAAGGGGGGGATGATGCGGAGCATCCCACGATCATCCCCATGGACGTATCTACATCTCCCACGACACCACTTGGACCAATGACAAGAGCTCGACCAAAAGCTATCAAAGATAAGGTGAACTCGCTCCTTTCCGAACTACCACTTTCTACCTATGAGACATGGCTACTACCTCATGCGGAGACCCTATGTGTGATCAGGTATTTGGAGGGAAGTCATGGACCAGCTGGACCCAACGGACAAGACGGCGAGGACACCAAGTTCAATGAACAAGAAGAAGGACCGCTCGAAAGTCCCAGTCATCAGACAACCGACGCCTCTCGGACATCCGACGCCTGGAGGCTCCAACCGACCAGCCAAGTCCTAGCCTTTGCACGCTACAGCGGCCGGACGACCGACGCCAACAGGACGTCCGATACCTCCCAGTGCCCGGACGACCGGCACCACCACGCCCGAGCCAAAACATCGGAAGAATGGAGACTTCCGGACGACCAGACGACCGACCCCGACCGGATGACTGACAATTCCTTACCAGAGCCGAAACATCAGACGCCCGACCGGCACCGGACATCTGGACCCTTGCGAGCCTTCGAACGACCAATGACCGTTGGACATCCGACGCCTGTGTGACCACCCGTGTGTTGGGATGAAGCCACTTACCCTTTCGTCCACTTAGACTATAAATAGACCTCCTCCGCCCTCTTTTTAGGGTTAGCGTTGTGATAGCTCATTTGTGAGATAGAGCCTCGCTCATCCATCCGGATCTGCTCCTCCGAGAGAGACCATGCCTCTTCGGAGAAGATCCACTTGGATTCAAGACCCCTAACGGGAAGGACTCAAGACCTCCAGATGTAGGGCGAAACCCTAGAGGCCGATCTTTCACGTTTGGAGAGGATCCCTACAAGGAACACGAAGAACACACGGAGGGGAACAAGGGAAATCACGAGGAAACGAAAGAGAAAACACTCAACCAACACAAATATGATCACACATGCGCTAGATCCAAGAAACACAAAGAGATACACGGCCCAAATCCAACAAAGGACGATACATGTCCCTTGTTGGATTCGGATTGTGTATCTCTTTTTGTTTCGAGGATCCAGCATATGTGTGACCATCTCTTGTTGGTTGAGTGATTTCTCTCGTGTTTCTCTCGTGTTTCCCTCGTGTTCCCCTCGTTTCCCCTCTAGTGTTCTTCGTGTTCTTGGTAGGATTCCCTCCAAACGTGAAAGATCGGGCATCTAGGGTTCCACCCTACATCATGTATGCTAGTAGAAACTAGGCAATCAGACTATAATGGCTTTATAACCTTAACTTAGTCATAGGAGCTTGATTGTGGAGGCGAGTAACTAGCCCCCGGTTTGCAAAGTGTTCAGCTATGCCGAGGTTTGAACCATTTAACCACTTTGGCTCTTTTTAAGAAGGGCCCATCGTTTAACACAAATGAACTCTATCAATCTTTAGTTTGACACAGTCATCGGATCGCTGACCAATCTACACTTACCAAGACAATCAGTTTTTGGCTTTGTCCACTGAGGCGCTTAACCATTCGAGCTGGAAGCACAACCGCAGTGGTTTTCCCTTTACACTCTTAGCTGAACTGAGCGGAAAGGTAAGAGGTATGCACAGGAGCCGGGCAACCCAACTATTGACCAAAATCATGGTTCAAAACCGATGCATATAATGCAATATCCGAGATGCCAAATACACTTATCGGACTTAATTGGGTTCGAATTTAAATCTGAGCCCCGATCGAGAGCCGAGTATATTTTTAAGAAATATTGCATTGCGACAGTTATCTTCGGCTCGAAGGCATAAAAGAAAATTGCATAACAAGAGTAGATGTGTGATGACCGTGAGAAGGTCTTTTTCTTTAATTCATAAGGTCAAGTTGTACATGTTGAGCTCGTCAAAGATATATCCTTGTTTTGCCCTTGTTTATACAGGGCGTCCGGAGTTGGGTTTATCACCCTTGTTTTGCCATGCCGCACGTCAGTGCCTCCCTGCTGATTACCAACTTGTCCTTGCCTAGTCCGAGGTGGGTATACACTGTATACCACTCCATGTTTCCTTATGCTTGACTCGTTTGTAACGTGGATCTCTTAAAGAGTTGGTAGTTTTGAAGTGATAATTTGAATGATGTTGCCATGTTGTTCCTGGTGGGCCATTGACAGTGCCTTGTGGATGAACAAGGCTTCGGATGGGTGCCGCCCGGTCGAGCCAGACGGCATACCCAATGTGTTATGCTCCTCGGCCTCACATGAGATTTTGAGCACGAAGTTATTCACATGAGTCACATAATCCTTGACTAGATAGGGAGAGTCATGGAGCATTGAGCGAGTCCTGGATTAAGGGGTCCTCGGACAGCCGGACTATATACTTTGGCCGGACTGTTGGACTATGAAGATACAAGATAGAAGACTGCGTCCCATGTCTAGATGGGACTCTCCTTTGCGTGGAAGGCAAGCTTGGCGATTCGGATATGTAGATTCCTTTCTCTGTAACCGACTTTGTAAAGCCCTAGCCCCCTCCGGTGTCTATATAAACCGGAGGGTTTAGACTTCTAGGGTTTAGCCACAACCATCATAATCTCATAGGCTAGACTTCTAGGGTTTAGCCATTACGATCTCGTGGTAGATCAACTCTTGTAATACTCATATTCATCAAGATCAATCAAGCAGGAAGTAGGGTATTACCTCCATAGAGAGGGCCTGAACCTGGGTAAACATTATGTCCCCCGCCTCCTGTTCCCATTAGCCTTATACGCACAGTTCGGGACCCCCTACCCGAGATCTGCCGGTTTTGACACCGACATTGGTGCTTTCATTGAGAGTTCCGTTGTGACGTCGAAGATAGGCTTGATGGCTCAACAATGCAGTCTAGGGGGAGAGCTTCCTCCCCGGGCAGATCTTCGTATTCGGCGGCTTCGCACTGTGGGCCAACTCGTTCGGCCATCTAGAGCAGATCGATAGCTACGCCCCTGGCCATCGGGTCAGATCTAGAAGCCTGAATTTTGTGGCTGATATCCGCGGAGACTTGATCTTCGATGGATTCCAGCCCATGACGGCTGTCCCCGGCCATCACGGTGAACATGACCTACATCTGTCATCTGGCCGCGCACAAGAGATAGCGCCTGTGACCGCCCTGGCCCTAGAGCCGGAGCAGACTGCATCGTTCGAAGACGGGAAGCTTAGCCCCGCCACGGAGGCCGCAGACTCAGCGGCGCTTGAGCCGGACACAGACCTAACATCGAGTTGGGCTTGTGTTACCGGAACCTCAGACTCGTCTCTGGCCATGGGTCCAAGACCGCGTGCATCCGCGTCCATCGAACCTGATTGGGTGTCGGTCTTGGAGTTCAGCTCCGCGGACATCTTTCAGCACTCGCCTTTTGGCGACGTGTTAAACTCATTGAACTCCCTCTCCTTGTCAGGGGACTCTCGACCGAACTATGTCCGGCTCGAATGGGAAGTGGACGACGAAGAACTTCGTTTCCCACCCACCACCCACTTTATAGCCACTATCGACGACTTAACCGACATGCTTGATTACGACTCCGAAGACATCAATGGTATGGACGACGATGCTGGAGAGGAGCAGGAACCACTGCCTACAGGGCGTTGGACAGCCACCTCCTCATATGATATATACATGGTGGATACACCCAAAGAAAACAAGGGCGGCGATGAAAATCCAGTTGAGGATAAACCTCCTGAGATACAGCCGAAGTGCAGACGTCAGCGGCGCCGCTCTAAGCCACGCTGTAGTAAAAACAGCAACACCGCCACAGAAGAAGACAACACTCCGGACGGTGCCGAAAACAATGAAGACCCCATTGAGCCAACCTCCGAACAGGAGGAACGGGAGGATGGGCGAGTCAGCCCTGGCGAACAGGCCATGAATGAAGACTCGGAGGATAGCAACTACCTTCCGCTCTCCAAAGACGAGGTGAGCCTCAGTGATGAAGATTTCATCGTGCCTGAGGAGCCCGCCGAATAGGAACGCTTTAAGCATCGGCTAATTGCCACTGCAAGGAGCCTGAAACAGAAGCAGCAGCAGCTTCAAGCTGAACAAGATCTGCTCAATGAAAGATGGACTTGATGTCCTGGCAGCCGAGGAATATGGCCTCGAGCGCCCAACCAAAAGCTACCCGAAGCGCAAACTGTTACCACAGTTCGACGACGAGGCGCTGGAGCCCGTCCTACCAAGGTACAATGCGGCTGACCGACCACCACATGGCCGAGACAAAGCGGCACCTCGAGCCGAACACCAGCCCACACTACCTTGCCGAACAAACAGAAATACAACAGCTCGGGGATATACACATGACCTACGGCATGACTTGGAAAACAGAGCAGGTCAGACAATATCGATCTAGGCGTGCCCCGATGCGCGAGATGGCCACCCGGCGGAACATGACAGACATAACCACGTCCGGGCCAAAAACCGTAAACGAACTCCATCTGAGCTACGTCATGACCTGGCCCGATATAGAGGCGCCGCACACCCCCTTTGCTTCACTGACGAAGTAATGGGACACGATTCTCCAGAAGGGTTTAAACTCGTAAACATCGAATCATATGATGGCACAATAGACCCCGCGGTATGGATTGAGGACTTTCTTCTCCATATTCATATGGCCCGCGGTGATGATCTTCACGCCATCAAGTACCTCCCGCTCAAACTCAAGGGACCAGCTTGGTACTGGTTGAACAGTCTGCCCGAAAACTCCATTGGCAGCTGGGAGGACTCGGAGGATGCCTTCCTCGACAACTTCCAAGGCACATATGTCCGATCTCCGGATGTCGATGGCCTAAGTCACATAATCCAACAGCCCGGAGAGTCAGCCAGGAAATTCTGGACTAGGTTCTTAACTAAAAAGAATCAGATTGTCGACTGTCCGGACACCAAAGCCCTAGCGGCCCTTAAACACAGCATCCGCGACGAATGGCTGGCCAGACACCTCGGCCAGGAAAAACCGAAGTCCATGTCAGCCCTTACGGCACTCATGACCAGCTTCTGTGTGGGCGAAGATAGCTGGCTAGCCCGTAGCAACAACAGTACAAGCGAACCTGGCACTTCTGAAGCCAGAAACAGCAACGGCAAGCCCCGACACAATAGACATAAGCATCGAAACAATGATGACAACACTGAAGACACGGCGGTCAACGCCGGATTCAGTGGCTCTAAGTCCGGTCAGCGGAAGAAGCCATACAAAAGAAACAATCCGGGCTCGTCCAGTTTGGACCGCATACTAGATCGACCATGCAAATTCATGGCACTGCTGATAAACCAGCCAACCATACCAACACGGAATGCTGGGTCTTCAAACAGGCCGGCAAGTTAAATGCCGAGAACAAGGAGAAAGGGTCGCAAAGCGAGGACAACGACGAGGAACCCCGACCACCGAATACAGGGGTACAGAAGAAACCCTCCCCCCCCCCACACACACACACAAGTCAAAACGGTGAACATGATATACGCCACCCATATCCCCAAGAGGGAGCGCAAGCATGCACTCAGGGACGTCTATGCGATGGAGCCCGTCGCCCCAAAGTTCAACCCATGGTCATCCTATCCGATCACCTTCGACCGCAGGGACCATCCGACCAGTATCCGTCATGGCGGTTCAGCCGCACTGGTTCTTGACCAAATCATTCATGGATTCCACCTTACGCGAGTCCTCATGGACGATGGCAGCAGCCTGAACCTGCTCTATCAGGATACAGTGCGCAAAATGGGTATCGATCCCTCAAGGATCAAGCCCACAAAAACCACCTTTAAAGGTGTCATACCAGGAGTAGAGGCCTGCTGTGCGGGCTCAATCACACTGGAAGTGGTCTTCGGATCCCCGAATAATTTCCGAAGCGAAGAGTTGATCTTCGATATCATCCCCTTCCACAGTGGCTACCATGCACTGCTCGGACGAACCGCATTTGCTCGATTCAATGCGGTGCCGCATTACGCCTACCTCAAGCTCAAGATGCCCAGACCACGCGGTGTCATAAATGTCAACAGAAATACAGAACGCTCCCTCCATACTGAGGAGCACACCGCGGCCCTTGCAGCAGAAGTACAGAGCAGCCTTTTTAGGAAGAACCTCAATTCGCAGTAAAGCTCCAGGACGCCGTCAAGCGAGTCCGAACTACTCTACAGCAGGATAGTACGGCTCGTCCAGAGCGTGACTAGCAATTTGGCCTCCGTCCCAGTCCCAATCAAGCGGTGACATTTGTGTTGCGCGTACATAACTACGCACTTAAAATACCATGGGCATGGACGGAGGCACAACTAGACCGTGATCCATAATGCGGTTCAACCACCCCTGGATCCGCGTACCTTCACTTTTTATTTTTTATTTCAGGTTTTTCTCTTCTCGAGGCTTTTCTGATAAACTGATCATTGGACCTGTCACGGGACGGATACACCAAGAAGGCAAGGAGCTTTGACGTATAAGGGAACCCCCAGGTGGTCTCTGCTAACGATCGTTATACCTATTTTGAATACCCGCACGTAGCTCGCCTTTGGTCATGGCATGTCAAATAGCCTTACTTGCTTATCGCATTACTTGTATAAGTACGCCTTGACGTATTAATCAAATTACAGTGGAAAATAATTCATGGCTCTAAATTTGCAACGTCAGCTTATTACCTGACTTTTTCCTTTCCTTTATATATTTTTATCAATTGCACCCGTACACTCTGGTACGCATTACTTCGCCAGGGGCTTCATCACACCCCGCAATACGACAATAAAGTCCGGACACTTTTACAGTACAGTTCGGCAACCCGAACTTATAGCATTATGTGCATCGGCTCTGAACATGTCTTTGGTCAATAGTTGGGTTGCCCGGCTCCTGTGCTTACTACCTTACGTTCCGCTATATCGGCTAGGGTAGTAAAGGGAGAACTACTGCGATTGTGTCCCGGTTCTTCCAGACAAGCACCTCAGTAGAGAAAGTCGAAAACTGACTGTCATGATGCGGCAAGAGCTGGTCAGCTGTTCGAGAGGTTTCAAATCCTTGGAGATTTTTTCTGCATTATGCGAGGAATTGGTTTTTATCCGATTAGGCGTGTATAGCGCCCCAAGTTCGGCCTTTCGAACACCAGGGGTTGCGCCAAAATTTTCATTGTCAAACTCCTATGGCTAAGTGAGGGTGATAAAGTCGTATAGTTCGATTGCCTTGTTTGTTGCGCTAAACACCTCCTTTAAGGACCAAAATATGGAGTAAAGAGTGTTTAGATTTATCCCGAACACCCTCGACTATCTACGTGGGGGCAGAAGCCGACGACTGGCCAACTCTCAGATTTCATAAACGGCCGCACAGGAGGTAAAAATTTAAACAAACAAGCATTATATTACATAATGGATCTGTTTAATATTACAGGACAGGATAACATGAGTGCATTCATGGAAATATGACATATTTAGCACATTGTTCCGCCACAAGGCGGGAACCCTCCAGGACACTGTCAAAATACAGTTCGGGTCGGCGGTGCTCCTTTCCCTCGGGCGGCCCCTCGATCATTAGCTTCGTGGCGTCCATCTTCGCCCAGTGCATCTTGGCGCGGGCAAAATCCATTCGCGCACCTTCAATGCAGACCGACCGCTTGATGGCTTCAAGCCGAGGGCAGGCGCTGACAAGCCGCTTCATGAGTCCGAAGTAACTGCTAGGCATGGCTTCGGCAGGCCATAGCCGGATTATCAAATCCTTCATGGCTAGTTCGGCCGCCTTATGCAGCTCGACCAGCTGTTTCAGCGGATCGCTAAAGGGCACTGGATGTCCTGGTCCAAGGTATTGCGACCAGAACAGCTTCTTCATTCACCTCCCCTCTTCGGCTCGATAGAATTTGGCAGCATATGACACGCTGCGCGGCAGATCCACAAACGTGGAGAGCTCCAAATCCGGGTAAGTAAAAGGAATCTTTCCTTCACATATCTGCTTTGTATAATGAAAGCCTTACCCGCCGTAATCTTCTTGGTCGCCTGGATTTCTTGGAGGGCACCCTGGGCTTCGGCTCGGGCATCTTGTGCGCTCTGGCGGGCCTTGGCAAGTTTGGACTATTGATTCTTAAAATCGCGCTCCAAGGACTCGTACTTCTTGACGGCGTCCTGGAGCTCTTGCTGGACCTCGCTAACCCGGGCCTCCTGCTTCTCGCGCGTGGCGTGTTCCTTAGCCGCTTTGTCCTTGGCCTCGGCCAACGCCTTCTTGAGGGCCGCTACTTTGGTCGTGGCCCCTAATAAAGTTCATGACACTTTAGTCAGCGCGAACCATTCATTCTTCCTAAATATACACACAGGTTACTGCATACCCCGGTTGTCCTCTAGTTGCTTCTTCATGAGGCCAAGCTCTTCCTCGGACCGCTCTAGGTTCTGCTTCAGTCCGGAGACTTCCGCAGTATGAGCGGCAACAGCCAGCAGCGACGCCTGCTTATTCACATAGACATATTATGTTAGACTCCTGCAAAAATTATTTTGATCCTCTGTTCGGCTTTTCCTTCCGAACACCGAATAGAGTATCAGGGGCTACTGTCTATACTGTGACATTCTTTTCATAATTGCGTTTCTTACCTCAAAGCCTGTTAGAAGGCTCGTGCACGCTTCGGTCAGTCTGCTTTTCACGGATTGTACCTTCTCAATCACCGTACCCATAAGGGTTATGGGTACGGTGTTCTTCAACAATGGAAACGCCTCGCAGCGCTTCCAGCAATCTATCCGGTGCCTCTGGATGGACAGAGGTCACCGGTGGAGTTGGCTCACCCCCCCCCCCCCCCTCTTGAAAGAGGTGGCATGCTTGAGTCCGGAGCCACATGGGTCTACGGAGCTATATTCGGCTGGGGGCCGAATTGAATACGACCATCGTCGTTGGTGTCCATGGGGGTTCGCACCCCCATGTGTTCGGCAGCCAGGGTTTCACCCTCCGGCACCATCGGGACGGCCTCCTGAGCCTCTCCCTGGCTCAGGATCTTTGAGACAACACCTCAGTGTTGTGCACGGCCTTGGGGGAGGAGGTCGTCGGAAGGGACCCACTGTCCATCGCTGACGGGTCCAGCGATCCCTCCAAAGAGGAGGATAGCTCGATGTTGGACCGAGTCGGACTGCAAATGTGTAAATCAGCACATTAAAATAGTAAAATAACGAGGCCGGATACATGAACGTGTCCGGATACTTACAATTTTGCCAGGGGCTTTTTCCTGGGTTCCCACTCCCCGCTGCTGTTGGTGGCAGCTGTGGAGCTGCCCGGAAGGGAAGTTTTCCCCTTCTTGGGTGCCTCGGTCTCCACATGCGTGGAGGCTGTCCTCTTCTTTCTCCCCCTAGCAGGGGGGAATGGATCTCTTCCTCTTCCTCCTCCTCTTCCTCGTCGTCTCCGGTGGCGGAGGAGTGTTCCTCGGCGTCTTCGGACATTGCGTCTGAAGCGTCCTTGCGACGAAGACCATCTCTGGTCCCCTGGGCCTTCTTCTTGGCCTTCTTCTCCGGCACCTCATAAGGCACCGGAAACAGCATCTTCGTCAGGAGTGGGGTTTCTGGGTTTTCGGGCAGCGGAGCCGGACGGTTAATCTGTTTCGCTGTCTCTATCCAGGCCTGAAAAAATTGATAGTGAGGCAGATTCCTTCCTCAAATATGCCAGTAAAGGGTATACCTTGAAAACATGAAAGAACTTACCGGATTAGCCTGGCGAGTTGAGCTAAGCCCACGATCCTCGGTCATGGGCGGTGGTGTCTCGCCGGCCTTGAAAAGCACTTTCCAGATATCTTCGTGCGTCGTGCCGAAAAGCTCTAGTAGCGTCTGGTGCTTGGCCGGATCGAACTCCCACAAATAGCAAGTCTGGCGTTGGCACGGAAGGATCCGGCGGATGAGCATAACCTAGATTACGTTGACGAGCTTGATTCTCTTGCTTATCATGTTCTGGACACACGTCTGGAGCCCTGTCAGCTCGTCCGAAGAACCCCAGGCTAGGCCCTTCTCTTGCCAGGAGGTGAGCCGCATTGGGATGCCGGATCGGAATGCGGGAGCCGCCGCCTAATTGGTGTCGTGCGGCTCGGTGATGTAGAACCACCCCTACTGCCATCCCTTCACAGTCTCCATAAAGGAGCCTCCGGGCCAGGTGACATTGGGCATCTTGCCCACCATGGCGCCTTCGCACTCTGCTTGTTGGTTGCTCACCACCTTTGGCTTCACATTGAAGGTCTTCAGCCATAGGCCGAAGTGAGGTGGGATGCGGAGAAAGGCCTCGCACATGACAATAAATGCCGAGATGTTGAGGATAGAGTTGGGGGCCAAATCATGGAAGTCTAGCCCGTAGTAAAATATCATTCCGCAAACAAACGGGTGGAGAGGGAATCCCAGCTCGCGGACGAAGTGTGTGAGAAACACAACCCTCTCATGGGGCTCTGGGGTAGGGACGATCTGTCCTTTGGCCGGAAGCTGGTGAGCGATTCCCTTGGCCAAATACCCGGCCTCCCGGAGCTTCTTGATGTCCTTCTTCTCGATGGAGGAGGCCATCCACTTGCCTCCTGCTCCGGATCTGGACATGGTTGGAGTGCTATTTTGGGCGGAGAAGGCGAGAGCTTGGGCGCTGGAGCTCAAGGATGGATAGGCAGAGGAAGGAGAATGCGTGGGTGAAAGAGGAGGAATCCTTATCCCTTTATAAAGGCAGTAAAAGTCATGCACCTCCCCACTCGCCTTAAAACTCGCCTATTTCCCAAACGCCATGCAGATGGCATGGCCGGGTTACCCATGCCCGTATTGATGAGAATCCCATGATAAGGGGACGCGATCTCTGCTTTGACAAGACGTGCCAATGAAACCGCACCTTGAAATACGGAGTGGCAGGCTAAAAAACGGTTTGAATAATGACCGGATAGTGGCGTGATGTCATATGCTACAAAAAGTTGTCAGCAGATTGGACTCGTGAAATATTATACTCTCTACGGTTGTGTGTGGTACTTGTTTTGCAGAGCCGGACACGTTTTCTATGTTCGGAAGGCTATGTTGGAATATTTGGAGAAGGAACCCGCCTTGCAATGATGAAGACAATTTGCGTGTCGGACTCATCGTCATTGAAGCCTGGTTCAGGGGCTACTGAGGGAGTCCTGGATTAAGGGGTCCTCGGACAGCCGGACTATATACTTTGGTAGGACTGTTGGACTATGAAGATACAAGATAGAAGACTTCGTCCCGTGTCCGGATGGGAGTCTCCTTTGCGTGGAAGGCAAGCTTGGCGATTCGGATATGTAGATTCCTTTCTCTGTAACCGACTTTGTACAGCCCTAGCCCCCTCCGGTGTCTATATAAACTGGAGGGTTTAGACTTCTAGGGTTTAGCCACAACCATCATAATCTCGTAGGCTAGACTTCTAGGGTTTAGCCATTACGATCTCGTGGTAGATCAACTCTTGTAGTACTCATATTCATCAAGATCAATCAAGCAGGAAGTAGGGTATTACCTCCATAGAGAGGGCCCGAACCTGGGTAAACATTGTGTCCCCCGCCTCCTGTTACCATTAGCCTTATACGCACAGTTCGGGACTACCCGAGATCCGCCGGTTTTGACACCGACAAGCGTGTATCCCTATTTAGGACACATGATTGTCCGGGGGTGGGAGGGACGCCCCGAGTGCGCTTTGAAGAGCCAGGTGTGCCCTCTCTGATGAGAGTCCGGGACGCCTCCTTGGCAGCCTGGACCTCAGCTATGAAAGTTGCGGCCTGCTCCTTTGTTCGAAGAGAGCACTCAGTGTTGCCGTTGACTGTAATAACACCTTTTGGCACTAGCATTTTTAGTTTTAGATATGCGTAATGTGGGATGATACGTCCATTTTGCATCATGTTTTACTACTATTATTTATAATGTTTTTATGCACAGTAATGCTTTATGGAGTAATTCTGATGTCTTTTCTCTCATAATATGCAAGGTTTACACAAAGAGGGAGAATACCAGCAACTGGAATTCTGGACTTGAAAAAGCTACGTCAGAGTTACCTATTCTGCACATCTCCAAATGAGTTGAAATTTTACGGAGAATTATTTTGTAATAAATAAAAAATACTGGAGAAAAGAGTTAACAGAGGGGGGATGTATGGTGCCCACAAGACACCAGGGCACGCCAGGCCCCCAGGCGCGCCCTAGTGGTTGGTGGGCAGCCCAGCCCACCTCCGATGCCCATCTTCTGGTATATAAGGTCTTTTGACCTAGAAAAAAATAAGGGGAGGACTTTCGGGACGGAGCGTCGTTGTCTCGAGGCAGAACTTGGGCAGGAGCACTTTTGCCCTCTGATGGAGCGATTCCGTTGGGAGAACTTCCCTCCTGTAGGGGGAAATCGAAGCCATCGTCATCACCAACAACCCTCTCATCTTTGGGAGGCCAATCTCCATCAACAACACCATCTCATCTCAAACCCTAGTTCATCTCTTGTGTTCAATCTTTGTACCGGAACCTCAGATTGGTACCTGTGGGTGACTAGTAGTGTTGATTACATCTTGTAGTTGATTACTATATGGTTTATTTGGTGGAAGATTATATGTTCAGATCCATTATGCTATTTAATACCCCTCTGATCTTTAGCATGAATATCATTTGTGAGTAGCTACCTTTGTTATTGATGTCACGGGAGAAGTCATGTAGCGAGTAATCATGTGAACTTGATATGTGTTCGATATTTTGATGATATGTATGTTGTGATTCCCTTAGTGGTGTCATGTGAACGTCAACTACATGACACTTCACCATCTTTGGGCCTAAGGGAATGCATTATGGAGTATATCTGGCCAAACCTCGGGCCGGGCCGGGCTTCGGGTCGAGCCTAGCCAAGCCCGAGGCAAAAAACTAGGCCCGGGCCCGACCCGGCCCGGCCATCGGGCCTAGTTTTTTGGGCCCAAGACCGGCCCGAACGTGTAAAAGCCCACCGGGCCTCGGGCCTTGGGCCAGGCCCCTTCAAAAAAACGCAAAAACGGCAGGCCCGGCCCAGGCCAGCCGGGCCGGGCTGCCCATGGCCAGGACTATTGTGAAGTAGTTATTAGATGATGGGTTGCTAGAGTGACAGAATCTTAAACCCTAGTTTATACGTTATTTCGTAAGGGACTGATTTGGATCCATATGTTTAATGCTATGGTTAGATTTTATTTTAATACTTTTCTCATAGTTGCGGATAAACCTGGGAATGGTTTGGACTGAAACCATAGTTTCAGTCAGTTTTCGTATTGGGCTTCTTTTGGATTGGATGAAATGGGCTAAGTATGAAATCAGTTTAATTTGGTCTGGGATTTAAGTATTGTTGGACTGGGTTGGCTCGGTCTGGACAGGAACCGAATTGGTCTCAAACCGTTTCGACCCATGGTCTGAAACCAGATCGAGGACCAAATCGGCAGCCGGGCAAGTGACCTAACGAGGAGCGCCTCTACGGCCGCCGCCTGCCGCTAAGTTAGGGATTTTCCGCCGCCTGCCTGCCGCTGTCGTTGCCGCCCACTGGAGCTTGGTCGCCGCCTTCCCCTCCCTCTGACACCATTCGGTCGGTGGATGGCCGTCTTCCCCTCCCTTGACTGGAGCTTGGCCGTCGGTCACCGCTACGGGAAGGACTCGCCGGCTGCCGCTGGCTGGAGCTCGGTCAGTGCATCCTTACCATTCTCTTCCCCTGCTGCTGCTCCTTCCTCTCCCGAACTTGTTGATGCTCTCTCTTTCAACCTCCCTCTGCTGAAGATCCTTTCTCCACAAAACTGCTGCTCCTTTTCTTCCCCAAACCTTGCTGCCTGCTCCTGTCTGTATCTTGAACCTGCTATTTCGGTAGTATTGAGATGTGTAAGACAGTGTAATGATCAGATGTTACAAGTACTTGCACATGTTAATTTTTCAGTTCAGATTTGTGCTTGTTTAGTACTTGTTGTTGCTGCTCCTCCCTGTCTCTTTCACTCTGAAATTCAGATTGTTGTCCCTGTGATAGGTATGTACCAGTGACATATGTGGCTGCCGCGGTCGACACCGCCCTCAGACGCAAGAATATCCTCAACATCAAGTGCCTTGACGATCCTCTCCTGTGAGCAACCGATCAATCTCCCAGTATGTTCTTTTTCGTCTATCAATGATATGCCACGTTTTAGAAACTCGATTGGTTCATATATGGTGTAGGTGTGTTGTTCCGAGGGATAAGCTCAACATCCTAGTGTATGACCAAAAGAAGAGTCTTGACCTTGTGAAGTCCCTATAGACTTGGCTGTAAATCTAATCCTTTCTAATTACCTATTTCTAAAGTGGAAGACACAGGACATCTGGATGACCAACTTTTGCAGATACTGGTGCATTGTTACTCAAGTAACGTTGAATTTGTATTGACGAATTTTAAGAACTTACTGAACATCTGATTATATTTCAGATCTAATGTTAATATATTTTAACTATTGTTATATTAGGATATTTGCATGTTAGTTAGAACGAATTGTGCTATTGCTATATTATTTTGACGCTCCGGACGTAGGGGAAACTTTTGTTTCTTGGATGGCCAGCTCCTGTATCCACGCCAACGGACATGCACTAACAATATATGGCTAATTTCGGAATCCAGGTTAAAGCATAGCAATTGGGTGAGCAAGTAGAGAAGCAGGTAGAAAACAAAGAACCCTTTGCACCCACGTCGACTATTAGATTAAAAATGGTGAATGGAACTCTATTACACCCAGTCGGCTTTATATCACAAGTATAGCAACACAAAAAGTAAATGAAAATGAGGTAGAGTTGATAAAGCAAAAGAACTGCTGAAAGAGTTGTTTGTTGATGTCATTGAACTAGAGCCTGGTCTTCATAAACGAACCATACATTCTTCAGTAATATTCAGAGACTTCAGAATCATGACAAATAGAAGCAATATTTTCGTGAAACCTCATTAGACAATCAAATTACATGGTAGACATCCTTCTACAACATATATACATGCATGTATTTCAACACAAGGTTCCCTACAAAGATTACTGTGTCAAAATTGTACATCTCTACCCAGTGAAGGGTAGCCAGAAGATATTGCTGGTCAATGAGACCATTTCTTCCCATAATCATAGCTAGTACATAGCACGACAATCAGCGTGTGTATCCTTCAAATACAGTCAGCCAAGAACCAAGCTGAGTTATCATGGTGGAGAAGTGCAAAGAAAAACTGTTCACTATGTCTCTAACTTCACATCTAATAATTTGAGCTCTTCTAATAATTCCTCATACTTCTTTGTTTCCTTAGCAATTTGATACCGGAGCTTTTGTTCCTAAAAGCATGATCACAATATTCTTTTGTTATATCAATCAGTTCTCTAAAATGTTCAGCTCTAAAGATAACACATAGGAATGTACAAGGGCACCAACCAAAATATAACTCAAGATTGCCAAATTTCTCTAAAATGTCAAGCTCTGAAGACAACACAAAGGAATGTACAAGGGCACCAACCGAATATTAAATGTAACTCATGATTACCAAATTATGACGGCGATGGCACTAGGCCACTAAATGGATTCATTTTCAGTACAAGGAGGGCCTTCATACTATGTAGGCTGTACCTTAACGATGGTGAAGTAAACCATGATTTCAATTAATAGATTAAAAATGATGTGGCTGAACTTTACAAGAATGGTTGACTTCTTTAAGTTTGGACAAAGTACATATTGCGGTAAGTTTGGTTCCGTTGAAAACCAAGCATTCACAGACATTAGAGACAGTACCTCATCATTTGCACTCATGAAACAACAGTAAGAGGTACTACTTTACTTGCACAGAAGATAATAATACCTTTTCGACAAGTTGCTTCTCTGATTCCTCGTATTGTAAGCATCTGGTAATTCAAAAAAGATAGGCGTTAACACTAAAATTGTCGAAGCACGCATGGCATATTTACTTTGAAGAAGCTGTAACCTCTTGGTTCTAATGTTACATGTATATTTGTTTTCATACTACCCTGATATTGCTAATAGAAACATGGTACCCAGACATACGAGCAACTGACAATCCTCTTTATCAACATATACTATTCATATTCTGTGTTAACTACATCAGCAGTAACAGATAAATTGCATGTGGGAAAATGCTTTCCTAAACTGCTTTGAACTCTGTAGATTCTCCTTAACAAACAAAGAAACTACAATGGCTAAAACAAAAAGATGTACAAAGTGCATATATTGACGTGTCAAACTCTGTAGATGTTCCTTATCAAACTCTGTATTGTACTTACTCATCACGCAATTTGTCATTTTCAAGTGTCAAGGTCTTGTATTCATGAAATCGTTTTCGTTGAATAACATCCCGATGCTGTCAAAGAAAACAAACAACAAATCAGCCATGTAAGGACACTCATGGTATTTTGAAGATGTTCCATACCAATATGCGCTTCTAAGAGGACCAAAAGAATTAGTTTTGCCGTGTGTAGCGTGTGGGTGGGGGTAACCAGACAGAAAAGATAGATGCCCATGCTAGTCTCCCTTGCCTTCGTCTGGTGATTATTTATGTCGCTGATGACTCCGAGGGCATCGAAATTTCTCTTCTGTCCCATGCCTGTTAAAAAACAGAAAAACATTAACCAAATAGTGAAATTTGACAGGTGACCCTAGAAAGATGGATTACTCACTACTCTGTGCACAGCTGCTTGTTGGAACATCAGCAGTCAGTAACTGATGAGGAACACTTGCTGGCGAACTACCAGCGCCCGTCTGCTTAGCACGATAAAGTGCACGGGATGCTTTAGGTAATGACTTGTTATCATAACCAAGGCGATGGCAATGCAGGCCCCTACAAAAATGATTAGTTCAAGCATGAAATTTTGATGACATTAAGTCACTCAAAAAAGCGTGACAAGGACACAACAAACACCCACACATCAATCATAGTCATTTATCACAACAAACGCGTGAAAGTTTAAGATGAGGTTAACAACTAGCAGTTAACTAGTTAATATATCTCAAATGAGATAATATTCAGCTTTTACAAGTTATGATCTCAGGCCATCCAATTAACTCAAAATCAGCAACTTCCTACAGTGATCAACAAACTAAACCTCTTGTTGTTGCCAGTGCAGCAATGCTACAGTTCATGCACTACAGTGGTTCACAGGGTTCTCATGCCCAGCACACATTCACAGTAGGTACAGCATCGCAACTATTTCATATGTCAAGTAAACTCAGATCTTAGATAAAACAAGGAGGGAGTCAATAGATGCACGATATGGGGTTAAAGTACTAAAATGCAGAGTAGTAGGCCACAGATTAAAGAGAGGAATTTCATGAGGAAAAGGCTACTCATAAGTACAACGCAGTCATGACTTGACTTGACAATCCAATCTAAACTATTTTGCAATGCATGTGATGGCTCTTTTCAAGACATGCTTCTGCAATTGTAACAGAAGTAAAGTTCTGATTTCATACTGCAATAAAACGTAAGTTTTTTGCTCAAAAAACTGGATCAAATTTTAAGTCTTACATGCATGTCGTGTAAGCATTGTCAAATTATATCGGATGCTTTTTTTAACATTTTGAATGGCAAACTCAGGACCTAGGGAGCGCACCTAAATTAACATCACGGGACGTGTTTGGTTCCCTGGGTAGCTTTAGGCTGCATGGCATGGGGGATGCTGGGTGAGTGCGGCCTGGTTCAGCCGATGCAACGATGAGCCGAGATGAGTGTTTGGTGAAATTTGTATGATATGGCTGGCTGTACATGCAGGTTTTTCAGAATGTAGCTGAAATCAGGAAGGAACATGGATCATGGCGACGGGATCTGGGGCTCGATGACTCCAGATGGCCTGACGGTGGATCCTCGCTTGTGACGGCACAAGGCGGCAGGATCCGGCGTGCAGCGCTTGGACGAGGGCGAACGAGGCCGGTGGCAGCGCTTGACGAGGCCGGCAGCGACGCTTGGACGTGGGCGAAGGAGGGCGGCGGAGCTTGACGAGGGCACGGCGGCAGAGCTTGACAAGGGCGCGGCGGCGGAGCTTGACGAGGGCACGGCGGCGGCGGCGCTTGGTTCGAAGAGACCGAAGGGGGGAGAAGAAAACCAAAGGAACGAGCCTGTACACGAGCTACGCTCGATCCCTGCGTTTCCCTCAGCCTGGCTGAGAGGCCCCTTTTTGCATCCATCGGGCCAGGCTGAAGAGCCCATACAGGGTACCAAACCAAAATTTGCATGGTGGATGTGAACCACATGCAACGCAGCTAACCAAACACCCCTGCAAGTATGCTGCCAGCAGACGACATCAAAGAAAAAAGGTATGGACTATCCAGTAAATGCCAGAAAAAAAGGACTATCAGAACTACACAAAGGTCCCCCAATATGGTCAGTCTTACGGTTCTTAATCCAGACAGCACGTGCTGACTAACGAGTGACAAATTTTTTGATTAAATGATTTGGCAAAATGATCCACAACAGGGCACACCTGCTAGCGTGATGAGATAATATTTGTGTGGGTCTATTGTAGATTAGAAACGTGACCAAGTTATCGTTAGTTCGTTACTGTTGCAAATCTTTAGAATTTTTCTGAAAGAAAAAGCTTTACCAGTATTCATAAGTCATTTCTTTCAAACGATTCTCGAGCCTTTGATAAAGGACTGACTTCTCAAAGTCCTGCTTGTCGTGGGTAGGTTTGATGAAACTCGCATCAAGAATACCTGAAAATACCAACAGAACAAAACATACGCATAATGTTTCTTCTATATTTTGCATAGGACACTACGCAAAAGGCTAATGCTCATCATCTCCACCCACTTAGATCTGCTCCCTATATTATCTCTACTCTTTTACCACTACAAAAAGTTATGACAAGAATGCATGGGTTTACATTCATATGTGCCAACTTGATATACGCCTAGAAAATCAGGAGCGTATGTGTCCCACACAAAAAGAACAAAGTGTACATGTTTGAATGGCATACAATTCACTGTTTAGGCTGTACCAATTTGATTGTTTGTGTAGGCACATGTGGTCATATTTTAGCACCACAATTTGAACGTGTACATCTTAGCTGTACCAATTTGATTGTTTTGTGTAGGCACATGTGGTCATATTTTAGCACCACAATTTGTACGTGTACATCTTATAGCATTGTAAACATCCATGAAATCCGTTTTAAAAAATCATTAAAAAGTCTCAAATATTTTCGTAATTTCTGTATAGTGGGAAAAGAGAGAGAATATAAGGAGCTTATACAAGTGGGCGAAGGAAATCTACTTTATACTAAGTAAAACATCTCTTACCCACAACTCCCCGCCCTTTGCCATATGAGTTGCTGGCAACTTTCCAAAAAGGCTGCAAATAATTTGGAAGTGTGACTTGCCAAGCAAACAACAGGGTTGAAGAAACATATCTAGTAAATAGCATACATCACATATTTTCTCAATTGTGCTACATAGTGAACTCAATTTCTTTATTATTCAAGTTGCAGGGATGATATTTACGTTTTTTAAAATATTTAGCTACTTGGAAGACTACATAGCACAATGGCACTACAAGCTTGGGTGAATGCTCGCTAAGCATGACCCGCAAAAAAAAAAGGCTCGCTAAGCACCTAATCATGGGCAACTATTTAGAATGTTAATTAATCCATACTGGATTAAATTGGGTGTGTTGTGCATAAAATACTAAAGACTCCCTAGTCCCAACAGCATATTCTCACCCAACTATTTTAGATTGTTGATATATACCAGATTATAGTGGAGGTCTTATGCACAATTTGCCAAGGAGTCCCTAGTCTGAACAGCATATCCCCATCAACAGGATATGGACTTGTCCATAACTCAAATAAATTACCAATGCATTTCACTAGAACTACATTCCCATAGTCTAGAGTCATTCATTTGTTAGATAAAGACATTGCTTGAAGGAAGAGCTTTCTGATGATAAAAGTACGTCAAAAGCAACTTATTGCTGACAGAAGATAAAGACTATAAAAAAGGGCAGCCCGGTGCACGTAGCTCCCACTTGCGCAGGGTCCGGGGAAGGGTCCGACCACTTTGGGTCTATAGTACTCAGCCTTTCCCTGCATTTCTACAAGAGGCTGTTTCCAGGACTCAAACCCGTGATCTCATGGTCACAAGGCAACAGCTTTACCGCTGCGCCAAGGCTCCCCTTCGCAGAAGATAAAGACTATGAATAAACTATTTCTTGAGAAGCACAATATTCTGCGTTGTCAAGTGTCGTGGAAAAGAAGAAAGCTCTCACCGTTATTAAACGATTCTTGTGATAAACGTTGAATCCTTGTACATCAGTGTCTGGGGCACCTTTGACAAATCCGATGGTTGTGACTATAGATAGCTAAATAAAAACAACATGGAGGTACACTGAGAAGGCATGCTTTATATAAACAAGTTTTGCCTACTATACTACAAATACAGAACATTTTGCAAAATCTAAGCAGACTTTAGTGGAGGTGAGGGGGTAACCATTTCATGGAGTAAAATCCACTACCGAGGGACTAGATGATCCATCCAGTAGGACATTCATTTCCAGGCTAAAAAGACTTACAAAGGAGTGTTTCAAGTATTATTAATATATTAAGATCTTGTTTTACCTAGCAACTAGTGGTTCTGGAAAAAGTTGCATAACATAGCAAATGTAGACATTTCTAACAAGGATGATACAACAACACTTGCATAACATAGCAAATGTAGACATTTCTAACAAGGATGATACAACAACACAAAGGGCAGCCTATTCTGGACCTCCTCGTCATCCATACTTAACTAAAATGATTTACTTTGTACAACATGGATATGACTAACAGAAAATAACTAGATAAGCAATGTACAATTTAACCTTGATTTTTTCTCAAAAAACAGAACAGATTATCCATGGAAGTAAAACACTTCTATGAGTAAGATTCAATACGGGGAATTTATCATGAGAAATCCATAGGCGAAAGCAGTTAGCAGATGGCTATCAGATAGGTTTCTCACAAAACAGACCAACCAACCATTAAAATAGAGACATCCAGGATACAACCATACAAGTGAACATATACAATCATTCTAACTATCTTACAAGAAGCTTTAAAATGGTTTTCACATCGACGAAATTGGTGAAATGGAAAATATGCTTCAGAAATTCTAAGTTACACATACCTCTGGAAGTCCAGCGATTTGTGGTTTATACAACACACATTCACGATACAACAAATCATTAACTACATTATGTGGTTCCACATCCTGTCCACGCAGGATTATCCTGAAACTATCAGGTACACGAAGATACAAGATGGAGGCGTATGCCTGCTTGAATTCAGGCAGAAATGCAAATGAGACATGTTTGTCTAGCAAAATAAACAAAACAAGTTTAATAAATCAGATAATGGGGATCAGTACTTAACTCTAAGTGAATAACGAAGTCGATTTGCAATGTAGTCCTGAGTCACAAGCTTCTCATGTTTGTTGGTTTTGACCTTCTTCTGTGCCCCAGTAATGAGAATATCCTAAAATATTGTATATCGAACTGTTTAGCCAATGGTAGAACTGTTCAAATAATAACCCCAAAGGAGATGCACAGATAGAACATGTAGCTTGTAAGATAAATAAACACTTCTACTATATAGCATGGCATATGTATTGAAACATATCACTTCATCAAAACTAGAAACTCCTACAATACTTATTCAGCATGTATCAAATCTCAAATCAATTCCGTGTCAGTTCTATAGAGTTGTCATGTCATGTTTCTAATGTTATGCTTCCAAATAATGGATTGGGAACTTTGATTTTATTCCTATTGTGTTACACAAGAACTGGCTTACTTGTAAAACGAAGCAAATAACAAACTTATCTCTGTTCTACTTATTTTATATATGTGTGGTCCACGATCATGTAGGTTTGGCTAGTTGTCTACCATTTCAAAAGCATTTTAGAGGGGAAAAGCCCAATTGAAGTACTAAGAAAGAAAACTAGGGGGAGGCCCTGTTGAAGAGCTTGCTGTCATTAATTACATATCTCGCTCTTTCCACCTCCTACAGAACTAACAAGAAAAGCAGGGAAGGATTAGAGCTTGCCAAGCAATTACTGATCAAGCTAAAAATTCATCTTATCATCACATCTTCTATCGTTGAAACTGGTTTCTATAGTACATCAAAATAACATGTGGGCCCCAACTAGTTATTTTGGAAAATGATGTGCTACAGGGCAGGGAATGTGGCATACTGGCAAGTCCGTGTCTGTCAAACCATGTTTACTGAAATCCTCAAGCTAATCCTAAACAATTAAGTCAAACTGGATTGGGACATCAATGTCCCAATATAAACGAGCTAAGTTAATTCATGCAATAACACATCAAGTTTTGGGACATCAAAATCATCTGCCAGCAACAAATATAGCTCCAGGAGGCCAACATTACAAACCTTCTTATCGGAGTTGAAATCAAGCTCCATGTCCCCATCATCATTGAACCAGAGGTTGAATACAATTATCTTCGTCCCATGCTCTCCGATATCATCAAACTGTATCGTAAGTAAGAAAGTATTGAGATAAACCAGAGAAAAGATCAGCCAGAATGATAAGCTGGGCAGCTCGCCCTAACTAACAGAGATCTATGATAATTGAGGCACTTATTCTACAAGGGAACTGTCACATATAGAATTGATGGGAACTAGGAAAACCATTTGGCTTAATTTACAGATAAACTATACATGCATCAATTAATCTTTTGTGATAAATAAAGAATATAATACACATATAATGTTACATAGCATGCTAGAGAACATATAATTGATTTTTAAGAATTAGAAAATCACTATGCAAGTCTATTATGGGGGGCAAAAGACTGTTCAACAGTTCCATAGGCACCTTCACATGCAGGTCTCTTTCCTACAAAAGAAGACGACCATCTTTCTAAACCATTTCATCTATACAGGCTATTTGTTAATCTGTCAAACCTCTTAATTTCCAAAAGCATCTGCGAACTCTTTCTTTACATAGTATACTCATCTTTATATGATTGTTAGCACCATTCAACAGGTTGCCAGAAATATACCAAAACAATAAAATGCTAGTTTACATACTTGTTTAAGCAACTCAGCTTCACTAGCAAAAGGGGACCATTTCGAAAGGATCGCCAAATTAGAAGAGAAGAGTTTCTGATTATGACGTAACAGCTGAGTATATGAAGCAGTTGTAAGATCATATTGGTAGTCTACCTGCAAGAGACAATGGGGCAAGGGAACAAGTAAAACTACAACATAGCTCAGAGCCCAGCTAACTAAAATTTCCAGAACTTGACATCAGCTTACAAAGAAAGCATCAAACTTACTGTTGGCACCAATACATCATCGCAGCCTGTTTCCATCAGAAATGTGTAAGAAAGAAGACCAATACTTCTTGTCGGTGTCCTAAAAAGAAGCAACAAATTGCTTGAATTGATACATGAACTGGGTGGCCAGACATTTTACTGAGGCAACAGAGGAATTGAGAGGTATGATTATATTTTAAGCAACATAACCGAATGATAACTCATGTGGTGGCAGCGTCACAGTGAAGCATGAGTGTGTGTCTGACAAGGAACATGCAACAAATAATATAATAAATGAACAGTCGCCATATGAGATTGGATTAGACATTAGAGTGATACATGTTTGATTGTTTCCGTGTGACACAAAAGGTGAAAATTACCCCCATGCGGACATTTTATTCAAAAGCATTGCAAAAGGCCGTATTAACACTTAGAAATACTTTCAATAAATATTTCACCATTTCTCAGATCCATTCCTGCACAATACTCTTGAAATTTTAGTGTACTTTCCCTAAGAGTTACTTTTGAAACCAACGACCAAGGTGGCAAGTGACACCACAAAATGTTTGTTCTGATATACCACCTGTTTCTAAATGTAAGACGCTTTGGCAGTTTAAAATGAACTGCCAAAACGTCTTGCATTTATGAACAGAGGGTGTAATTGTGAAGAACTGGACTCCTAGATTAAATGAGTGCAAATGAGAAATACCAGTTTTTTTGGTTCTGTGTAAAAACAATCACATCCGCTCCAAGCCTCATAGTGCTTGTTTTGAAACCATTGCCATCTGACAAACAGGCAACAATGAATCCAATAGCAAGACTTTAAGATATTGATGATCTTGCATGGAAATAGGAAAAAAGGCACAAAGAACATACATTGCCCGATGAAAGCATCAGACTGCTTATCTGAAAATCCAAAGCTCATGCAACATCGCAGTGCATCTGGATCCATCCCCCCTCCATCATCTTGGCCATACAGAACACCCCAAGGTTATTATTGAATGTTTCTACCAACTGAATAGTTTCACATTTATTTGTCATATCGAAGCCGCAAACCTTGAACCAACAATGAGGGACTACCATCCCGTGGGTTTGTGAATTTATTAACACGAACAAATGTTGCCCCATTATTCACCTGACAGAAAATACGCAACCAAATAAACCATACATAGCATTCATGTTGATCTATTTTTCCTTTTAGGATGGAGTTAATTGAGCATCGTCAAATACGGAAAATACCTCATCAATAGCGTTATCAAGAAGCTCAGCAATGGCTGCAAAAATTAGCGAAGTCAACACTGGATACAAATAATGAAGAGAAAGTACCATATGATGCAAAGCAAAGTGTGTCCATTATACACGCAAGAAAGTGGTTAGGATCAGGTTAGATATGCTTGAATTTAACCCCAAAAACAAGTAGAAACCGCGATAATGTCCTAGATTGGTTTTCGAAGTGCTAGTATTTACACAATGATTCAAGCCTGTACTTACAAAAGTTATGTAAACAGTGGATCAATTGTTATAATACAAGATTCTGAGATCGAGAGGGACATTTATGCCCAGATTGTAAGGACAAATGGGCTAGGCCACCTTGTATGCGGCAGACAAAAATTCAGATGACAATTCTCAATATACGTCTCAGGTCCTTTTTGTTTTAACTACGTGAGTAAGCCATTTAGAAGCCACTGTTTTACTATATTTACTGCTAACATGCAATTTTTTAAACTTCCCATTACATGTTTACAACCGGAAATAAAGTGGTAGTGAGGAAGAGAATTAACCCATGATAGTCAAATACATAAATGACAAGCTCACAACTGACAAGACAAGTTGTTACTACAAAACTGCATTCAACAGAAACTGGGACGCCATTATGCGTATGAACTCTTATCTTACTAAAAAAAATGCATTTAACAAAGACTGGGAGGCCATTAAGTGTATGAAAGAATTTGTGAACCAAATGAGTCAATTTCTCAAGATGGAGTTATTTTCTAAGATTAGTTAATTCTCATACCGCCAAATGCCCACTTGTGAGAAGTAGCATTTGAGTGCAGGAACTTTGGATTGATCCTCAGCCGATTCCGCCCACCTGCACACCACCAAATCACAAACACCGAAATCAAAAGGAAATAGTAGAAACAAGGGACGTGTCGCCGAGATTTCTGCAGTCAGCATACCAGGGGCATCGGCGTCAGGGTTGCGGCGGGCTACAACATACTCGCCGGACTTCCAGAATTGGCGGCAGAGGCGCGGCGGGGGGAGGACCCTGGGGGCTTCGGCGGCGAGTGGCAAGGGCACGGGTTCCTCGTCCTTGACGGGCACGAGCGCGTAGCAGCCTGGGGGCTGGATCGGGTAAAGCAGGGGCTTCACATCGGCGAGCTCGTACGGCTTGACATCGCGGGGGGAGGAGGGGGCGATGGTGACGGCGCTGGTGCTGGGAAAGGGGAGGGACTCCTCGTCGTCGTCGCTGGAGAGATCTATCACCTCGGCGGCGCCTCCGGACCTCATCCCGTCGCCGGCGTCGGAGCTAGGGCTTCTTTTTTACTCTACCTTCTCGGTCAGTCGGTCCCCTCTAAGCTTCTGGGCGGGTCGTTGAGCGGACAAACTCGTTCCTGTATCCCGTATTTTCATTCGGAGGGTCGTTCAGCATCTTTTTTCAGAGAAAAATCGTCTTGATTCCGTAACACGGCCTGTTCTGAAAAAGAAAACGAGGGAACCTGCATATTTCGGCCCTCGTCCATTTTCTCTCTTCATTTTACCGTTTTCTCAATCTTACGGACGTTTTAGCTCGCGCCCAGCATTTCGCAGCGACCGCATCTCGTCGCGGATTCTTGCTGCCCCGAGCCACCCCACACCGTCGAATAGTTCCACCGCCCTCCTCCGCATCTTCTCCACCAATTTTGAAGCTTGGGGGTTGCCGATTTTTACCGCAAGAGCGTGGCCGCCGCCATGGATATGTTCCAGAGCTTTGCGCGGGCCTCGTTGCGGGCAGATCCGGCTGCTCCGGCAGCGATTGAGCTACGGAATTGTCTTCGCACCTGCCGTAGGTTTGGGGCTGTGGGGAAGTACAGACGGCGGATTTGCTTCCTACCGACGGTGCGGAAGAGATCTCGGTTGCGCGGATTTGCTACCTGCCAAAGGTAATCTCTCTAGCGGTTTCTCTGCATTTTAATTTTAGGTGACGAGAGATATGTTATATTAAATCACTGATTAATTTTTTAGATGGATGATCGAAGTTCTTCGTCGTTGTTAGAGTCGAATGATTCTGACATAGAGGAGATGCTTTTTGACGACGATGTCGACCACCTCGTGATGGTGTTCTGGATAAGGGGGTGGTAGCCACGTCGGATCCCGGGCACATGGGTTGGGTCAAGGACCACCAAATAATTAGTCACTGGCCACATTCGTCGGCTCCTAGGACAATCAAAATGGATTTTTTCGAAGACTTGGTGCATACTCCAAGGCTTAGAGGCAATCCTTAACATATTTACCATTAAATGTAACGACCTATGTGTAACCTGATGCGGAGCATCCTTCGATCATCCCCATGGACACTACACAGACTCATCAAGCACCACGAGAAACCTATGACAAGAGCTCGCGCACGTGCCATCGGAAACGAGGTGAACTCACTCCTTTATGAGATTGATATGGATATGGATGAAACTTGGATGCTACCTCATCAAAGAATGCTATGTGTCATTAGGTACGAGGACGACACCCATCAAGCAGCTAAGGAGCATCCCCAAAGCCTAGGAGAAGGACGTCAAGGCCACAGGAAAGAAGGGGTCCCATCAAAAAGAAGGCAACACCTCCTAGGTGACCCCGTGCGCATGGGCCTCCCAGACCCCGTGCCCATGGGCTACCCAGAGAGCTACTAAAAGTGAAGATGCACACCCTGTGTGCAAGGGCCTTCAGACCACATGTCCATGGGTCTCGCCGATGTAGCTACCCCTTGCGCACGGGCGTGTACCGTGCCCACGGGACCCCCGTGCGCACGGGGGAATTTCCTGTTTTGCCCTCCAGCTCGTCCCTCGCCCCTCGCCCCAAGCTACTTATATATTCCGTGTCTAAGACATTTGTTGGGGTTAGCAAAGTATATGAGACTATCTAGAGGGAGTTTTGCTCATCTACCACTCCTATAGGAGATCAAGAACTCCTAGGAGAAGATCCCTAGTGGATATCAAGACCCCTTCTAGGGAAGGATCTTGCTAGATCATCAAGACCTCATCTCCTCTTGGATTTCAGAAGAACTACCTTTGTGCTTGTTTTCCTTTGATTGATCTTGTATGCTTGTGGATCTTGACTATGTTATTCTAGTGGATGTGTAGTTGGGTTTTGTTTAAGTGAATTTCTCTTGTTATTCCCTTTTCCCCCTCCAAGTGTGAAAAGATTATCCATTAGGGTTCCACCCTACAACATCTTGTATCATGAGCAAGGTTGATTCACATCTTAGAGTCCCTATCCCCCTCCCCCATATTCTAGCCTAATTTTGTTGCTTTTTGTCCCAATTCGAATATCCCCTCGTCCCAAATTTTTTGCAAGTTGTTGGTTCTTGTGAGATTTTATTGATTTGATCCACCAATTTCTTGTTTGGCAAATGGATCTATCCCTCCCCACTATCCCCAACCTTCCCCAATGATGATTTTTCCCGAAATCTTTGTTTTAGCCACGAATTTGGGTGTGTTCTTGCGCAGGCGGAACACTCCATGCGCACGGGACCCCGATACGCCGTGCCCACATGACCCTGTGCACATGGGCATCACTTACCCCGTGTGCACGACCTCACTAGAGAGGTTTTCCTCGCCCATTTGGTCCAGTTTTCCACTACTTGCACCCCCATTTGTCTTCCGCATTACCACACTTCGCCCACATACGTAGACTTCTACCACCACACATTTATTTTGAGATTTTGAGTTGCGGTTTCCGTTTTGGAAGGTTTCCGTTTGACGTCAACATCACAGCTATTCATCATCGCCACAGACTCGACATCAACAATGACCACCTCACCTTCATACCAACCGTAAGCAAGGACAATAACCTCGATGACAACTTGTACATATCCCTTGCCATTGCATTGATAGCCTCGAGCCATTTTACGTCAATTACCCATCAAGACTAGCGAGTTGAGAATTGTCGGGCCACGCTCTTTGTGCACCTTAGTGATACGATTGCTCCGCATAGTTATATGTAGCGTGCAATCATATTGCTATCACCATTATGCCATAAGTCTCTCATGTGCATATCTTATATACTTGTCTCACATATTGGCTCACGCATCAAGCATTTTGGCATAGTCAAAATAAGAGGAAGAAAAAGCTTTTAAGCAAAAGAAGAGAAACACGGAGCTTGTAATCAATAGCATTGAGCCATTTTGCATAGTTCATTGTTTTCGGTCATACATACATAGCATACTTGGGATTGAAGACGACACGTTACTCTTATAGGTTGGTGCACAAGCATATCTAGCCCATTTGAGCAATTGAGCTATTGTCTTTCTAGTATCCATGCAACAAGAGAATTTTCCGTGGTTGCACATTTTGAGCTCATTCCTTGGCTGTGCAGATCCCATTTTATCTTTCGTGTGTGTGTTTCCAAGTGATATCCTAGGGTTTTGATCTATTTGTCTTACTTGCATTTGTGAATCTCTTCAGCATTATCAATATCTTGCCTAACACTTGCTTGAATTTTGTGCCACTCATCCTAACTGAGTTCCTCAATAAGCCTTTACCTTTGTAGGTGTGGGAAACAAACCTGTTACCACTTCTACTATCATAGCATTTGCACTGAGTGATACTCCATACATCCTCAATCTTCGGAAAAGGTAACTTTGGTATTTCTCTCTCATTGTCCTACTCACCACCACTTGACTATGATGGATAGGCCAAGCACTTCGGCAAACCCACTCTTCAAGGATAAAGATGAAGCGCACGACTACGTCACCAAAAATCATCTCTTCGGCGCTCAACGAGCTCTACATCAAAAAAGTGAAGCTTTGGGCGACCGCATCAAACAACTTGCCACCGACCTACGTAAATCAGAAGCAAGAAACCGGGGCTATCTTGACGCCAAGCTATCCACTCAAATGGAAGAATTTCATCACATGATTGTCAACTGCATGACGTCCACTTCATCATCATCAAGACGACGCCACTCAAGTCGACACTCTTCGAACTCTTCTTCAGACGCAAGTCTTCCTTGATGATGAGGACATCAATACCATTGTTACACCCACAGCCCCTGCTGCTATACATACTGGACCAATTACTAGAGCTCGTGCATGCCAATTAAATTACCAGGTACTTTCATTTCTTGGTAATGATTCTAATGTTCATGAGAATATGATGCTGCCTAAATTGGATACATTTGTTTTGCTTACAAATGAAGGGCCTAGCTTGGAGAAGGATGAACATTGGAGCAAGAACAAGCATGGAGATGATGGCATGCGCAAGGGGAACAAGAATGGAGTTTCAAGTGATGATTTCAGGGCTATGAAGCCACCGTAATGAGTGCATGAAGGCTTCGACGAAATATACAAGATGCCACTTCACAAATTTCGTCTAGAGGCTATTATAGGTGCTGCATCACCTTATTATTGGGTCAGGCCCATGTAATTTCGAAATACATAAGTATAGGCTATTTTTAGAGTCCGTATGTGTGGGGAAACAAGAGATGGGGTTGGTTTCGGACCCCTCTTCCAATGGTCAGGAAATTCACCCCCTCTTCCTCCATATATACAGCCCTTAGGGCATCGTTTAGACTTTGGGTTTTGTTTAGATTAAAAGTTCACCATAGCTGCAACTTCGCGTACTTCGTTTGTGTTCAACGACCAGGCAAAGGCGTCACAAAACCCCACCTTCATTAATAAATATTTCCTCTTATATTCGCAATATCCAGATTGCAATCTCAGTTTCTTGCTTGTTCTTCGTTTGCTCATAGGAAAACAGACCCTTGTGGTCAGGTTGATCGTGCTACGGCGTGGTCAATAACCCCTCAAAAGTTGGTTTAGCGATTGCTAAGGCGCGACGTCTCGCACGTTCGTAGTGATCGTCAAGGTCGACTCCCACAGAAAACAATAGCTACCATCTCATCGAAACATCGGACACCTTCGCCTCTAACAAGTGGTATCAGATTTCCAGGTTGCTCGGTGAGATTTTACAGTTTTTCGTGGTTTAGGCTCGAGTCTGTTCTTCATACCTACAGTCCACGAAAAAGCCAAAAAAATTAGGGTTAGTTCATCATATCCGAACCAATATGAGCCTTTGCATAATCTTTCAGGGTTTTTTCTTTGTTGAATTTGCGGTTGCATCATCGTGTCTAGTTGTTGGTCTTAGCATCTAGTCATTTAGAGTTTCGAGTTCTCTCACAATTTGTCACGCCGCCGCCACACCATCTTCATTGTTGTTGCCATATACCACCACCGCTGCCATATACCACCACCGTTGCCATACCCTACCACCACTGCCATATACCACCACCGCTACCATATACCACCACCGCTGCCATATACCATCATATATCCACCACCAATCCGAGTTCTTTTCATATTAGGTTTGTTTTCGAGATCCATCTATTTCCCGATTCGTGTTTCCTTGCCTGAGTAGGATTCGAAAAAAAAAGAGTCTGGAGACCCCCGGGCAGTTTTTAGGCCAAAATTTCGGTGACCGAAAATATTTTTTCCCTATCCTGTTTTTAGGTCCCAAGGAGCATTTTGAGACACTCGCTATCATAGTGAATTTTTGTCGCACTTTTTCGTCATTGCTGCCCTGATTTCTGAAGAAGAAAAATAGTCAAAATTTTCATGCCTATCCTGTTACTTTGACTTGGGAAGAGTTTTGAGACACTCGCCATTGTAGTGAATTTTCAAAAAAAATAAGAGGAGCGCAAAAAAAAGAGCAATTTTTTTCAAAGTGTGCTTTTCCCTTGTTTCCGTGCCGCGCCGTGATTTTGTTAGTGTTCTAGGCTCACGTCTCTAGCATGGTCTAGCCTAGGACCAACACAGTACCGTCATTGAGCGTTTATTCAACTTTGCATCTCTGAATTGATTATTGCTGACCCTTTTTGCTACCATATTATAAGCCTTCCCAGCTCCACATACATCTACGTCGTGCGCTTGACTCTCACTGGTAATTTCTCTATCCAAGCTTTGAGTGTTTTGACTACAATGATTGCCGATCACCACCTGCTGTTGGGTAAGAACTGGTAAGAATTTGAGATTTGCTTGACGGATTTGTGACACACTGCCACTTTCTAGTAGTCTGTAGGATCATATTCTTGTGTGTTTCTATTGTTGCTAACCATGGCAGGACCACAAGCCGACGAGATTGACTGGGAGAACATGACAAAGAAGGAGCTTCATGATAAATTTCAGCAAATGTTGAGTCAACAGGTGGAAGATGTCATGGCCAGCTTTGGAAAGGCACTGGATAGGATTGATGACGTTGAGAAGACAATTGACACCAAGTTGGACGCCAAGTTCGATGAAGTACTCGCGCATCTTCCACAACCACCACCTGCATCTGCTACACCATTACAACAACAACAACCACCACCTCCATGTCGTGAAACAGCCCTCCGTCGAGCGGGCCGTGTTCCTCTTGAGCTAGGACAAAATTCTGGTGCCGCTGCTACTGCTGTTGATGCTTCTATAGCTCCTGCTGCTACTGTAGAGGTGGAGGACAATTATGAGGATGAGGTTTCTCAAAATCAGAACTACGTGCAACCACCAGCACCACCACCAGCAGGTCGACCTCGGGCATATAATCGCAACGGTAGGGCTGCAGCACCACCTCAGGTACGAGATTATGACCATATTCCTAAACTGAAATTGAATATTCCATCGTTTGAGGGTAGATACATTCCTGATGTATATCTTACTTGGGAGTTAGAAACTGAACAATGTTTCACATGCTTACAATATCCTGAGGAGAGACATGTTGTTGTTGTTGTTTGTGAAGTCACTAGTTTTGCTTCTGTCTGGTGGTATGAACATTGTACATTATATCATGATAATATCCCTACTACTTGGGCTGCTTTCAAAACTGCTATGCGTATTCGTTGGGTTCCACCATATTATCAATGTGAATTACTTCAAAAACTGCAGCGTTTGAGACAAGGAAAAAATTCTGTAGAGGAGTATTATCAGGAATTACAAACTGGCATTATTAGGTGTGGTATTGTTGAGGATAATGAAGCTATGCTTGCACGTTTTATGGGTGGATTAAATAAAGAGATTCAGACCATTCTAGAGTATAAGGAGTATAATAATATCACTCATTTATTCCATCTTGCTTGCAAAGCTAAACGTGAAGTGCAGGATTGACAGGCATTGGCGCAAACTAATTTTTCTGTAGGTCGATCTTCATCATGGACGCCACGTACATCCTCTGCTCCCACACGTCCTACTGCATCACCACTTACTTTAGTTGCCAATTCCAACCGAGATATAAGAAAATAGGCACCACCACCACCATCTGCCAGGAGTACACCTTCCGGTCCCGCACAGAGATCTTCTTCATCCATGTCATCAGCAGGGCAAACACATGATATTATTTGTCGTTGTTGCAAGGGTGGAGGTCATTATGCGAGAGAATGTCCATCTAAGCATGTGATGATTGCTACTGAGGATGGTGGGTATGAGTCCGCTAGTGACTATGATGAGGAGACTTTGGCTCTTATTACAAGTGAAGAACACGGTGGAGTGATTCTTATCATGAGAAACAATACATGGCTGCTGAAGATGCTGACAGGTATGAAAGTTTAGTTGCTCATCGTGTTTTGAGTATGCAGGTCACACAAGCTGAGCAAAATCAGAGGCGTAATTTGTTCCATACAAACAAAGTTGTGAAAGAACGTTCTGTCCGCGTCATCATTGATGGAGGGAGATGCAACAACTTGGCTGACATGGAATGGTGGAGAAGCTCTCTCTCACCACAAGACCACATCCGCATCCTTACTACATCCAATGGTTCAACAACAGTGGCAAGGTTAAGGTAACATGTACTGTTTGTGCGCATTTTAGTATCGCTACATATGTTGATTTTGTTGATTGTGATGTGGTACCCATGCAAGCATGTTCCTTATTACTTGGTAGACCATGGCAAACCGATAAAAATTCTGTACACCATGGTAGAAACAATCACTATACTCTTATTCATAAGGATAAACATATTGCTTTGCTTCCTATGACTCCTGATTCCAATTTGAAAGATGATATTAATCGAGCTAGTAAAGCAAAACAGGAGCAAAATAAGTGAAAATCAGATAGTGGCAAAAGAATTTGAGCAACAAATGAAACCTAATAATAAACCATCTAGTGTTGCTTCTGAAATTAAATTGAAAAGTGGATGTTTACTTGCCACCAAATCTGATATTGATGATCTAGATTGCAGCAAATCTGTTTGTTATGCTTTTGTGTGCAAAGAGGCATTATTTTCTTTCGAGGATGTGCCTTCCTCTTTGCCTCCTACTGTCACTAACATTTTGCAGGAGTTTGCTGACGTCTTTCCACAAGACGTGCCACAGGGATTAACACCTATTCGAGGGATTGAGCATCAGATTGACTTAATTCCCGGTGCATCACTATCCAACCGTGAACCATACCATACCAACCCAGAGGAGACGAAGGAGATTATGCGTCAAGTACAGGAGTTGCTCGACAAAGGTTATATACGCGAATCTCTTAGTCCTTGTGTTGTTCCAATTATACTAGTGCCAAAAAAGGATGGTACGTCGCGTATGTGTGTTGATTGTAGAGTCATTAATAATATTATTATTCGTTATCGCCATCATATTCCTAGGCTAGATGATATGCTTGATGAATTGAGTGGCTCTACAATATTCTCCAAAGTTGATTTGCGTAGTGGATACCATCAAATTCGTATGAAATTTGGAGATGAATGGAAAACAACATTTAAAACTAAATTTGGATTATATGAGTGGTTAGTCATGCCTTTTGGGTTAATAATGTACCTAGTACTTTCATGAGATTAATGAACGAAGTTTTACATGCTTTAATTGGACGATTTGTGGTAGTCTATTTTGATGATATACTGATTTATAGCAGATCTTTGGAGGAACATTTGGACCATTTACGTGTTGTTTTTATTGCTCTATGTGATGCACGTTTGTTTGGTAACCTTGGGAAGTGCACCTTTTGCACCGACCGAGTATCTTTTCTTGGCTATGTTGTTACTCCACAGGGAATCGAAGTTGATAAAGCCAAGATTGAAGCTATTGAGAGTTTTGGCCGCAGCCCAAAACGGTCACACAAGCGAGGGGTTTTCTTGGCCTCGCTGGATTCTATAGGGGTTTTGTGAGAGATTTCAGCACCATTGCTGCACCTCTCAATGAGCTTACAAAGAAGGATGTGCCTTTTGTTTGGGGTACCGCACAGGAAGAAGCCTTCACGGTATTGAAAGATAAGTTGACACATGCTCCTTTACTCCAACTTCCTGATTTTAATAAGACTTTTGAGCTTGAATGTGATGCTAGTGGAATTGGATTTAGAGGTGTGTTATTACAAGATGGCAAACTTGTTGCATACTTTTTTGAAAAATTGAGTGGGCCTAGTCTAACTTATTCTACTTATGATAAAGAATTATATGCTCTTGTTTGGACTTTAGAAATATGGCAACATTATTTATGGCCCAAAGAATTTGTTATACATTCTGATCATGAATCTTTGAAACATATTAAAAGTCAAGCTAAACTGAATTGTAGACATGCTAAATGGGTTGAATTCATTGAGACTTTCCCTTATGTCATTAAACACGAAAAGGGTAAAGAAAATGTTATTGCTGATGCATTGTCTCGTTGCTATACTATGCTTTCACAACTTGACTTTAAAATATTTGGTTTGGAGACCATCAAAGATTAATATGTGCATAATGCTGAATTTAAAGTTGTATTACAGAATTGTAAAGAAGGGAGAACATGGAACAAGTTCATCGTTAAAGATGGATTTGTGTTTCGTGCTAACAAGATGTGCATTCCAGCTAGCTCCATTCGTCTTTTGTTGTTGCATGAGGCGCATGGAGGAGGATTAATGGGACACTTTGGCATGAAGAAAACAAAGGATATACTTGCTACACATTTCTTTTGGCCAAAGATGAGACTGGATGTTGAGCGTTTTGTTGCTCGCTGCACTACATGTCAAAAAGCTAAGTCACGACTCAATCCTCATGGTTTATATATGCCTTTGCATGTACCTAGTGTTCCTTCGGAGGATATATATGTGGACTTTGTTTTAGGTTTACCTCGAACAAAGAAGGGGAGGGATAGCATATTTGTTGTCGTGGATAGATTCTCGAAAATGGCACACTTTATACCATGTCATAAAAGCAATGATGATGTTAATGTTGCTGATTTGTTCTTTTGTGAAATTATTCGCTTGCATGGTGTGCCAAATACTATTGTTTCAGATCGTGATACTAAATTTCTTAGCCACTTTTGGAGATGTTTATGGGCTAACTTGGGGACTAAACTGCTTCTTAGTACTACTTGTCACCCCCAAACTGATGGACAAACTGAAGTAGTCAATAGAACATTGTCTACTATGATTAGGGCTATTTTGAAGAATGATAAGAAAATGTGGGGAAAATGCTTGCCTCATATTGAATTTACTTATAACTGTTCATTGCATTCTACTACTAAGATGTGCCCTTTTGAGATTGTGTATGGTTTCCTTCCTCGTGCACCCATTGATTTGTTGCCTCTTCCATCTTCGGAGAAGGTTAATTTTGATGCTAAACAACATGCTGAATTGATTTCAAAAATGCATGAGTTAACTAAGGAAAACATTGAGTGTATGAATGCTAAATATAAACTTGTTGGAGATAAGGGTAGAAAACATGTTGTGTTTGCACCTGGAGATCTTGTTTGGTTGCATTTGCGTAAGGATAGATTTCCTGATTTGTACAAATCAAAGCTAATGCCACGTGCTGATGGTCCTTTTAAGGTGTTAGAGAAAATAAATGATAATGCATATAAACTTGATCTGCCTGCAGATTTTGGGGTTAGTTCCACTTTTAACATTGCAGATTTGGAGCCTTATTTGGGTGAGGAAGATGAGCTTCCGTCGAGGACGACTTCATTGTAAGAAGGGGAGGATGATGAGGACATCAATACCATTGTTACACCCATATCCCCTGCTGCTATACATACTGGACCAATTACTAGAGCTCACACACACCAATTAAATTACCAGGTACTTTCATTTCTTCGTAATGATTCTGATGTTCATGAGAATATGATGCTGCCTAAATTGGATACATTTGTTTTGCTTACAAATGAAGGGCCTAGCTTGGAGAAGGATGAACATTGGATCAAGAACAAGCATGGAGATAATGGCATGCGCAAGGGGAACAAGAACAGAGTTCCAAGTGATGATTTTAGGACTATGAAGCCACCGTAATGAGTGCATGAAGGCTTCGATGAAATACACAAGATGTCACTTCACAAATTTCGTCTAGAGGCTATTATAGGTGTTGCGTCACCTTATTATTGGGCCGGGCCCATGTAATTTCAAAATACATAAGTATAGGCTGTTTTTAGAGTCCGTATGTGGGGGGAAACAAGAGATAGGGTTAGTTTCGGACCCCTCTTCCAAGGGTCACAAAATTCACCCCCTCTTCCTCCATATATACAGCCCTTAGGGCATCGTTTACACTTCGGCTTTTGTTTAGATTAAAAGTTCGCCATAGCTGCAACCTCACGTACTTCGTTTGTGTTCAACGACCAGACAAAGGCGTCACAGAACCCCACCTTCACTAATAAATCTTTCCTCTTATATTCGTAGTATCCAGATTGCAATCTCAGTTTCTTGCTTGTTCTTCGTTTGCTCGCAAGAAAACAGACCCTCGTGGTCAGGTTGATCGTGCTCCGGCATGGTTAATAACCCCTCAGAAGTTGGTTTAGCGATTGCTAAAGCGCGACGTCTCGCACGTTCGTAGTCAGATCGTCAAGGTCGACTCCCACAGAAAATGATAGCCACCATCTCATCGAAACATCAGACACCACCACCTCTATCACTTGAGCTCGTTCACTTTGCCGCAACGACCATCACAATCCATTCCATGGCAATGGGTTGGAAGACCGGCTTTGAGAGCATGAACGACATTGTCACCAAGAATTAGATGCCATGGACCAAGAGCAACCTCGACAACCACAACGTTAAGTAACTCAAGACGGCGACACATTATGGCAAGAGCAATAACGCCGTGAGGAACAAGCGCTTGAAGCACAACATGCACTCCGAGAATCCACTCGTGTGTTGAAGAGCCCAACCGCCGAGTGTGTGAACAAGAATAAGTGCTCCGTTAAGAACAAGAAGGCGAAGCTGCTCACCTTGAGGAGCAACACGAAAGGAGGAACCAGGCATGAATCCCTCAGCCTCAACATCAAGCACATCAAGCAGAGCAATAAATTGAGGGCCCTCCTCCACGCCAAGAGCGACGTCACCATCGTCACTATGATGAAGAACAACGCTATGGCAAGCTCAAGTTCACCATGCCCAAGTTCTCCAGCAGCACCGATCCCGAAGAATATCTCTCATGGGCATTGAAGGTCGACAAGATATTTCATCTTCACAATTATGAAGAGGAGAAGAAAATCGCCATGGCCTCCCTCGAGTTTCAAGACTATGAACTCATTTGGTGGGAACAATTGATCGAACGAGGAAGGAAGAAAGGCGAACCACCCATCACTACTTGGACACAAATGAAGGATGTGAGAGCTCGCTTCGTGCCTACACACTATAGTTGTGATCTCTTCAAGAAGTTGCAACTTCTCAAGCAAGGCACGAAGACGATGAAATAATATTACCAAGAGATGGAGATTGCTATTACACGAGCCAACGTCAAGGAGGATGACGAGCAAACTATGGCACGCTTCTTGAATGGCCTAAGTCATCCAATCAAGAAAATTGTGGATTTCCAATTCCAACCCTACTCTAACCTCCTTGAGCTAGTGCACCAAGCAACCAAGGTGGAGCAACAACTACAAGATGACTTCAAGTACTCCAAGTGCTCTTCCAAGACCTACGACTCATACAATGAAGCTTCCACAACTTCGACATCTTCTACCATGACTCGAGCTTCACCAAGTACCAGCAACAGATCAAGTTCCAAGCAAGCCACGACATCTTCGAGTCATCCTCCGGCAAGCACCTACAAGTCCAAAACTTAACCGTCAACTACTCCAACGGACGCGACTGCCAAGACAAGTTCGATTTAGTGTTTCACTTGCCAAGACATGGCCACAAGACATACCATTGTCCCACGAGGCGCACCATGATTGCCAGTGATGATGACACCTACAACTCTATGAGCAAAGAAGAAATGGAAGTGCTTGAACACATGGCCATGCACCGTCAAGTGAATGAAGACGAAGATGCTCAAGTATTTTGTGACAATGATCTAAGCCCCACTCTCGTTGTCTCCAAGGTCTTGACACTTGAACGACAACAAGACGAACACCAACGTTACCACATCTTCCACACCAAAGCAGGCATACAAGGACGTTCCGTCAAGGTCATCATCGATGATGGAAGTTGCCATAATTTGGCAAGCGAAGAATTATGCTCCCAACTATAATTGGTCTGGAAGAAGCACCCTCGCCCATGCAAGGTCCAATGGATAAGCGACTCCGACACCATTCAAGTGGAGCACACCATTCAAGTTTCATTCAAGATCGGTGCATATTGTCGCGGGAAACCATGACCACCTATGGGACCAGGACGTCCCCTTGCTAGTTAGGCAGGGGGGCGGTGCATTGCACAAAGAGCAGACCAATGTGGGGCAGCACGACAGAGATCACACGGGCAGTTTTACCCAGGTTCAGGCCGCCACGAGGCGTAAAACCCTAGTCCTGCTTTGGTGGATTGATGGTGGAAATGTGGTGGCGGGGTGTAGTACACTTGCCTGGCAAGGGTTGCCTCAGGGCGGCAGCGACTACATGCGTATAGTGGTGTGAGTTCTCTAACTTTCCAACCCCTATAATCGTTGCCATGGGCCTCCTTTTATAGGTTAAGGGGTCACCACAATGGCAAATCAGTCATTAGACACTGATAAGATAGCAAATAGTGCTATCATACCTAACTCTACAAGCTGACGGTGTGCATTTAATGCACCGCTTAACTTCACATCGTTGGTCGCCCGGCCAGGCCTGCCGGGCTATCTTGCCAGCTCCACGCCTGCCCGTCTGGCACGTCATAGAACGGGGTCGTCTGTGGGTTTTATGGTAGAAAGGGGCTGCCATGTGGAGAATGGCTGCCACCTAATCACTCTACTGCTTGACACCGCACTGATCGACGACGTGAGTCATGGTGGAGTGCTTGGTGAAGTGTTTCATCCTCCGCAAGCCCCGACAGGACCTGCCGGGACGCCTTGGTCATCTTCTTCTGGCGGCCTCGCCCCTTGCCGGGCTCGCCTTGCCCGGCAAGGGAGGCCTTTCTCTTGATGATATTTTGCTTCTGTGGCTTGGTCTTGATCCCTCTGATCTGTTTGTTGGTTCTTCGAGTCTCTTGGTTTCTTGTACTCCATCTTGGACCGGTGCTTCAATCTTGATCCTGTGCCTGTGCACAGTCAAGGCAACAGACCCAGGGTTTGTTGCACCGATAGAAGCCCCCGGGCCTGCCCCGAACGCGATGCCGAGCGTCGTCGGGGTAGGGCCTAATAAGTGCACAGGCAGAGTTGCTGAAGAGGCTGGTCTCTTGATATCTTCCTTGCTTCTTCATTAGTCTTGATTTCGGGCCAGTTTCCGATTTCCCCGCACATTGTGTAAAGCCAATGGTGGTGGGGCCGCTCTAGTAATGGCCCATGAATGGCTTTAACGCACGGGGTAGAAACCGCAATTCACTCTTCCCACCACGCCCTTATCCTTAGCCACGTATGCTGCATGCATCGCGCGAGGTAGGTAACGGAGGCACGTGGTGTAGGAGAGCATAATGGCGAGGGCCCGGCTTCCTTGAATTGGTGGAGGAGGGCGGTGGTTACCTGTTGCGGAACCAGCCCCCAGCCCCTCCACTGCTTGCTTATAAAAGGAAGAGCGGGGGAGGAGTGAAGGCATTCGTCTGCACTCTTCTTCTCCTCTATCTTGCTCCATTTTGGATACGCTAGAAGGGAGAGCCCGGGGCTGGCCCCCTGATCTGAGTTTTGGGCTGATGATGCCGAGTAATGGTGTCAGCGCCCGGGGAGTGAGCTTGGTCTGAATCCGAGGTGAAGGGCTTGGGATCGCTGGAAATCCCAGCATAATCTCCGTTTCGACCCAGCCACTGTACGTTTCGACCCAGCCATGTACACGAGCCCTGGCCATACGTATGCGCGAGTAGGCGTTCGAGACCCCGCCCATATGTACGTACGTGGCGGTATTTACTTTCTTGCACCCTAGCCACTGTACGTACATGTACATGCTACGTGCGCGCCTCTACTACGACACGTGCACGCCTCTACTATGATAGGTGCACGCCTCTACATCGACCAGTATGTACGTACACATTCGCGACCAGAATTACAACGCTACGTACACTTCGACCAGGTGGGTCCCGACTGTCAGGCACTTCCTTGCGTGCGAAGATGTAGCTGGTGGGTCCTAGAAGTCAGGGGGTGAATCGATTTCCCACCGTAATATGGACGCACTTCCTTGCTTGCGAAGATGTAGCTGGTGGGTCCCAGTAGTCAGGGGGAAACATTTTTTTCGTGAAATACGGTGGCCTGTTTGGTGGGTCCCTACTGTCAGGTGGAGGAATAATTTTTTTTGCATAATAAGGAGGCACTTCCTTGCGGCTGCCATGGACCCAGCTGTCAGCCTCTCCACATACAGTACTCTTCCGATGGAAGTCGTTCCTTGACCATGTTGACCACGTCGCGCCGAGAGCACCAGGGCGGTGGACGACGGCGAGGCCTAGGAAGGGGACGCCGCGGAGTCGGGGAAGACGCATCAATGGAAGCCCGCGCGGAGAGGAGTACGAGGGTTCACTAGTTCGGCTGCGGTATGAGACTGTCGTCGCCACAGAATAACAGGGGGTGTGGGTGAGTAGAGGGATGGCCTGGCCAGCGGTGGGAGTAGTAGGGGGCGGTGAGGCCTCCGCAGCATCACAGCCGGCCACGGGAGGCAGGATCATGCGGCACGACCGACACTGCTTTGGGCAGCTGGAGCAAGAAGACCAGAGGTTGAAGAAGCACTACGGCCGTTGGATGGACATCATGCGGTCACTACAGCTAGAATCGTTTATATTGACTAAGTTGACAAAGCCCTTGGTACGCGTCAACTTAGTAGGCCCACACGTCAGCTTCCGAAACGGCGAGCCCCTAATGTCAGGGGGATGAATCATTGTTTGGGCGGCTGAAGCAAGAATATCCGAGATTGAAGAAGAAGCACAACATCCGTTGGATGGACATCCAACGGCCACTGCTGCTAGAACCATGTGTTGACTATAAGTTGACAAAGCCTTGCATACGTGTCAACTTAGTTTTTTTAGGGGACGCGTCAACTTAGAAGGCCCACAAGTGTGTGGCAGAGAACATATAGCCCTTTTGCGATTTGTAAGAATGTACAACCCATTTTTGAATCCTAATGGAATTTAATACAGCCCATTTACAGTTTGTTAAAAGTACAACCCATTTTCTATCTAGGACAACGGTTAATAATTACAACCAACCGCTCAAAACAGAATTCAAAAAAATTTCTCACATTTTGATGGGATCTGAAATATCTTTATCCGAAATTTCTAGTCAGACTAAATGTAATTTCAAAATAAAGTTGTATTATGTAAAAATCCAATGAAATATTGCGCGCGCAACAAGTAATGAAATTAAAATTTTCAAATTCCAAAAATAATATATTTTTTAAACTAATTACGCGTTTGGTGCATTTTTTTTATACTTACTGCCTAGTTATTGTAATTACATCCCATTTATTATTTTTTAAAGTCAATTTTCTTGTTAAGCCTAATGCATCCCTCCTAGGAAATATTTGCAGCCCAGCGGGGCGGAGAATAACAAGTTGACCCGGATATTGTGTACAATTGTCGACCCAGTTGCATTGCTGATGTTGAAAAAAAAGGCTTGTGTAGTACAACCTTACATGGCTACTCAGCCCACATTCAGCAACGCCGGAAAGGCCCAAATAAGGCTTCTGTACAACTTTTTGAAGTCACTGAGCTCAATTAATAACTTAAGAAAAAAGTTAGAGTACAGTGGAACCTAATTAAAAGCTCTCACGAGCAAAGAAATAATTCAACGGGTCCCACTTGTGCGTGTGTGTGCGTGTGTGTGTGTGTGTGTGAGAGAGAGAGAGAGAGAGAGACCCATCGGTCGATGCTCGTAAATACATCTTTCAACCATATGCATTGCTGATGCTCAATAAAAACTTATATAGTTGACACAATAATATAGAACATCATAGCACACTGAACTTGCATACAAAAATTTCACGTAGGCAGAACAATCAGGATGAAAGCAGTGGACCACTACATGTACGGCTATGTTGAAACCAACAAACTCATACATAACGGTTCATCGTCTTTATCAATGACGGGGAAATATCTTGAATGCTGTGCAAAGAAAATAGATAGACAACACAATAAGTTCTGCTAGCACATTAAATTGACGTACAACCCTTTCTAAAAAAAGTTCAGGTACAAAATTAGAACAAGTCACAATCAAATGTATTTGCACATCAGTGCTTCACACCCATAGCTCGGATTTAACTAGTATCTGACAAGATTCAGTTGTTACCTCAAATTAGAGCACATCCAGGCAGCCAGTCCTGCCTCTTCTCCCGAAGAAGTAGTGGCCTCTGTGTTGGAAATATGCCCTAGAGTCAATAATAAAATGGTTATTATTATATTTCCTTGTTCATGATAATTGTCTATTGTTCATGCTATAATTGTATTAACTGGAAACCATAATACATGTGTGAATACATATAACACAACATGTCCCTATTGAGCCTCTAGTTGACTAGCTCGTTGATCAATAGATGGTTATGGTTTTCTGACCATGGACATTAGATGTCATTGATAACGGGATCACATCATTAGGAGAATGATGTGATGGACAAGACCCAATCCTAAGCATAGCACAAGATCGTGTAGTTCGTTTTGCTAGAGCTTTTCTAATGTCAAGTATCGTTTCCTTAGACCATGAGATTGTGCAACTCCCGGATACCGTAGGAATTCTTTGGGTGTACCAAACGTCACAACGTAACTAGGTGGCTATTAAGGTGCACTACAGGTATCTCTGAAAGTGTCTGTTGGGTTGGCACGAATCGAGACTGGGATTTGTCACTCCGTATGACAGAGAGGTATCTCTGGGGCCACTCAGTAATGCATCATCATAATGAGCTCAATGCCAGTAACGAGATTGAACGAGGTATTGGGATACCAACGATCGAATCTCGGGCAAGTAACATACCGATGGACAAAGGGAATTGTATACGGGATTGATTGAATCCCCAACATCGTGGTTCATCCGATGAGATCATCGTGGAACATGTGGGAGACAACATGGGTATCCAGATCCCGCTATTGGTTATTTGCTAGAGAGATGTCTCGGGCATGTCTCATGTTTCCCGAACCCGTAGGGTCTACACACTTAAGGTTCGGTGACGCTAGAGTTGTTATGGGAAATAGTATGTGGTTACCGAAGGTTGTTCGGAGTCCCGGATGGGATCCCGGATGTGACGAGGAACTCCGGAATGGTCCGGAGGTGAAGATCGGTATATTGGACGAAGGGTATTGGAGTCCGGAATTGTTCCGGGGGTACCGGGTGACGACCAGCGTGTCCGAAAGGGGTTTCGGAGGCCCCGGCAAGCGTTGGGGGGCCTTATGGGCCAAGGGGAGGGGGCACATCAGCCCACTAAGGGCTGAGTGCCCCTCCCACCCCATCTCACGTAACCTGGAGAGGTGGGGGCGTCACCCCTAGGGCAGCCGCCCCTCCCGGCTTGGGGGGCAAGTTTCCTAGGGGGTGGGGGCGCCCAAACCCATCTAGGGTTTCCCCTGGCCGCCGCCCCCTCCTCTAGATCCATCTAGAGGGGCCGGCCCCCTCTCCTCTTCCCCCTATATATATTGAGGGGGTGGGAGGGCAGCCACACCTTTCCCCTGGCGCAGCCCCTCCCTCCTCATACATCTCCTCCTCCTCCGTAGTGCATGGCGAAGCCCTGCTGGAGAACCACGAGCTCCACCACCACCACACCGTCGTGCTGTCGGAGTTCTCCCTCAACTTCTCCTCTCCCCTTGATGGATCAAGAAGGAGGAGACACCCCCAGGCTGTAGTTGAACACGGAGGCGCCGTCCGTTCGGTGCTAGATCGGATCTTCCCGATTTGAATCGCCGCGAGTACGACTCCATCAACCGCGTTCTTGTAACACTTCCGCTTAGCGATCTTCAAGGGTATGAAGATGCACTCCCTTCCCTCTCTTGTTGCTAGAATCTCCATAGATTGATCTTGGTGATGCGTAGAAAATTTTGAATTTCTGCTACGTTCCCCAACACTCCGTTGCGCGATGGAGTAGGCCATGTGCCATCCATCGTTCCGAGCAACACGGGGAATGTCTGATGTTGACTCCTGTAATGGATGTCATCGATGGACCATGGCACCAGCGGTGGCGGCAGGACTTTGATTGATGGATTGACCACTTCTTCGACATGCACGAACACTCGATACAAGTACATCCCTAACGTGATCCGCGACGGCCTTGGTGGCGACGAATAGTACAACCCCGGTTCCTGCATCGGTATCTCAACACCAATCACGTTCAGTATGGTGGATGGCTTCTTCATCCATGCCATAACCGTTAGAGCCCAGCTTTCTGGAGGAACAAACATACTTACGAGCTCACCTCCAAGGTCGTTGATAAGCTCATTCATGGACTCGCTGTTCCAAGCACGTCGAGGCATGCCGTGGAATGTAAGCTTTGTTAAAAGCTCAAGCTCAGAGGGCACCGAGCCCCATCCTGGATGCCACCAATCAAAGCTCACCAGCGTGCCATCGCAGAACAAACATCAGGAAGATTCGAACACACGACTGCAGTCGAAAGTTGTCCAGAACCTGACGAAGAAATCAGCCGGTGGCAGACAGACTTCGACGAGCAAGTCACTTATTTGGATGCCATGCGCAATGCCAAGAGCTTTGACAAGGTCGTCCGGTGAGACGGGAGGCCGGTCGCCGTTGATGGTTACCATTAGCACTTTGCCGACAAACTGGTCATCAAGCGCCGCCATGCCACTGTTGAGCGACAACATGCAGCGATCGAAGGCAGGACGGACCTTAGGATCTTCGGCTTGGAGATCCACGTTGACCGGTGACATGATAGTGCGCTTGAGTACAGGGAGTACAAGAGGGGGATTTGGGGGAACTGGAGTAGGAATCGAGATTCCAGAGGTGGGGGAGGGGCGGGAGATTGGGGATGAAAAGGTAGCATGAATTTCAAACACGCGCCAATATGCTCTCGGCGCGCAAGCGCACGAAAACACCGATGGCGCCCACATGTCGGCCTAAGAGTCCTTATTCTTTCTTTTTTGGAGAGCCCGGCCTTTTTTTGAGGATCTTTTGAGAGCCCGGCCTGAGAGTCATAATTGACCTGTTTGGCATTGCGTTACTACTCGGCCCATATTCAATGACACCTCACTGGCCCAACACAAGTGTACATCATCGAAAAGACACTGAGCTCAAATTATAACTTGAAAAAAGGAGATATACTCTAAACACTGGAGAATGGTGATGCCCTCATTTAGCCCACCAGCAGTTTGAGACAATAAAAAGTTTGAAACAACGATATATACAACATTCAAACACTGACTAGTGACTACTACTGACATAAACAACAAGACATGATAGTTCATAAGAAGTCTTCCTACACCACCAAAACGCACCCATCTGTAGCGCTCAGACTCTCGTGATCCATACAAGAATGACATTCTAAATAGAGGCAACTATTACATAGTAAGAGTGACATAGACGAGGATGACCAAATGAGAAGGAATATGCATAACAAAAGAGAGAACTACCCATCTAGAACAAGCATCAAAGACAACAAGTCATTCGACGAGGGATGATCCAACACCAACATAATTTGTAGCCCCGCTTCAGCGACCAGTGATCCGGAGACACCAGTACTCCACCCTTTCGACGCAACAGCCCAATTACCTATCAACCTGAAGGCCTGAACCACATCACTGCCTGTCATACTTGAGACATCCAAGGATCAAAGTTAATCCAGATGCCTTTGTCATTCTCACCTTCTTTTGGCTGCAGGTTGTATCGTTGACAATCAAGGGAGTTTGCTCCCGAACTCCTAGGGCTCGCCGTGTAGACATAGTTTTCCATAGCAAACAGAGCCTCTCTGCCATCAAGGTCCTTGCCAACGGTGATCTCGTGGTTAATTGATGAGGACATCAATACCATTGTTACACCCACAGCCCCTACTGCTACATATACCGGACCAATTACTAGAGCTCGCGCACGCCAATTAAATTATCAGGTACTTTCGTTTCTTGGTAATGATTCTAATGTTCATGAGAATATGATGCTGCCTAAATTGGATACATTTGTTTTGCTTACAAGTGAAGGGCCTAGCTTGGAGAAGGATGGACATTGGAGCAAGAACAAGCATGGAGATGATGCCATGCGCAAGGGGAACCAGAACGGAGTTACAAGTGATGATTTCAGGACTTTGAAGCCACCATAATGGGTGCATGAAGCCTTGGACGAAATATACAAGATGCCACTTCATAAATTTCGTCCCGAGGCTATTCTAGGTGATGCGTCACCTTATTATTGGGCCAGGCCCATGTAATTTCGAAATACATAAGTATAGGCTATTTTTAGAGTCCGTATGTGTGGGGAAACAAGAGATAGGGTTGATTTCGGACCCCTCCACCAAGGGCCACGAAATTCCCCCTCTCTTCCTCCATATATACAGCCCTTAGGGCACCGTTTAGACTTTGGGTTTTGTTTAGATTAAAAGTTCGCCATAGCTGCAACTTCGCGTACTTCGTTTGTGTTCAACGACCAGACAAAGGCGTCACAGAACCCCACCTTGATCAATAAAGCTTTCATCTTATATTCGCAATATCCAGATTGCAATCTCAGTTTCTTGCTTGTTCTTCGTTTGCTCGCAGGAAACAGACCTTCGTGGTCAGGTTGATCGTGCTCCGGCGTGGTCAATAACCTCTCGGAGTTGGTTTAGCGATTGCTAAGGCGCGACGTCCTCGCACGTTCGTAGTCGGATCGTCAAAGTCGTCTTCCACCAAAGCGAAATCCACCATCTCATCGAAAGACGGGACACCTTTGCCTCTATCAAGTGGTATCAGATTTCCAGGTTGCTCGGTGAGATTTTACAGTTTTTCGTAGTTTAGATCGAGTCTGTTCTTCATACCTATAGTCCACGAAAAAGCCAAAAAAAAAATTAGGGTTAGTTCATCCCATCCGAACCAATCTGAGCCTTTGCATAATCTTTTCTGTATTTGCTTTGTTGAATTTGCGGTTGCATCGTCGTGTCAAGTTGCTGGTCTTAGCGTCTAGTCTTTTAGAGTTTCGAGTTCTGTTCACAGGTTGTCACGTCGCCGCTGCCATATACCACCACCACATATTCACCGCCAATCCGAATCCATATACGCCACCACATATCCGCCGCCATCACGCCCATCCAAGTCCACCTGCAACATATATCCGCCACCAGTCCGAGTTCCACCAGATTCATCTCCGCCACCAGTCCGAGTTCCACCAGATTCATCTCCACCACCAATCCGAGTTCCACCAGATTCATCTCCGCCACCAGTCCTAGTCCGAGTCCAGTAATTGTTGCATTGTTTTCGATTTCCAGATCACGCGATACTCCGAGTCGTGACAGCGGAGGACTCCCCAACTTCCGAGCCATCCGCAGAAGAAAAATAGTTCCAGTTTCAAAAAAAAAAACTAAGTCTGGAAAATTCTGGCTAGGCAGTTTTTAGACCATTTGTAGACTTTTTCGAAAAAAAAATTGTTGCGGAGCAAAAAAAAAAGAGGAAAAAAAAGTGCAAAAAAAAAGAAGAGAAAAAAATTCAGAGTGTGCTCCTCCCTTGTTTACGTGCCGCGCCGTGATTTTGTTGGTGTTCTAGGCTCGCGTCTCTAGCACAGTCTAGCCTAGGACCAGCACAGTACCGTCGTTGAGCGTTTATTCAACTTTGCATCTCTGAATTGATTATTGCTGACCCTTTTTGCTACCATATTATAAGCCTTCCCAGCTCCACATACATCTACGGCATGCGTTTGACTCTCCCTGGTAATCGCTCTATCCAAGCTTTGAGAGTTTTTGACTACAACGGTTGCCGATCACCGCCTGCTGCTGGGTAAGAACTGGTAAGAATTTGAGATTTGCTTGACGGATTGTGACACCCACCACCACCTCTTGTTAGTAGTCTGTAGGATCATATTCTTGTGTGTTTCTATTGCTGCTAACCATGCCAGGATCACAAGCCGATGAGACTGACTGGGAGAACATGATGAATAAGGAATTGCATGATAAATTTCAGCAAATGATGAGTGGACAGGTGCAAGATGTGCTAAACAGATTTGAAGAGGCCATGGAGAAGATAGATGGCATGGAGAAGACGTTCGAAACAAAGCTCGATAACAAGTTTAATGAATTGCTCGCGCGTCTTCCACCACCACCACCCGCTGCACCTAACGCACCTCTCCAACAACAACAACAACAACAACGCATCCTTTCGAATCAGTATGGACGAGCGAAGCGTGTTCCTATTGAGGATGGCCAAACTTCTGGTGCTGCTGTTCATGTTGTTGATGCTTCTTTGGCCCCTGCTACTGCTGCTGCTGGTACCCAGGAGGATGATGAGTATGCGGGCGATTATGAGGATGAGGTTGATCAAAATCAGCACTACGTGCAGCCACCAGCACCACCACCACCAGGTAGACCTCAGGTATATATTCGTAATGGTAGGCCTGCACCACCACCTCAGGTACGAGATGATGTCCATATTCCTAAACTGAAATTGAATATTCCACCATTTGAGGGTAGATATGTTCCTGATATATATCTTACTTGGGAGTTAGAAACTGAACAACGTTTTACATGTTTACAATATCCCGAGGAGAGACGGGTTGCTGCTGCTGTTTGTGCTTTCACTAGTTTTGCATGTGTATGGTGGTCTGAACATTGTAGATTATATCCTATTCCCGCTACTTGGGCTGCTTTGAAAACTGCTATGCGCACTCGTTGGGTTCCACCATATTATCAACGTGAATTGCTTCAAAAATTGCAGCGTTTAAGACAGGGAAAAAATTCTGTAGAAGAATATTATCAGGAATTACAAACTGGCATGATTAGATGTGGTATTGTTGAGGAGAATGAAGCTATGCTTGCACGTTTTCTGGGTGGATTAAATAGAGAGATTCAGACCATTCTAGACTATAAGGAGTATACTAATATCACTCGTTTATTCCATCTTGCTTGTAAAGCTGAACGTGAAGTGCAGGATCGACAAGCATTGGCGCGAACTAACTTTTCTGCAGGCCGACCTTCATCATGGACACCGCGTGCATCTTCTACTTCAACTGCACCAGCACCTCAATCACGTGCCTCCTCCAGTCGTGATACAAGAAAACAGGCACAACCACCATTATCTGCGAAGAGCGCACCTGCTGGGCCTGCACAGAGTTCTTCTTCTTCCATGGCATCAACAGGGCACATAAGTGATATTATTTGTCGTCGTTGTAAGGGAGGAGGTCATTATGCGAGAGAATGCAAATCTCCGCGTGTGATGATTGCTACCGCGGATGGTGGATATGAGTCCGCTAGTGACTATGATGAGGAGACTTTGGCTCTTATTACACATGAAGAACATGGTGGAGATGATTCTGATCATGAGACGCAATACATGGCTCCTGAAGACGCTGACAGGTATGAATGTTTAGTTGCTCAACGTGTTTTGAGTGTGCAGGTCACACAAGCTGAGCAAAATCAGAGGCACAATTTGTTCCATACCAAGGGAGTTGTGAAAGAACGTTCTGTGCGCGTCATCATAGATGGAGGGAGCTGCAACAACTTGGCTAGCATGGAGATGGTGGAGAATCTTTCTCTCACCACAAGACCACATCCACATCCTTACTACATCCAATGGTTCAACAACAGCGGCAAGGTTAAGGTAACACGTACTGTTCGTGTGCATTTTAGTATCTCTACATATGCTGATTATGTTGATTGTGATGTGGTACCTATGCAAGCATGTTCCTTATTACTTGGTAGACCATGGCAATTTGATAAAAATTCTGTACACCATGGTAGAAACAATCACTATACTCTTGTTCATAAGGTTAAAAATATTACTTTGCTTCCTATGACTCCTGATTCCATTTTGAAAGATGATATTAATAGAGCTAATAAAGCAAAACAGGAGAAGAATAAGAGTGAAAATCAGATTGTGGCAAAAGAATTTGAGCAACAAATGCAGCCTAATAATAAACCATCTAGTGTTGCTTCTGAAATTAAATTGAAAAGTGCATGTTTATTTGCCACCAAATCTGATATTGATGAGCTAGATTTCAGCAAACCTGTTTGCTATGCTTTTGTGTGCAAAGAGGCATTATTTTCATTCGAGGATGTGCCTTCCTCTTTGCCTCCTGCTATCACTAACATTTTGCAGGAGTTCGCTGACATCTTTCCACAAGACGTGCCACCGGGATTACCACCTATTCGAGGGATTGAGCATCAGATCGACTTAATTCCCGGTGCTTCACTGCCAAACCGTGCGCCATACCGTACCAATCCAGAAGAGACGAAGGAGATTATGCGTCAAGTACAAGAGCTTCTCGACAATGGTTATATACGCGAATCCCTTAGTCCTTGTGCTGTTCCTATTATTCTAGTGCCGAAAAAGGATGGTACATCGCGTATGTGTGTTGATTGTAGAGGCATTAATAATATTACTATTCATTATCGTCATCCTATTCCTAGGCTAGATGATATGCTTGATGAATTGAGTGGCTCTACAATATTCTCCAAAGTTGATTTGCGTAGTGGATACCATCAAATTCGTATGAAATTGGGGGATGAATGGAAAACAGCATTTAAAACTAAGTTTGGATTATATGAGCGGCTAGTCATGCCTTTTGGGTTAACTAATGCGCCTAGTACTTTCATGAGATTAATGAACAAAGTTTTACGTGCTTTCATTGGACGATTTGTGGTAGTCTATTTTGACGATATACTGATTTATAGCAGATCTTTGGAAGAACATTTGGAACATTTACATGCTGTTTTTATTGCTCTACGTGATGCACGTTTGTTTGGTAACCTTGGGAAGTGCACCTTTTGCACCGACCGAGTGTCTTTTCTTGGTTATGTTGTTACTCCACAGGGAATTGAAGTTGATAAAGCCAAGATTGAAGCTATTGAGAGTTGGCCGCAGCCCAAAACGGTCACACAAGTGAGGAGTTTTCTTGGCCTCGCTGGTTTCTATAGGCGTTTTGTGAGAGATTTCAGCACCATTGCTGCACCTCTCAATGAGCTTACAAAGAAGGATGTGCCTTTTGTTTGGGGTACTGCACAGGAAGAAGCCTTCACGGTATTGAAAGATAAGTTGACACATGCTCCTTTACTCCAACTTCCTGATTTTAATAAGACTTTTGAGCTTGAATGTGATGCTAGTGGAATTGGATTAGGAGGTGTGTTATTACAAGATGGCAAACCTGTTGCATACTTTTCTGAAAAATTGAGTGGGCCTAGTCTGAATTATTCTACTTATGATAAAGAATTATATGCTCTTGTTCGGACTTTAGAGACATGGCAACATTATTTATGGCCCAAAGAATTTGTTATACATTCTGATCATGAATCTTTGAAACATATTAAAAGTCAAGCTAAACTGAATTGTAGACATGCTAAATGGGTTGAATTCATTGAGACTTTCCCTTATGTCATTAAGCACAAGAAGGGTAAAGAAAATGTTATTGCTGATGCATTGTCTCGTCGCTATACTATGCTTTCACAACTTGACTTTAAAATATTTGGTTTGGAGACCATCAAAGATCAATATGTGCATGATGCTGATTTTAAAGATGTATTGCAGAATTGTAAAGAAGGAAGAACATGGAACAAGTTCGTCGTTAATGATGGATTTGTGTTCCGTGCTAACAAGCTATGCATTCCAGCTAGCTCCGTTCGTCTTTTGTTGTTGCAGGAGGCGCATGGAGGAGGACTAATGGGACACTTTGGCGTGAAGAAGACGGAGGACGTACTTGCTACACATTTCTTTTGGCCAAAGATGAGACGGGATGTTGAGCGTTTTATTGCTCGCTGCACTACATGTCAAAAAGCTAAGTCACGACTCAATCCTCATGGGTTATATATGCCTTTGCCTGTACCTAGTGTTTCTTGGGAGGATATTCTATGGACTTTGTTTTAGGTTTACCTCGAACAAAGAAGGGGAGGGATAGCATATTTGTTGTCGTGGATAGATTCTCGAAAATGGCACACTTTATACCATGTCATAAAAGCGATGATGCTGTTAATGTTGCTGATTTGTTCTTTCGTGAAATTATTCGCTTGCATGGTGTGCCAAATACTATTGTTTCAGATCGTGATACTAAATTTCTTAGCCACTTTTGGAGATGTTTATGGGCTAAGTTGGGGACTAAACTGCTTTTTAGTACTACTTGTCACCCCCAAACTGATGGACAAACTGAAGTAGTCAATAGAACATTGTCTACTATGCTTAGGGCTGTTTTGAAGAATAATAAGAAAATGTGGGAGGAATGCTTGCCTCATATTGAATTTGCTTATAATCGTTCATTGCATTCTACTACTAAGATGTGCCCTTTTGAAGTTGTGTATGGTTTCCTACCTCGTGCACCTATTGATTTGTTGCCTCTTCCATCTTCGGAGAAGGTTAATTTTGATGCTAAACAACGTGCTGAATTGATTTTAAAAATGCATGAGTTAACTAAGGAAAACATTGAGCGTATGAATGCTAAATATAAACTTGCTGGAGATAAGGGTAGAAAACATGTTGTGTTTGCACCTGGAGATCTTGTTTGGTTACATTTGCGTAAGGATAGATTTCCTAATTTGCGCAAATCAAAGCTAATGCCACGTGCTGCTGGTCCCTTTAAGGTGTTGGAGAAAGTAAATGATAATGCATATAAACTTGAGCTGCCTGCAGATTTTGGGGTTAGTCCCACTTTTAACATTGCAGATTTGAAGCCTTATTTGGGAGACGAAGATGAGCTTCCGTGGAGGACGACTTCATTTCAAGAAGGGGAGGATGATGAGGACATCAATACCATTGTTACACCCACAGCCCCTACTGCTACATATACCGGACCAATTACTAGAGCTCGCGCACGCCAATTAAATTATCAGGTACTTTCGTTTCTTGGTAATGATTCTAATGTTCATGAGAATATGATGCTGCCTAAATTGGATACATTTGTTTTGCTTACAAGTGAAGGGCCTAGCTTGGAGAAGGATGGACATTGGAGCAAGAACAAGCATGGAGATGATGCCATGCGCAAGGGGAACCAGAACGGAGTTACAAGTGATGATTTCAGGACTTTGAAGCCACCATAATGGGTGCATGAAGCCTTGGACGAAATATACAAGATGCCACTTCATAAATTTCGTCCCGAGGCTATTCTAGGTGATGCGTCACCTTATTATTGGGCCAGGCCCATGTAATTTCGAAATACATAAGTATAGGCTATTTTTAGAGTCCGTATGTGTGGGGAAACAAGAGATAGGGTTGATTTCGGACCCCTCCACCAAGGGCCACGAAATTCCCGCTCTCTTCCTCCATATATACAGCCCTTAGGGCACCGTTTAGACTTTGGGTTTTGTTTAGATTAAAAGTTCGCCATAGCTGCAACTTCGCGTACTTCGTTTGTGTTCAACGACCAGACAAAGGCGTCACAGAACCCCACCTTGATCAATAAAGCTTTCATCTTATATTCGCAATATCCAGATTGCAATCTCAGTTTCTTGCTTGTTCTTCGTTTGCTCGCAGGAAACAGACCTTCGTGGTCAGGTTGATCGTGCTCCGGCGTGGTCAATAACCTCTCGGAGTTGGTTTAGCGATTGCTAAGGCGCGACGTCCTCGCACGTTCGTAGTCGGATCGTCAAAGTCGTCTTCCACCAAAGCGAAATCCACCATCTCATTGAAAGACGGGACACCTTTGCCTCTATCATTAATCGGATAATTGAGTCTGAGAAACAGAGAGTGTGAACCAAGGTTGTTTACCCACCTCCAACTCAAAAATCCTGAAGGCCCCAACAGGCTGGTATCCTGCTCATAGACGCAACATTGATGACCTACAAGTATAGGGGATCTATCATAGTCCTTCCGATAAGTAAGAGTGTCGAACCCAACGAGGAGCAGAAGGAAATGATAAGCGGTTTTCAGTAAGGTTTTCTCTGCAAGCACTGAAATAGTAGGTGATAGATAGTTTTGTGATAAGATAAATAGCGACGAACAAAAGTAAATAAAGTAAATAAAGTGCAGCAAGGTGGCCCAATCCTTTATGTAGCAAAGGATAAGCCTGGACAAATTCTAATAATGAAGAAGGAGCTCCCGAGGACACATTGGGAATTATCGTCAAGCTAGTTTTCATCACGTTCATAAGATTCGCGTTCGGTACTTTGATAATTTGATATGTGGGTCGACCGACACTTGGGTACTGCCCTAACATGGACAAGCATCCCACTTATGATTAACCCCTATTGCAAGCATCCGCAACTACAAAAAGGAGTATTAACGTAAACCTAACCACAACATTAAACATATGGGTCCATATCAACCCCTAACGAAGCAACGCATAAACTAGGGTTAAGCTTCTGTCACTCTAGCAACCCATCATCTACTTATTACTTCCCTATGCATTACTCTAGGCCCAAATAATGGTGAAGTGTCATGTAGTCGACGTTCACATAACACCACTAGAGGAGAGACAACATACATCTCATCAAAATATCGATCGAATACCAAATTCACATGACTACTAATAGCAAGACTTCACCCATGTCCTCGGGAACAAACATAACTACTCACAAAGCATATTCATGTTCATAATCAAAGGGGTAATAATATGCATAAAGGACCTGAACATATGATCTTCCACCAAGTAAACCAAATAGCATCAACTACAAGGAGTAATCAACACTACTAGCAACCCACAGGTACCAATTTTTGGTTTTGATACAAGATTGGATACAAGAGATGAACTAGGGTTTTGAGATGAGATGGTGCTGGTGAAGATGTTGATGGAGATTGACCCCCTCCCGATGAGAGGATCGTTGGTGATGACGTTGGTGATGATTTCTCCTTCCCGGAGGGAAGTGTCCCCGGCAGAACAGCTCCGCCAGAGCCCTAGAATGATTTCGCCAAGGTTCCTCCTCGTGGCGGCGGAGTTTCGTCCGTAAGCTTGCCCCCGATTTTTTCCAGGTGAAAACCCTTCATATAGCATAAGATGGACGTCGGAGGCCCACCGGGGAGCCCAGGAGATAGGGGGTGCGCCCTAGGGGGGGCGCCCCCCTGTCTCCTGGACAGGGTGTGGGCCCCCTGGCCTATTTCTTTTGCCCAAAAATTCTTATTAAATCTAAAACGTTGTTTCGTGGAGTCTCAGGCCTTTTGGAGTTGTGCAGAATAGGTTTCCAACGTTTGCTCCTTTTCCAGCCAGAATTCCAGCTGCCGGCATTCCCCCTCTTCATGGTAAACCTTGTAAAATAAGGGAGAATAGCCATAAGTATTGAGATATAATGTGTAATAACAGCCCATAATGCAATAAATATTGATATAAAAGCATAATGCAAAATGAACGTATCAAACATCCATTGTCCGGATACTCACGTATTTCACGGTGCTTGTGTAGAGTGGGGTTTTTGCAATATAACTTTTCCGGCTCATGTGTCCGAATGATCATCAGTCTTTTGCCGTCGTCTGATCGAGCGAGGAACCAATTGTGATTCCCTGTTTTTGGCAAAGGTGGTGTGATTACAAAGGGCAGTAACTGTAGGGACACTGCATCATATCAAAAAGGACATGCATTGTTAATGTAAGATCAGCATTGTTCAGAGTATCAAACTGGAACTATTTTTCTACTGCGGTATCACAGATGTTCAAGAGTCCTACTCTGTCATGACTTGGAGTATGGCGTGATTTGGAAATCCAAAACAGAGTAACAAAATACTGGACTCGGACTAGGACTAGTGGTGATGAGGACATCAATACCATTGTTACACCCACAACCCCTACTGCTACATATACTGGACCAATTACTAGAGCTCGCGCACGCCAATTAAATTATCAGGTACTTTCGTTTCTTGGTAATGATTCTAATGTTCATGAGAATGTGATGCTGCCTAAATTGGATACATTTGTTTTGCTTACAAATGAAGGGCCTAGCTTGGAGAAGGATGGACATTGGAGCAAGAGCAAGCATGGAGATGATGCCATGCGCAAGGGGAACCAGAACGGAGTTACAAGTGATGATTTCAGGACTTTGAAGCCACCATAAGAGTGCATGAAGCCTTGGACGAAATATACAAGATGCCACTTCATAAATTTCGTCCAGAGGCTATTATAGGTGCTGCGTCACCTTTTTATTGGGCCAGGCCCATGTAATTTCGAAATACATAAATATAGGCTATTTTTAGAGTCCGTATGTGTGGGGAAACAAGAGATAGGGTTGATTTCGGACCCCTCCACCAAGGGCCACGAAATTCCCCTCTCTTCCTCCATATATACAGCCCTTAGGGCACCGTTTAGACTTTGGGTTTTGTTTAGATTAAAAGTTCGCCATAGCTGCAACTTCGCGTACTTCGTTTGTGTTCAACGACCAGACAAAGGCGTCACAGAACCCCACCTTGATCAATAAAGCTTTCATCTTATATTCGCAATATCCAGATTGCAATCTCAGTTTCTTGCTTGTTCTTCGTTTGCTCGCAAGAAACAGACCCTCGTGGTCAGGTTGATCGTGCTCCGGCGTGGTCACTAACCTCTCGGAGTTGGTTTAGCGAATTCTAAGGCGCGACGTCCTCGCACGTTCGTAGTCGGATCGTCAAAGTCGACTTCCACCAAAGCGATATCCATCATCTCATCGAAAGACGGGACGCCTTTGCCTCTATCAAGTGGTATCAGATTTCCAGGTTGCTCGGTGAGATTTTACAGTTTTTCGTAGTTTAAATCGAGTCTGTTCTTCATACCTATAGTCCACGAAAAAGCCAAAAAAAAAACTTAGTGTTAGTTCATCCCATCCGAACCAATCTGAGCCTTTGCATAATCTTTTCTGTATTTGCTTTGTTGAATTTGTGGTTGCATCGTCGTGTCAAGTTGCTGGTCTTAGAGTCTAGTCTTTTAGAGTTTCGAGTTCTGGTCATAAGTTGTCACGCCGCCGCCGCACCATCATCATCGCCCCTGCCATCTACTACCACCGCTCCGAATCCGTATCCATATACCACCACCAATCCGTGTCCATATACCACCACCGATCCATATCCATATACTACCACCGCTACCACCACCGCTGCCATATACCACCACCATATATCCACCACCAATTCGAGTTCCTTGCTTATTAGGTTTGTTTTCGGGATCCATCTAGTTTCCGATTCGTGTTTCCTTGCCGGAGTAGGTTTCGGAAAAAAAAAGAGTCTGGAAACCACGCTCCGTTTAGGCCCAAAATTTTTCGAAAACGCATTTTTCAAAAAAATTTCTGGCTATCCTATTTTTAGGTGTTTCTGAGTGTTTTGAGACAGGTGCCATTATAGGAAGTTTTTTTTGACCCGTTTCCAGTTTTTGGGTCCGGGCAGTCGAAAAAACAAAAAAAAAAATTGGTCGAAAAAATTTCGTGCCCATCCTGTCAGTTTGATCTAGGAAGAGTTTTGAGACACTCGCCATTATAGTGATTTTTCGCAAAAAAAAAAGCAGCGCAAAAAAAAAGAGCGCAAAAAAAAAAAGAGCGAAAAAAAAATCCAGAGTGTGCTTTTCCCTTGTTTACGTGCAGCGCCGTGATTTTGTTAGTGTTCTAGGCTCGCGTCTCTAGCACGGTCTAGCCTAGGACCAGCACAGTACCGTCGTTGAGCGTTTATTCAACTTTGCATCTCTGAATTGATTATTGCTTACCCCTTTTGCTACCATATTATAAGCCTTCCCAGCTCCACATACATCTACGTCGTGCGTTGGACTCTCCCTGGTAATCGCTCTATCCAAGCTTTGAGAGTTTTGACTACAACGGTTGCCGATCACCGCCTGCTGCTGGGTAAGAACTGGTAAGAATTTGAGATTTGCTTGACGGGTTTGTGATACACCACCACCACTTCTTAGTACTCTGTAGGATCATATTCTTCTGTGTTTCTATTTGCTGCTGACCATGGTAGGATCACAAGCCGATGAGACTGATTGGGAGAACCTGACGAACAAACAGCTACATGATAAATTTCAGCAAATGATGAGTGGACAGGTGCAAGATGTGCTAAACAGATTTGACGAGGCCATGGAGAAGATAGATGGCATTGAGAAGACGTTTGAAACAAAGCTTGATAGCAAGTTTGATGAATTGCTCGCGTGTTTTCCACAACCACCGCCGGCTGCACCTATCGCACCTCTGCAACGACAACAACTACGGCCCCTTCCGAATCAGTATGGACGAGCTCAGCGTGTTCCTATTGAGCTAGGACAAAATTCTGGTGCCGCTGCTACTGCTGTTGGTGCTTCTTTGGCTCCTGCTATTACTGCTGCTGGTACCGAGGAGGATGATTATGTGGGAGATTACGAGGATGAGGTTGATCAACATCAGAACTACGTGCAACCACTAGCACCACAACCACCAGGTCGTCCACATGCAAATAATGGCAATGTTAGGGCTCCCCCTCAGGTACGAGATCATGACCATCTCCCTAAGCTGAAATTGAATATTCCACCATTTGAGGGTAGATATGTTCCTGATATATATCTTACTTGGGAGTTAGAAACTGAACAACGATTTACATGTTTACAATATCCTGAGGAGAGACGTGTTCCTGCTGCTGTTTGTGCTTTCACTAGCTTTGCATGTGTTTGGTGGTCTGAACATTGCAGATTATATCCTGTTCCAGCTACTTGGGCTGCTTTGAAAACTGCTATGCGTACTCGTTGGGTTCCACCATATTATCAACGTGAATTACTTCAAAAATTGCAGCGCTTAAGACAAGGAAAAAATTCTGTAGAAGAATATTATCAGGAATTACAAACTGGCTTGATTAGATGTGGTATTGTTGAGGAGAATGAAGCTATGCTTGCACGTTTTCTGGGTGGATTAAATAGAGATATTCAAACCATTCTAGACTATAAGGATTATAATAATATCACTCGTTTATTCCATCTTGCTTGTAAAGCTGAACGTGAAGTGTAGGATCGACAGGCATTGGCGCGCACTAACTTTTCTGCAGGTCGACCTTCATCATGGACACCACGTGCATCATCTACTTCCACACGTTCTGCTACACCGGCGCCTCCGTCGGCTGCCACCTCCAACCGTGATACAAGAAAGCAGGCTCAACCACCACTATCTGCCAAGAGCACACCTGCCGGGCCTGCACAGAGCTCTTCTTCTTCCATGGCGTCAACAGGGCACACAAGTGATATTATTTGTCGTCGTTGTAAGGGAAGAGGACATTTTGCGAGAGAATGCAAATCTCAGCGTGTGATGATTGCTACTGAGGATGGTGGATATGAGTCCGCTAGTGACTATGATGAGGAGACTTTGGCTCTTATTACACGTGAAGAACATGGTGGAGATGATTCTGATCATGAGACGCAATACATGGCTCCTGAAGACGCTGACAGGTATGAATGTTTAGTTTCTCAAAGTGTTTTGAGTGTGCAGGTCACACAAGCTGAGCAAAATCAGAGGCACAATTTGTTCCATACCAAGGGAGTTGTGAAGGAACATTCTGTGCGCGTCATCATAGACGGAGGTAGTTGCAACAACTTGGCTAGCATGGAGATGGTGGAGAAGCTATCTCTCACCACAAGACCACATCCACATCCTTACTACATCCAATGGTTCAACAACAGCGGCAAGGTTAAGGTAACACGTACTGTTCGTGTACATTTTAGTATCTCTACATATGCTGATTATGTTGATTGTGATGTGGTACCTATGCAAGCATGTTCCTTATTACTTGGTAGACCATGGCAATTTGATAAAAATTCTATTCACCATGGTAGAAACAATCAGTATACTCTTGTTCATAAGGATAAAAATATTACTTTGCTTCCTATGACTCCTGATTCCATTTTGAAAGATGATATTAATAGAGCTAATAAAGCAAAACAGGAGAAGAATAGGAGTGAAAATCAGATTGTGGCAAAAGAATTTGAGCAACAAATGCAGCCTAATAATAATAAACAATCTAGTGTTGCTTCTGAAATTAAATTGAAAAGTGCATGTTTACTTGCCACCAAATCTGATATTGATGATCTAGATTTTAGCAAATCTATTTGCTATGCTTTTGTGTGCAAAGAGGCATTATTTTCATTCGAGGACGTGCCTTCCTCTTTGCCTCCTGCTATCACTAACATTTTGGAGGAGTTCGCTGACGTCTTTCCACAAGACGTGCCACCGGGATTACCGCCTATTCGAGGGATTGAGCATCAGATTGACTTAATTCCCGGTGCTTCACTGCCAAACCGTGCACCATACCGTACCAATCCAGAGGAGACGAAGGAGATTATGCGTCAAGTACAAGAGCTTCTCGACAAAGGTTATATACGCGAATCCCTTAGTCCTTGTGCTGTTCCTATTATTCTAGTGCCGAAAAAGGATGGTACATCACGTATGTGCGTTGATTGTAGAGGCATTAATAATATTACTATTCGTTATCGTCATCCTATTCCTAGGCTAGATGATATGCTTGATGAATTGAGTGGCTCTACAATATTCTCCAAAGTTGATTTGCGTAGTGGATACCATCAAATTCGTATGAAATTGGGAGATGAATGGAAAACAGCATTTAAAACTAAGTTTGGATTATATGAGTGGTTAGTCATGCCTTTTGGGTTAACTAATGCGCCTAGTACTTTCATGAGATTAATGAACGAAGTTTTACGTGCTTTCATTGGACGATTTGTGGTAGTCTATTTTGATGATATACTGATTTATAGCAGATCTTTGGAAGAACATTTGGAACATTTACGTGCTGTTTTTATTGCTCTACGTGATGCACGTTTGTTTGGTAACCTTGGGAAGTGCACCTTTTGCACCGACCGAGTGTCTTTTCTTGGTTATGTTGTTACTCCACAGGGAATTGAAGTTGATAAAGCCAAGATTGAAGCTATTGAGAGTTGGCCGCAGCCCAAAATGGTCACACAAGTGAGGAGTTTTCTTGGCCTCGCTGGTTTCTATAGGCGTTTTGTGAGAGATTTCAGCACCATTGCTGCACCTCTCAATGAGCTTACAAAGAAGGATGTGCCTTTTGTTTGGGGTACTGCACAGGAAGAAGCCTTCACGGTATTGAAAGATAAGTTGACACATGCTCCTTTACTCCAACTTCCTGATTTTAATAAGACTTTTGAGCTTGAATGTGATGCTAGTGGAATTGGATTAGGAGGTGTGTTATTACAAGATGGCAAACCTGTTGCATACTTTTCTGAAAAATTGAGTGGGCCTAGTCTGAATTATTCTACTTATGATAAAGAATTATATGCTCTTGTTCGGACTTTAGAAACATGGCAACATTATTTGTGGCCCAAAGAATTTGTTATACATTCTGATCATGAATCTTTGAAACATATTAAAAGTCAAGCTAAACTGAATCGTAGACATGCTAAATGGGTTGAATTCATTGAGACTTTCCCTTATGTCATTAAGCACAAGAAGGGTAAATAAAATGTTATTGCTGATGCATTGTCTCGTCGCTATACTATGCTTTCACAACTTGACTTCAAAATATTTGGTTTGGAGACCATCAAAGATCAATATGTGCATGATGCTGATTTTAAAGATGTATTGCAGAATTGTAAAGAAGGAAGAACATGGAACAAGTTCGTCGTTAATGATGGATTTGTGTTCCGTGCTAACAAGCTATGCATTCCAGCTAGCTCCGTTCGTCTTTTGTTGTTGCAGGAGGCGCATGGAGGAGGACTAATGGGACACTTTGGCGTGAAGAAGACGGAGGACGTACTTGCTACACATTTCTTTTGGCCAAAGATGAGACGGGATGTTGAGCGTTTTGTTGCTCGCTGCACTACATGTCAAAAAGCTAAGTCACGACTCAATCCTCATGGTTTATATATGCCTTTGCCTGTACCTAGTGTTCCTTGGGAGGATATATCTATGGACTTTGTTTTAGGTTTACCTCGAACAAAGAAGGGGAGGGATAGCATATTTGTTGTCGTGGATAGATTCTCGAAAATGGCACACTTTATACCATGTCATAAAAGCGATGATGTTGTTAATGTTGCTGATTTGTTCTTTCGTGAAATTATTCGCTTGCATGGTGTGCCAAATACTATTGTTTCAGATCGTGATACTAAATTTCTTAGCCACTTTTGGAGATGTTTATGGGCTAAGTTGGGGACTAAACTGCTTTTTAGTACTACTTGTCACCCCCAAACTGATGGACAAACTGAAGTAGTCAATAGAACATTGTCTACTATGCTTAGGGCTGTTTTGAAGAATAATAAGAAAATGTGGTAGGAATGCTTGCCTCATATTGAATTTGCTTATAATCGTTCATTGCATTCTACTACTAAGATGTGCCCTTTTGAAGTTGTGTATGGTTTCCTACCTCGTGCACCTATTGATTTGTTGCCTCTTCCATCTTCGGAGAAGGTTAATTTTGATGCTAAAGAACGTTCTGAATTGATTTTAAAAATGCATGAGTTAACTAAGGAAAACATTGAGCGTATGAATGCTAAATATAAACTTGCTGGAGATAAGGGTAGAAAACATGTTGTGTTTGCACCTGGAGATCTTGTTTGGTTACATTTGCGTAAAGATAGATTTCCTAATTTGCGCAAATCAAAGCTAATGCCACGTGCTGATGGTCCTTTTAAGGTGTTAGAGAAAATAAATGATAATGCATATAAACTTGAGCTACCTGCAGATTTTGGGGTTAGTCCCACTTTTAACATTGCAGATTTGAAGCCTTATTTGGGTGAGGAAGATGAGCTTCCGTCGAGGACGACTTCATTTCAAGAAGGGGAGGATGATGAGGACATCAATACCATTGTTACACCCACAACCCCTACTGCTACATATACTGGACCAATTACTAGAGCTCGCGCACGCCAATTAAATTATCAGGTACTTTCGTTTCTTGGTAATGATTCTAATGTTCATGAGAATGTGATGCTGCCTAAATTGGATACATTTGTTTTGCTTACAAATGAAGGGCCTAGCTTGGAGAAGGATGGACATTGGAGCAAGAGCAAGCATGGAGATGATGCCATGCGCAAGGGGAACCAGAACGGAGTTACAAGTGATGATTTCAGGACTTTGAAGCCACCATAAGAGTGCATGAAGCCTTGGACGAAATATACAAGATGCCACTTCATAAATTTCGTCCAGAGGCTATTATAGGTGCTGCGTCACCTTTTTATTGGGCCAGGCCCATGTAATTTCGAAATACATAAGTATAGGCTATTTTTAGAGTCCGTATGTGTGGGGAAACAAGAGATAGGGTTGATTTCGGACCCCTCCACCAAGGGCCACGAAATTCCCCTCTCTTCCTCCATATATACAGCCCTTAGGGCACCGTTTAGACTTTGGGTTTTGTTTAGATTAAAAGTTCGCCATAGCTGCAACTTCGCGTACTTCGTTTGTGTTCAACGACCAGACAAAGGCGTCACAGAACCCCACCTTGATCAATAAAGCTTTCATCTTATATTCGCAATATCCAGATTGCAATCTCAGTTTCTTGCTTGTTCTTCGTTTGCTCGCAGGAAACAGACCCTCGTGGTCAGGTTGATCGTGCTCCGGCGTGGTCAATAACCTCTCGGAGTTGGTTTAGCGAATGCTAAGGCGCGACGTCCTCGCACGTTCGTAGTCGGATCGTCAAAGTCGACTTCCACCAAAGCGATATCCATCATCTCATCGAAAGACGGGACACCTTTGCCTCTATCAAGTGGCGGAGATGAATCTGGTGGAACACGGACTGGTGGCGGAGATGAATCTGGTGGAACTCAGATTGGTGGCGGATATATGTTGCAGGTGGACTGGGATTGGTGTGATGGCGGCGGATATGTGGTGGCGTATATGGACTCAGATTGGCAGTGAATATATGGTGGTAGTATATGGCAGCGACGATGAAGTTGATGCGGTGGTGGTATATGGCAGCGGCGACGTGACAACCTGTGAACAGAACTCAAAACTCTAAAGAACTAGACGCTAAGACCAGCAACTTGACATGACGATGCAACCGCAAATTCAACAAAGCAAATACAGAAAAGATTACGCAAAGGCTCAGATTGGTTCAGATAGGATGAACTAACCCTAATGCTTTTTGGCTTTTCCGTGGACTATAGGTGTGAAGAACAGACTCGATCTAAACTATGAAAAACTGTAAAATCTCACCGAGCAACCTGAAAATCTGCTACCACTTGATAGAGGCAAAGGTGTCACGATGTTTCGATGAGATGGTGGCTATAATTTTCTTTGGGAGTCGACCTTGATGATCCGACTACGAACGTGCGAGACGTCGCGCCTTAGCAATCGCTAAACTAACTTCCGAGGGATTATTGACCACGCCAGAGCACGATCAACCTGACCACGAGGGTCTGTGTCCTGCGAGCAAACGAAGAACAAGCAAGAAACTGAGATTGCAATCTGGATATTGCGAATATAAGAGGAAAGCTTTATTAAGAAGGTAGGGTTCTGTGACGTCTTGGTCTGGTCATTGAACACAAACAAAGTACGCGAAGTTGCAGCTATGGCGAACTTTTAATCTAAACAAAACCCAAAGTCCAAACGGTGCCCTAAGGGCCGTATATATGGAGGAAGAGGGGGGAATTTCTTGGCTCTTAGTGGTGGGGTCCGAAACCATCTCTTGTTTCCCCACACATACGGACTCTAGAAATAGCCTATACTTATGTATTTCAAAATTACATGGGCCTAGCCCAATAATAAGGTGACGCAGCACCTAGAGTAGCCTCTAGACGAAAGTTATGAAGTAGCATCTTGTATATTTCATCCAAGGCTTCATGTACTCATTATGGTGGCTTCAACGTCCTGAAATCATCACTTGTAACTCCGTTCTTGTTCCCCTTGCACATGGCACCATCTCCATGCTTGTTCTTGCTCCAATGTTCATCCTTCTCCAAGATAGGCTGATGCGGAGCATCCTACGGACATCACCATGTCAAGAGTCCATTTGGCAAGTGACACGTGCGACATCTACTTCGCATACACAAAGGTGAATCATCTCCTTTACACGTGCTCACTTGACCCCTTCAAGGGTGGTATGCTACTTGACACCCCTCTCATGTGCATGCATAGATATTGTCAGAACACTACAGACGACGAGGAGGAGTGCGAACGCAAGTGTACAACTACACCATCCACGAGGGAAGCTTGGAAGCAACAACGGAAGAAGACGATGCTGCTGAAGCTAGAGCGGCTGGACATCTGGGCCAAGGGCCGGACATCCGGCGCCTGTGCAGCCACACAGGACCTGCACCAACAGACGCACAAGAGCATCAACGGCCGGACATCCGGCGCCAACCCTGGACATCCGGCAACTCATCAAAGCCCGGACATCCGGCACCCCTCCCGGAAATCCGGCAACGAGTACAGAAGCAACGGCCATCAAATGGCCAGACATCCGGTCCGAGCCTCAGACATCCGACGCCTCCTGAAGCCCCGGACATCCGGCACCTGCGCGTGCATAGCCGGGCCAAAGGCCCATGTATCCCCCTTCTCACTTACCCCTTCGTGGACTAGCCTATATATACTCCACCCCCTTCCTCTAGCTAGAGTTAGCAAATATGATAGCTCATTCTTAGGTTAGCTTTGCTCCTACCTCTACTCTTGAGAGAGAGAGACTACCACTCCCATGGAGTTCAAGACCTCCATGTGAGAAGATCCCGCGGGATATCATCAAGACCCCCTCGCGGGAAGATCCGTCTAGGATACCATCAAGACCTCCTCTTGGAGATGAACCCTACCTTGTATCTTTCCTTTTGTTGTTCATGTACCCTTGTGGATTTTGTGTGTTTGATTGTCTAGTGGATGTGTGATTGGACTTGTTCTTGAGTGTTTCCCCTTCTGATTTCTCCCCGTTCTTCCCTGTGTTCTTCGAGAGATCCCACTCCAATCGTGAAAGATCTGCCTACACTGGGTTAGCCCCATACCATATGGTATCATGAGACACGTTTATCACGTATTTGGAGTCCCTCCCACCATTTTCTAGCCTTCTTTTGCTTGATTTCGTCCTAAATTTCAAAAATCCCCACAAAAAATAGCCCCAATTTTTTTTTCCTGATTTGTTGGTTTGATGATGTTTTGTTAATTTTGATCCATGGATTTGCTTGGTTTCAAGTGGATCTAGCATCTCCCCAAGTTTCCCCACCTTCCATCCATGAAATCCATCAAAATTTGCCCCCGAAATCATCAATTTCCGCCCCAAAATCGAGTTCCTCGAGTTCATCCTCGGATTTGGAGCCCGGACATCCGACCACCCCGGACATCCGGCCATTATCCCGGACAACCGGCTCCTGGAGCGCAATTTTGCACCCGGTTCTGGACATCAGGTCCCGGAAATCTGGCCCAAGCCTCGGATGTCCGGCCCCTGGGAAATCAGCCTCCCGTGTTTCACCGTTTTGACCATAACTTTCACATTCGGAGTCCGATTTTCGCGTTCTTTAGCTCGTCGAGTAGCTATTGACATCCCCCATCCATCTAGATAGGTTTCAATACCATTTTACTCCAACAATGTTTTGAAAATTTGGCAAGTTTGCCTAGGCCCTCCACCATATCATCTGCATTACCACAACCGACTTCCGCCACCTAACCCATTTTGTTCCATATAGCTTTAGTGGTTGCTTGAGTAGTGATTCGAGTCTCCTAAGGTGTTTCGGCTACTTAGGGACGGTTTCTTATTTATCAACCCCCACCGCCACTCCCGCATAACCTTGCCCACCATACCCTTCCACCACCCCAACTTAACCCAATTTTTGTTTGAGCTTGTTTGAGTTGTGGCTTGTGTCTCCTAAGGTGTTTAGGCTACTTAGGGACGGCAACTTCAACTCCAACACATGCATAGCCCATCACTCCACTTCCGCATTGCGAAGTGCAAACCACCACCGCTTTTCCGCTACCACCGTTTGACATTTGCCTTTGGAGATTTTGAGTTTGCGGTTTTTCCGTTTCCTAGGGTGTTTTGGCTAACTAGGATGGGTCGACATCGGCAACACCGCCTCTCATCATCACCAAGGATGGTAACCTCGATGACACCATTGTACATTCCCCTTGCAATTGCATTGATAACCTCTAGCCCATTTTGTGTCACTTGCCTATCGAGACTAGCCATTTGAGTATTGCCGGCAACGTGACTTGTGCACATTAGTGATCATACTTCCCATAGCATACATAGCATATCATCGTGGTGCATATATTAGTATCATATCTTGTGTCACAAGTTTGTTCACGCATATACACAATTGCTATCTTGGTTTGTGCATTGTGCAAAAGTGGCCATACAAAAAAAGAAATAAAGCTTTTCAGCAAAAGAAAGAGAGCAAAGAAGCTTGTAAGCAAGTGTCATAGCATCATACCACATTGCACATAAGATTGTCATATCCGATCATATCGGATCATCTTGAGAGAAACACCGGGAACCATACATACATAGCATAAGTTTATCCATTTTGCATCTTATAGGTTGTGCACAAGTGTCGTATCCGCCTATTGAGCAATCGTGCTAGCGTCTCTCTTGAGTTGTGCAACATGAGCGTTTTCCGTGGATTCCGCATTTGGTGCTCATTCCTTGGTTGCACGACCCCATTTATCTATTCGTGTGTGTGTTTCAGTGTGCCACATATTGCTATTGGTCTACTTGTTTTGCTTGCGAATTTGTGAATCTCGTTCAACATTATTGACTCTTGCTAACATTTTGCATCAAATTTTTGTGCCACTATCCTCACCGAGCTCTACCATAAGCTTTACTTGATAGGTGTGAGTGAACAAGTCCGGTACCAATTCCACTATTCTTTCACTTCACATTGAGTGCAACGGGATACATCCTCAACTTTGGGAAAAGGTAACTTGGTATTGTTTATCTCATTTCCTACTCACCTTTGCTCGAGTCTTGTGATGGATAGGCAAGGCATTTCACCTTCGGTCTACAACAACAACGACGAGTTCGATGCCATGAAAAACAACTCCGACGCCAAGATGCAAGGTTAAATGGAGGAGATCAAAGCCCTCATCAAGTCCTACAAGCGATCTTCCTCATCTTTGAGAAGATGCTCAAGAGCACATCCTTCCGAGCTACCATCTCCGACAAGATCACATCGGCATCGACACCATCACCATCAAGAAAGTGAAGGTCAAGAGCTCAACACCAACAACCGCTCAACGACTTCACCATCTCCCTTGGCATCTTCCCCAAGCAACTTCAAGGCATCTTCGCCTACGGACATATGACATATTCGCCAACAAGCACCCCAAGATTACGCTCAAGAGAAGCTCCCCAAGCTCAAGTCCGCGACTTCCACGAGCTACTACGACCTCGACATCGACCATGCGATTCCTTTCTATGGGACTCAAGAACCCGAAGAGTATCTCGAGTGGGAGCGCTTGATGGACGACTACCTCAAGCTACATCAAGTCCCTTAAGGATATCAAGTGAAGTGCGCCACAAGAAACTTCCATGACTACGCCTCGACATGGTGGCTTCACACACCTTTAGAGAGCTACGAGATGAGTTGGCCCAAGACGAAGAGAGCTTTGCGGCGAGAGTTCGTGCCTCCAACCTACACGGAACAACTTCGACGCCAATTGGAGAACACCATCCAAGGATCCAAGTCCATTGACAAGTACTTCAAGGAGATGAAGATTGCCTTGCGACGAGCCGGCATGGATGACCCCATTTCGATGAAGTTCCACTTCATGATGGGATTGAACAACGACATCTCCAAGACTATCTTCCTTGAGAACTACAAGTCCCTCGACAACTACTACATTGGTGCTCTCAAGGCGGAACAAGAACTCATGAAGGCCAAGGCTTCTCCACCCCAAGCACACTTCGCGGCGACCAAGCTCTACGACAGCATGAGGCTAGTACCACCACGATGTCCAAGCCCGACGTGCTCCAAGACGATGCTTCCAAGTTCGACTTCACCGCCATCCCTCTTTGTGGCATTGATGGTGCCAAGTCTACCATGACTCTTTTTCAACACGGTCCGGCGACGAGTACGACTACGGAGACCCTCAAGGACCAAGCTTTGGAGGCGAGCGACAAGGTGGCGAGCAAGGATGATGCTTCCATCTTTGGAGGCGAGAGTGATGATGTGCCATCTTCGGCCTTCATCCACGACGACAATGACGAGATGATCGAGCATGGGATTTTCGCTTCGTTCATGGAGGAGAGTGATGATGTGCCATCTTCGGCCTTCATCCATGACGACGACGACGAGATGGTTGAGCATGGGATTGTCCCTTCGACCATGATGACGTATGATGACTTGAGTGACTTGTGCCACCATATTGAGAGTGAGAGCGAGTTCACCACTAGCCCCACATATGATGAGTTACCACAATTCCCATGTGAGGAGAGCCACAACCCTCACCACTTGAGTGAGATGAGTGACTCCACCATATGTGACTTTGAGTGCACCTATTTTGAGGGAGTGAGTGAACCACCACATAGAGAGAGTGTGATAGTTGATAGGTCTTGTGAGGCCATTTGCATTTCTAACAACTTGACCTCTACCTCTACTGTGTCTTCTCATTTGGTGCTAGGTCCCATTTATGATGACGCGCTGATCCTCGACGACTTTGTCCTCCCTTTGGACAAGACGATGGCCATGGTGGAATAGGATGCACCCCCACATGGTTTCATCAAGATGAAGATGACCACCATTTGGTCTTTCCCACCTCACCTACACCACTTGAGTGGAATGAAAAAGGGAACATAGGTGAAGGTGATGCTCTAGTCCCACTAGTGGACATTCTTAACATTGATTGCTTGCATGATGTTGATCCACCTAGTACCATGCTTCATGCTAGTATGATTTCCCCATGCGATGATTTGCCCATTTATGATGATTCTCATGTGGAGTCTATTAGTTGTGATGCCATGTTACATAGGATTTCTTGTGACAATTCCCTTGGTCACATCATGTTTGATAATCCTCTTAACTTGTCATATGCTATGCATGAAATCAACCATATGTCTTGTTTGCAATCTCTTCATAGTGACTATGCATATGCCATTAAAATAAACCCAATTTGCACTTATGGCATAGATGACAAGCCCATGGTTATTGGCATTTGTTTTTCTTGTGATGATATTGATATGCTCCCTTTGCATCATTTATCTCATATGCCATGCCATGACCACCTAGCTTCGGATATGCATTGTTTTGGATGTTGTCCATTTTCTCCATATGATGTTTCCGATATTGCTCATGAGGAGACCCCCATAGTTTCCTCATACATGTTAGGAGATTTTGATCCATCCCATCCATTGCATGATCCCAATAATTATGTGCACCATATGTTTCCCTTGAATGAAAATGCTATTGATGTGCCATATACTTGCATTCTCAATTCGTGTCCCCATCGTGTCATACATAATAACTATTCTTTCATGATGGATGACATGTTCATATACCATGCATCAAACTTCTTTGAGCGATGCTTATCTTGTGCTAACTCTAATGTGCACATACACATCATGATGGATGATGTGTACATGTACCATGCACACAATTTCTTTGGTTTGTGTCTCTTTTGTGTAGGTACCCATGAATACTTGTCAACCTCGCAATCCCACGAGTTGACAAAACGAGCTCTAGAGAGCAACGATGATTTAGGATCTCATGGATTGTTTTTCCCATCGCTCTCTTCACGCAAAGACTTCATGCATTAGTTCTACATGACCCTCACTTGGCTATGGGTTATTATCCATTACATATTATATGCCCATCTTGCCAAGTTCACTTTGCATGATATGCTCATTACTATGCCTTTGCCATGCACTTATGACCCATGCTTTGCATTACACATGATGATTGATTCTAGCACTTGTATGTGTATTTGCAAGCTTGGTGGAGACATTGCTTGTTATTTCCATGTTCCATTTATGACCCATTCCTATGATGATACTATGATCTCGCTTTGTGTTCATGCTTGCGATATGTCATGTGCATTACCTATGCCTATTATTTTCTCACATGACATGATTGCCATGATTTACTCTAGTGTGTTGCATCTTCGCTCCACTAGTTTGCACGACTTGATCTCTATGCTTGCTCATGTTGCATCACCCATGATTCATACTTTCTCATTTCATGCGGTTGATGACAACCATCTATATGCTTTGCACATGATTCATATTGTTTCTTGTCATATATCTCCATGTGTTGCCTATCTCATGCTAGATGATTTGCCATGTATTGAGTGCAACAATGATTCTCTTCTTGCTCATGAGATTGCCCCCATAGAATTCTCACATATGTTTGGAGATTTTGACATATTACTTGTGAAGCATGCTTGTCTTACTTCTTTGCATCATATACCTAGTGCCATCAATATTGCCATTGTTGCATCATATTATTCATGCACTTGTGCTTCTAATGGTTATGTGCAAAAGATGAGAACCATCATGATGGATGATGTGTTTATCTACCATGCGCATACAGTCTTTGTTTTGTTGTGTGCATGTGTAGGATACTTGGACTTCATGTCGACTTCCACTTCACGGGAGTTGACCATTCGAGCTCTTGAGAGCGAGCCTCATATATTCTACCACGACTCGCTTCTACACCGCATTCCCTACCACTTCGGCATTGTGAAGAATGCACAAGGACACGCCTTCAAGGTGACATCCTTCTTGAGCTTGGATATTGTGGATCATACTTCATGTGTTGCTCGCACCATTTGCACGCATGTTCGAGATATTGCTTTCACCCCTAACTGCCACATTTCCATTCTTCATGACATATGTACCTTGTGTGTTGCATCCAATTCTTGGGCTACTTGCTACTATCATATGGTTGGTTGCACCAATGTCATTTCTTCACATATGCCATGTCCCTTTGCTTGTCACATGATTCACCCGATTGCCTCACACATGATGAACAATTGCTCTTTCTATTGTGTTGAGTGCCACACTATATTCACTACACCCTATGCACATTATGCTTGGATTGTCTTGCACTTGTCCCATGTGTTTAGACACTTCATTTTATTTGGTGTTGTGAACACTTCTTATGCCTACCATAGACCTTTCATTGAGTGCTTGATGCTTGTTTGCTATGACCTTGAGGTAGATGCTTATTCTCTTGTCACACATATTTACATCTCTACCTCACATTTACATGCTTGTTTCCATGATGACCTTGATTTTCCTCAATTTATATTACCCGTTTTGGATGTTTATGGGCTTTACTTTACACATTTATATCATTTTTGGGACTAACCTACTAATCGGAGGCCTAGCCCGTATTGCTGTTATTTTTGCCTATTTCAGTATTTGAAGAAAAGGAATATCAAACGGAGTCCAAACGAATGAAACCTTCGGGATCATGATTTTTGGAACGAACGTGATCCAGAGGACTTGGAGTGCAAGTCAAGAAGCAGTCGAGGCGGCCACGAGGGTGGAGGGCGCGCCCACCCCTACAGGGCACGCCCCTATCTCGTGGGCCCCTCGGGCAGCCACCGACCTACTTCTTCCTCCTATATATACCCATGTACCCCGAGAACATCAGGGGAGCCAACGAAAACCTAATTCCACCGTCGTAACCTTCTGTATCCATGAGATCCCATCTTGGAGCCTTCACCGGTGCTCCGCCGGAGGGGGAATCGACCACAGAGGGCTTCTACATCAACACCACAGCCCCTTCGATGAGTTTTGAGTAGTTTACCACAGACCTTCGGGTCCATAGTTAATAGCTAGATGGCTTCTTCTCTCTTTTTGGATCTCAATACCATGTTCTCCTCGATCTTCTTGGAGATCTATTCGATGCAACTCTTTTTGCGGTGTGTTTGTCGAGATCCGATGAATTGTGGGTTTATGATCAAGTTTATCTATGAGAAATATTTGAATCTCCTCTGGATTCTTTTATGTGTGATTAAGTTTTCTTTGCAAGTCTCTTCGAATTATCTGTTTGGTTTGGCCTACTAGATTGATCTTTCTTGCAATGGGAGAAGTGCTTAGCTTTGGGTTCAATCTTGCGGTGTCCTTTCCCAGTGACAGCAGGGGCAGCAAGGCACGTATTGTATTGTTGCCATCGAGGATAAAAAGATGGGGTTTATATCATATTGCATGAGTTTATCCCTCTCCATCATGTCATCTTTCTTAATGCGTTACTCTGTTCTTATGAATTTAATACTCTAGATGCATGCTGGATAGCGGTCGATGTGTGGAGTAATAATAGTAGATGCAGGCAGGAGTCGGTCTACTTGTCACGGACGTGATGCCCATATACATGATCATGCCTAGATAATCTCATAATTATTCGCTTTTCTATCAATTGCTCGACAGTAATTTGTTGACCCACCGTAATACTTATGCTATCTTGAGAGAAGCCACTAGTGAAACCTATGGCCCCCGGGTCTATCTTTTATCATATAAGCTTTCAATCTACTTTTATTTGCATCTTTACTTTTCCAATCTATATTAGAAAATACCAAAAATATATTTATCTTATCATACTATCTCTATCAGATCTCACTTTCGCAAGTGGCCGTGAAGGGATTGACAACCCCTTTACTGCGTTGGTTGCGAGTTCTTTGTTTGTTTGTGTAGGTGTGTGGTACTTTTGAGGAGCCTCCTACTGGATTGATTCCTTGGTTCTCAAAAACTGAGGGAAATACTTACGCTACTATTGCTGCATCACCCTTTCCTCTTCAAGAAAACCAACGCAAGCTCAAGACGTAGCATACAACTACGCCATCCACGAGGGAAGCCTGGAAGCGACGACGGAAGAAGACGATGCTGCTGAAGCTACAACGGCCGGACATCCGGGCCAAGGGCCGGACATCCGGCGCCTGTGCAGCCACGCAGGACCTGCACCAACAGACGCACAAGAGCATCAGTGGGCGGACTTCCGGCGGCAACCCCAGACATCCGGCAACTCAGCAAAGCCTGGACATCCGGCACCCCTCCCGGAAATCCGGCAACGAGTACAGAAGCTACGGTCATCAAATGGCCGGACATCTGGCCCAAGCCCCGGACATCCGACGCCTCCTGAAGCCCCGGACATCCGGCCCCCAGCCCGGACATCCGGCACCTGCGCGTGCATAGCCGGGCCAAAGGCCCATGTATCCCCCTCCTCACTTACCCCTTCGTGGACTAGCCTATATATACTCCACCCCCTTCCTCTAACTAGGGTTAGCAAATATGATAGCTGATTCTTAGGTGAGCTTTGCTCCTACCTCTACTCTTGAGAGAGAGAGACTACCACTCCCATGGAGTTCAAGACCTCCATGTGAGAAGATCCTGCGGGATATCATCAAGACCCCCTCGCGGGAAGATCCGTCTAGGATACCATCAAGACCTCCTCCTGGAGATGAACCCTACCTTGTATCTTTCCTTTTGTTTTTCATGTACCCTTGTGGATCTTGTGTGTTTAATGTCTGGTGGATGTGTGATTGGACTTGTTCTTGAGTGTTTCCCCTTGTGATTTCTCCCCGTTCTTCCCCGTGTTCTTCGAGGGATCCCACTCCAGTCATGAAAGATCGGCCTACACCGGGTTAGCCCCGTATCCTAGGCCCTTAATTTGTAAGGAAAACAAATGTATCCAATTTAGGCAGCATCATATTCTCATGAGCATTAGAATCATTACCAAGAAACGAAAGTACCTGGTAATTTAATTGGCGTGCGCGAGCTCTAGTAACTGGTCCAGTATGTATAGCAGCAGGGGATGTGGGTGTAACAATGGTATTCGTGTCCTCATCAGAATCCGGCCAATCCTATTTTTTTGAAGAGATTATAGTTCAAATGGTAAGTTCTGTTGATGCGTGTCCACGATGTATGAGCTTTATTTGTCCAGTGTATGTAATTTGCTATTTGTGTACACTTTATTATCACTGGTGCCGAACTATAATGCCAGTGGGTATATTCGGCTGTAATTTCTTTATTGTATAGTGGAGGATTATTCTATGTTTCTATGCCTTAGTCTTTTTATTGTATAGTGTATGTTTTTAGAGGCAATAGTATAGAGTAGGATATTTCTTGAATATGCTATATCGTTGAAATGGGGCCCAACACGCCCAAACATTTCCTGGACGCCATACAAACGAACAAATACGCATAGTCAAAGCGGGCCTTAATTGGGCTGGTCAAAATAATTTTAAGTGGATCCCAAATGATGTGGCCCACCGTAACAACGGCTCTTAGCAGGCCGCCAACAGGCCTAAAGCTCGATAGGGTCGTATAAATGGAAATGGCCCGCGGGCCTTTAGCAGGCCGAAATAATGTCAATTTTGTCTCGGCCCTTTTACTTTACGGGCCAGTAAGAGGCCAAAAGTGTTATGGGCCAGAGGAGGCCCAATTTGCAAACTAGGCTTTTAACAGGCCGGAAGTCGAGTTGGGCTGAAATGATGCCCTACGGAACATGGGCCCCTAGTGGACCTAAAGTCAAAGGCCCAAATTTTGTGCGGGCCGTTAACAGGCTGAGAGACAATATGGGCTAAGAGTTGGCCCATTTACCGAATGGGCCGAGGACAGGCCTAAAGTCATAGCGGGCTAGAATTGGCCCAACCGCAGAATGGGCCGAGAAAAGGCCGAAAGACATACCGGGCTGTCAACTGGCTGGAACTGACGATGGGCTGCTAACATGCCGAAAGAAGCTCGGACCGCAATTGGGCCCAAAAACGCAGCGGGCCGTTAACGAGCTTAAACTGACGATGGGCTGGAAATTGTAGAATCTAGAATGGGCCTTTGATGGGCCGATTCTGGGTAAGTTGTATGGGTGTACTTGTAAATGGGCCTGACTCAAGTAGGCCGCTAATGGGCCGGCCCGCTTATTTTGACAGGCCCAACCTTTTCACCAGAATGGGCCTTTGTTGGGCCATGCCACGTGTCGACGTATTATAGGCGGCTCCTGTCCAATGAGTGGATGACATCTGTCCCAACGGTAAGGCAACACGTGTTTCCTCCAGTCAATGAGAATTTTACACGTGGAAAATCCCCATTGGTCTGGGCTGTTCACGGGTTATCGGATCCAAAACCGGACCCGATAGCTTAACGGCGAGCCATTACGGTCGATGCCACGTGTCCATCACCCTTGACGAAAGCACTTCTATGACGCGTGATTTATCGTCATGGAAGTGGACACTTCCGTGATGATAATTTTGGTAATGTCATGGAACACTTCTATGACAACACATGTATGACTATCTTGATTCTGTCATAAAATCGTCATGGATGTAGATGCATGACAGAAAAAATGACCTACTATGACAAATACGTATCATCACAGAAGTGTATTTTTTTTTGTAGTGCTTGCACTACTTCATCATAGGCAAGCACTCGTGGCAACCCATAAATGAGTTCCGTGGGGATAACTATTTCTGCCCCGTAGACCAGGGAGAAGGGAGTCTGCCCGGTAGATCGGTTTGGTGTCATTCTGAGGGACCAGAGAACTACCGGCAGCTCCTCGATCCATCGCCTGCCGTGCTTCTGCAGCGTATGAAAGGTTCTTGTCTTGAGTCCATGCAGCACTTCAGCATTCGCCCTCTTAGCTTGTCCATTACTCCGGGGGTGTGCCGTAGAGGCGAATGAGATCTTGCATCCGAGGGCATGAACATATTGCATGAAGGTGCGGCTCGTGAACTGGGTGCCGTCGTTAGTGATGATCCTTGCCGGAACTCCAAAACGACACACCAGACCTTTCAAGAACTTGCTAGCTGACTGGGAAGTAACCTTTATCACGGCAGTCACTTCCGGCCACTTTGTAAACTTGTCGATGGCAACGAACAGGAATTCAAAGCCCCCGATTGCTCAGGGGAAGGGGCCGAGGATATCGAGCCCCCATACCAAAAATGACCATGGTAGAGGGATTGTCTAAAGAGCTTGGGCAGGCAGGTGGGTTTTCTTTAAATGGATCTGGAAAGCTTCACACTTAGTGATAGAGGCAAAGGTGTCCTGATGTTTCGATGAGATGGTGGCTATTGTTTTCTTTGGGAGTCGACCTTGACGATCCGACTACAAACGTGCGAGACGTCTGATACGTCTCCAACATATCTATAATTTTTTATTGTTCCATGCTATTATATTACCCCTCTTGGATGTTTATGGGCTTTATTTTACAGATTTATATCATTTTTGGGACTAACCTACTAACCGGAGGCCCAGCCCATATTGCTGTTTTTTTGCCTATTTCAGTATTTCGAAGAAAAGGAATATCAAACGGAGTCCAAACGGAATGAAACCTTCGGGAGCATGATTTTTGGAACGAACGTGATCCAGAGGACTTGGAGTGCAAGTCAAGAAGCAGCCGAAGCTTCCACGAGAGAGGAGGGCGTGCCCCCCTATAAGGCGCGCCCCCTGTATCGTGGGCCCCTCGGGCGTCCACCGACGTACTTCTTCCTCCTATATAAGCCTACGTACCCCAAAAACATCCAGGGAGCAGACGAAACACAATTTCCACCACCGTAACCTTCTGTATCTGTGAGATCTCATCTTGGAGCCTTCGCCGGCACTCTGCCGGAGGGGGAATCGACCACGGAGGGCTTCTACATCAACATCCTTGCCCCTCCGATGAGTTGTGAGTAGTTTACCACAGACCTACGGGTCCATAGTTATTAGCTAGATGGCTTCTTCTCTATTTTTGGATCTCAATACAATGTTCTCCCCCTCTCTTGTGGAGATCTATTCGATGTAAACTCTTTTTGCGGTGTGTTTGTCGAGATCCGATGAATTGTGGGTTTACGATCAAGTTTATCTATGAATAATATTCGAATCTTCTCTGAATTCTTTTATGTGTGATTGAGTTATCTTTGCAAGTCTCTTTGAATTATCAGTTTGGTTTGGCCTACTAGATTGATCTTTCTTGCCATGGGATAAGTGCTTAGCTTTGGGTTCAATCTTGCGGTGTCCTTACCCAGTGACAGAAAGGGTTGCAAGGCACGTATTGTATTGTTGCCATCGAGGTTAACAAGATGGGGTTTATATCATATTGCTTGAGTTTATCCTTCTACATCATGTCATCTTGCTTAATGCGTTACTCTGTTCTTATGAACTTAATACTCTAGATGCAGGCAGGAGTCGGTTGATGTGTGGAGTAATAGTAGTAGATGCAGGCAGGAGTCGGTGTACTTGTTGTGGACGTGATGCCTATATACATGATCATGCCTAGATAATCTCATAATTATTCGCTTTTCTATCAATTGCTCGACAGTAATTTGTGCACCCATCGTAATACTTATGCTATCTTGAGAGAAGCCACTAGTGAAACCTATGGCCCCCGGGTCTATCTCTTATCATATTTTCTTCCAATCTACTTTTATTTGCATCTTTACTTTTTGCATCTATATTATAAAATACCAAAAATATATTTATCTTATCATACTATCTTTATTAGATCTCACTTTCGCAAGTGGCCGTGAAGGGATTGACAACCCCTTTATTGCGTTGGTTGCGAGTTCTCAGTTTGTTTGTGTAGGTGCGTGGGACTTTTGAGGAGCCTCCTACTGGATTGATACCTTGGTTCTCAAAAACTGAGGGAAATACTTACGATACTATTGCTGCATCACCCTCTCCTCTTCGAGGAAAACCAACGCAAGCTCAAGACGTAGCAAGAAGGATTTCTGGCGCCGTTGCCGGGGAGGTATTCTCTCAAGTCAAGACATACCAAGTACCCATCACAAACCCATCTCCCTCGCATTTACATTATTTGCCATTTGCCTCTCGTTTTCCTCTCCCCCACTTCACCCTTGCCGTTTTATTTGCCCTCTCTTTCCTAATCTTCTCCTCTCTTCCGTTTGCCTTCTCGTTGTCGTGGGCGAATCAAAAAGAACTAAGGGCTCTTTCCTAGGTTCTGGTACCTTGGATAACCCCTCTATCCTCTCTAAGCTCATAAATAATGATGCCATAGAAAGACCCACCGGGGTCACCAATGAGAGCTTGAATGATTTTGATGAAGATGACTCTGGAATTTTTTGCTATTTACTTGATGAGTCTTTAAAAGATGCTTGGGATAGGTTATTAAGGATTCGGGCTAGCTATGTGCCACAATATCAAATTAAAGTTTACTTAAAAAGTTTCTACATTGGCTTGCCCGCTTCTTTCAAACAAGTTTTAGATTCTATTTTTGAAAAAGGTTTTCTTGAAGGGGATGCTATAGATACTTATGAAAAAATGAAAACCATATTTGGGCACCCTATGAATGATAAGGTTGAATCAATTACTCTCTTGTGCTTTTATCAAAATGAAATTATTGAAGAGATGAAGTCTAGTTTAGAGGCAAACTTTCGTAATGTGCTTAATCTTACTTCTTCCATTAATGGCCATGTGCTTAACTTAAATATAAGAATGAATGCCATAGAAAGGAGACCCTCCTCTCCAAGTGCCAAAGATGGCACTTGTTAGATCTATCTTTGCTTTTATGCCTAGCTAGGGGCGTTAAACGATAGCGCTAGTTGGGAGGCAACCCAATTTTCTTTATGTTTTTTTGTTTTTGCTCCTGTTTAGTAATAAATCTTGCATCTACCTTCTGTTTAGATGTGTTTTTATCTTTTAATTAATGTTTGTGCCAAGTAGAACCTATAGGATAACCTATGATGATAGTTGATTTGATTCTGCTGAAAAACAGAAACTTTGCACGCACGAATATAATTTTGTTAAATCACAGAAACGTGCTTTTGCGTTGATTCTTTTTGATGCTGATCAATAAACAAATTGTACAAGACTTCCTATTTTGTTAGGATTTTTAAAGTTCCATAAGTTTGCGTTAGTTACAGATTGCTACAGACTGTTCTATTTTTGACAAATTCTGTTTCGTGTGTTGTTTGCTTATTTCATTGCATCTATGGCTAGTAAATTAGTTTATAAACCATAGAGAAGTTGGAATACAGTAGGTTTAACACCAAAATAAATAAAGAATGAGTTCATTACAGTACCTTATGTGGTGGTTTTGTTTTCTTTCACTAACGGAGCTTATAAGATTTCCTGTTGAGTTTTGTGTTGTGAAGTTTTCAAGTTTTGGGTAAAGCTTTTATGGACTGTGGAATACAGGGTGGCAAGAGCCTAAGCTTGGGTATGCCCAAGGCACCCCAAGATATTCAAGGATAGCCAAAATCCTAAGCTTGGGGATGCCCCGGGAAGGCATCCCCTCTTTCGTCTTCGTTCATTGGTAACTTTACTTGGAGCTATATTTTTATTCGCCACATGATATGTGTTTTGCTTGGAGCGTCGTGTATTATATTAGTCTTTGCTTTTTAGTTTACCACAATCATCCTTGCTGTACACACCTTTTTGTAGAAGCCTATTTGATTAGAATTTGCTAGAATACTCTATGTGCTTCACTTATATCTTTTGAGCTTGATAGTTTTTGCACTAGTGCTTCACTTATATCTTTTAGAGAATGGTGGTGTCTTAATTTTGAAGAAATTGCTAGTCTCTCATGCTTCACTTATATTATTTTGAGAGTCTTTTAGAACATCATGGTATTTTCTATGGTTATAAAATTGGTCTTAGAATGGTAGGCATCCAAGTTGGGTATAATAAAAACTATCATAGAAAGTGAATTGGATGCTATGATCAATTTGATACTTGATAATTGTTTTAAGATATGGAGGTAGTGATATTAAAGTCATGCTAGTTGGGTGATTATGAATTTAAAGAATGCTTGTGTTGAAGTTAGCAAGTCCCGTAGCATGCACGTATGGTTAAAGTTGTGTAACAAATTTGAAACATGACATGTACCTGGCTTGTGCATCCTTATGAGTGGTGGTCGGGGACGAGCGATGGTCTTTTCCTACCAATCTATCCCCCTAGGAGCATGCGCGTAGTACTTGATTTTTGATGACTTCTAAATTTTTGCAATAAGTATATGAGTTCTTTTGACTATTGTTGAGTCCATGGATTATACGCACTTTTACCTTTCCGCCATTGCTAGCCTCTTCGGTACCGTGCATTGCCCTTTCTCACCTTGAGAGTTGGTGCAAACTTCGCCGGTGCATCCAAACCCCGTGATACGATACGCTCTATCACACATAAACCTCCTTATATCTTCCCCAAAACAGCCACCATACCTACCTATTTTGGCATTTCCATAGCCATTCCGAGATATATTGCCATGCAACTTTCCACCGTTCCGTTTATCATCATCATGACATACATTACTTTTGTCATATTGCCATTGCATGATCATGTAGTTGACATCGTATTTGTGGCAAAGCCACCATGCATTATTTTTCATACATGTCACTCTTGATTCATTGCACCATCCCGGTACACCGCCGGAGGCATTCATATAGAGTCATATCTTGTTCTAGTTTCAAGTTGTAATTCATATGTTGTAATCAATAGAAGTGTGATGATCATCATTATTAGAACATTGCCCAAAGAAAAAAAAGAAAAAAAAAGAAGAAAGGCCAAAAAAAAGAAAGGCCCAAAAAAAAAGAAAAAGAAAAAAAATAAAAAAAATAAAATAAAATGGGCAATGTTACTATCTCTTTTTCCACACTTGTGCTTCAAAGTAGTACCTTGTTCTTCATGTAGTGAGTCTCATATTTTTGTGCTTCAAAGTAGCACCATGTTTTTCATATAGTGAGTCTCATAAGTTGTCTTTTTCATACTAGTGGGAATTTTTCATTATAGAACTTGGCTTGTATATTCCTATGATGGGCTTTCTCAAATGCCCTAGGTCTTCGTGAGCAAGCAAGTTGGATGCACACCCACTAGTTTTCTTTCGTTGAGCATTCATTTATAGCCCTAGTGCATCCGTTGCATGGCAATCCCTACTCCTCATGTTGACATCAATTGATGGGCATCTCCATAGCCCGTTGATTATCCTCGTCAATGTGAGACTTTCTCCTTTTTTGTCTTCTCCACACAATCCCCATCATCATATTCTATTCCACCCATAGTGCTATATCCATGGCTCACGCTCATGTATTGCGTGAAGGTTGAAAAAGTTTGAGATTATTTAAGTATGAAACAATTGATTGGCTTGTCATCGGGGGTATAGAAGTTGGGAACATCTTTGTGTGACAAAAATGAAGCATAGCCTAACTATATGATTTTGTAGGGATGAACTTTCTTTTGCCATGTTATTTTGAGAAGACATGATTACTTTGATTAGTATGCTTGAAGTGTTACTATTTCTTTTATCAATATGAACTTTTATTTTGAATCATTTGGATCTGAACATTCATGCCACAATAAAGAAAATTACTTTGAGAATTATGCTAGGTAGCATTCCACATCAAAAATTCTCTTTTCATCATTTACCTACTCGAGGACAAGCAGGAATTAAGCATGGGGATGCTTGATACGTCTCCAACGTATCTATAATTTTTGATTGTTCCATGCTATTATATTACCCCTTTCGGATGTTTATGGGCTTTATTTTACACATTTATATCATTTTTGGGACTAACCTACTAACCGGAGGCCCAGCCCATATTGCTGTTTTTTTGCCTATTTCAGTATTTCGAAGAAAAGGAATATCAAACGGAGTCCAAACGGAATGAAACCTTTGGGAGCGTGATTTTTGGAACGAACGTGATCCAGAGGACTTGGAGTGCAAGTCAAGAAGCAGCCGGAGCTTCCACGAGAGAGGAGGGCGTGCCCCCTATAGGGCACGCCCCCTGTCTCGTGGCCCGTCGGGCGTCCACCGACGTACTTCTTCCTCCTATATAAGCCTACGTACCCCGAAAACATCCAGGGAGCAGACAAAACACAATTTCCACCACCGTAACCTTCTGTATCCGCGAGATCTCATCTTGGAGCCTTCGCCGGCACTCTGTCGGAGGGGGAATCAACCACGGAGGGCTTCTACATCAACATCCTTGCCCCTCCGATGAATTGTGAGTAGTTTACCACAGACCTACGGGTCCATAGTTATTAGCTAGATGGCTTCTTCTCTCTTTTTGGATCTCAATACAATGTTCTCCCCCTCTCTTGTGGAGATCTATTCGATGTAAACTCTTTTTGCGGTGTGTTTGTCGAGATCCGATGAACTATGGGTTTATGATCAAGTTTATCTATGAATAATATTTGAATCTTCTCTGAATTCTTTTATGTGTGATTGAGTTATCTTTGCAAGTCTCTTCGAATTATCAGTTTGGTTTGGCCTACTAGATTGATCTTTCTTGCCATGGGAGAAGTGCTTAGCTTTGGGTTCAATCTTGCGGTGTCCTTACCCAGTGATAGAAAGGGTTGCAAGACATGTATTGTATTGTTGCCATCGAGGATAACAAGATGGGGTTTATATCATATTGCTTGAGTTTATCCCTCTACATCATGTCATCTTGCTTAATGCGTTACTCTGTTCTTATGAACTTAATACTCTAGATGCAGGCAGGAGTTGGTCGATGTGTGGAGTAATAGTAGTAGATGCAGGCAGGAGTCGGTGTACTTGTTGCGGACGTGATGCCTATATACATGATCATGCCTAGATAATCTCATAATTATTCGCTTTTCTATTAATTGCTCGACAGTAATTTGTGCACCCACCGTAATACTTATGCTATCTTGAGAGAATCCACTAGTGAAACCTATGGCCCCCGAGTCTATCTCTTATCATATTTGCTTCCAATCTACTTCTATTTGCATCTTTACTTTTTGCATCTATATTATAAAATACCAAAAATATATTTATCTTATCATACTATCTTTATTAGATCTCACTTTCGCAAGTGGCCGTGAAGGGATATACATCCCCTTTATTGCGTTGGTTGCGAGTTCTCAGTTTGTATGTGTAGGTGCGTGGGACTTTTGAGGAGCCTCCTACTGGATTGATACCTTGGTTCTCAAAAACTGAGGGAAATACTTACGCTATTATTGCTGCATCACCCTCTCCTCTTCGAGGAAAACCAACGCAAGCTCAAGATGTAGCAACGTCGCACCTTAGCAATCGCTAAACCAACTTCCGAGGTGTTATTAACCATGCCAGAGCACGATCAACCTGACCACGAGGGTCTGTTTCCTGCGAGCAAATGAAGAACAAGCAAGAAACTGAGATTGCAATCTGGATATTGCGAATATAAGAGGAAAGCTTTATTAATGAAGGTGGGTTTCTGTGACGTCTTGGCCTGGTCGTTGAACACAAATGAAGTACGCGAAGTTGCAGCTATGGCGAACTTTTAATCTAAACAAAACCCAAAGTGTAAACGATGCCCTAAGGGCTGTATATATGGAGGAAGAGGGGGGGGGGATTTCGTGGCCCTTGGGGAAGGGGTCCGAAACCAACCCTAGCTCTTGTTTCCCCACACATACGGACTATAAAAACATCCTATACTCAAGTATTTCGAAATTACATGGGCCTGGCCCAATAATAAGGTGACGCAGCACCTAGAATAGCCTCTGGACGAAAGTTATGAAGTAGCATCTTGTATATTTCGTCCAAGTCTTCATGAACTCATTATGGTGGCTTCAATGTCCTGAAATAATCACTTGTAACTCCGTTCTTGTTCCCCTTGCGCATGCCATCATCTCCATGCTTGTTCTTGCTCCAATGTTCATCCTTCTCCAAGCTAGACCCTTCAATTGTAAGCAAAACAAATGTATCCAATTTAAGCAGCATCATATTCTCAAGAACATTAGAATCATTACCAAAAACGAAAGTACCTGGTAATTTAATTGGCGCGTGTGAGCTCTAGTAATTGGTCCACTATGTATAGCAGCAGGGGCTGTGGGTGTTTGGTATTGATGTCCTCATCATCCTCCCCTTCTTGAAATGAAGTCATCCTCGACGGAAGCTCATCTTACTCACCCAAATAAGGCTTCAAATCTGCAATGTTAAAAGTGGGACTAACCCCAAAATATGCAGGCAGTTCAAGTTTATATGCATTATCATTTATTTTCTCTAACACCTTAAAAGGACAATCAACATGTGGCATTAGCTTTGATTTGCGCAAATCAGGAAATCTATCCTTACGCAAATGCAACCAAACAAGATCTCCAGGTGCAAACACAACATGTTTTCTACCCTTATCTCTAGCAAGTTTATATTTAGCATTCATACGCTCAATGTTTTCCTTAGTTAACTCATGCATTTTTAAAATCAATTCAGCACGTTGTTTAGCATCAAAATTAACCTTCTCCGAAGATGGAAGAGGCAACAAATCAATAGGTGCGCGAGGTAGGAAACCATACACAACTTCAAAAGGGCACATCTTAGTAGTAGAATGAAATGAACGATTATAAGCAAATTCAATATGAGGCAAGCATTCTTCCCACATTTTCTTATTATTCTTCAAAACAGCCCTAAGCATAGTAGACAATGTTCTATTGACTACTTCAGTTTGTCCATCAGTTTGGGGGTGACAAGTAGTACTAAAAAGCAGTTTAGTCCCCAAGTTAGCCCATAAACATCTCCAAAAGTGGCTAAGAAATTTAGTATCACGATCTGAAACAATAGTATTTGGCACACCATGCAAGCGAATAATTTCACGAAAGAACAAATCAGCAACATTAACAACATCATCGCTTTTATGACATGGTATAAAGTGTGCCATTTTTGAGAATCTATCCACGACAACAAATATGCTATCCCTCCCCTTCTTTGTTCGAGGTAAACCTAAAACAAAGTCCATAGATATATCCTCCCAGGAACACTAGGTATAGGCAAAGGCATATATAAACCATGAGGATTGAGTCGTGACTTAGCTTTTTGACATGTAGTCCAGCGAGCAACAAAGCGCTCAACATCCCGTCTCATCTTTGTCCAAAAGAAATGTGTAGCAAGTACGTCCTCCGTCTTCTTCACGCCAAAGTGTCCCATTAATCCTCCTCCATGCGCCTCCTGCAACAACAAAAGATGAACGGAGCTAGCTGGAATGCATAGCTTGTTAGCACGGAACACAAATTCATCATTAACGACGAACTTGTTCCATGTTCTTCCTTCTTTACAATTCTGCAATACATCTTTAAAATCAGCATCATGCACATATTGATCTTTGATGGTCTCCAAACCAAATATTTTGAAGTCAAGTTGTGAAAGCATAGTATAGCGGCGAGACAATGCATCAGCAATAACATTTTCTTTACCCTTCTTGTGTTTAATGACATAAGGGAAAGTCTCAATGAATTCAACACATTTAGCATGTCTATGATTCAGTTTAGCTTGACTTTTAATATGTTTCAAAGATTCATGATCAGAATGTATAACAAATTCTTTGGGCCATAAATAATGTTGCCATGTTTCTAAAGTCCGAACAAGAGTATATAATTCTTTATCATAAGTAGAATAATTCAGACTAGGCCCACTCAAATTTTCAGAAAAGTATGCAATAGGTTTGCCATCTTGTAATAACACACCTCCTAATCCAATTCCACTAGCATCACATTCAAGCTCAAATGTCTTATTAAAATCAGGAAGTTGGAGTAAAGGAGCATGTGTCAACTTATCTTTCAACACCGTGAAGGCTTCTTCCTGTGCGGTACCCCAAACAAAAGGCACATCCTTCTTTGTAAGCTCATTGAGAGGTGCAGCAATGGTGCTAAAATCTCTCACAAAATGCCTATAGAATCCGAAGAGACCAAGAAAACTCCTCAGTTGTGTGACCGTTTTGGGCTGCGGCCAACTCTCAATAGCTTCAATCTTGGCTTTATCAAGTTCAATTCCTATGGAGAAACAACATAGCCAAGAAAAGACACTCGATCGGTGCAAAAGGTGCACTTCCCAAGTTTACCAAACAAACGTGCATCATGTAGAGCAATAAAAGCAGCACGTAAATGTTCCAAATGTTCCTCTAAAGATCTGCTATAAATCAAAATGTCATCAAAGTAAACTAACACAAATCGTCCAATGAAAGCATGTAAAACTTCGTTCATTGATCTCATGAAAGTACTAGGTGCATTAGTTTGATGCTGTTTTCCATTCATCCCCCAATTTCATACGAATTTGATGGTATCCACTATGCAAATCAACTTTGGAGAATATTGTAGAGCCACTCAATTCATCAAGGATATCATCTAGCCTAGGAATAGGATGACGATAACGAATAGTAATATTATTAATGCCTCTATAATCAACACACATACGCGATGTACCATCCTTTTTCGGCACTAGAATAATAGGAAGCACCTGTATATAACCTTTATCGTGAAGCTCCTGTACATGACGCATAATCTCCTTCATCTCCTCTGGATTGGTACGGTATGGCGCACGGTTTGGAAGTGAAGCACCGGGAATTAAGTCAATCTGATGCTCAATCCCTCGAATAGTCGGTAATCCCGGTGGCACGTCTTGCGGAAAGACGTCAGTGAACTCCTGCAAAATGTTAGTAACAGCAGGAGGCAATGAGGAAGGCACATCCTCGAATGAAAATAATGCCTCTTTACACACAAAAGCATAGCAAACATATTTGCTGAAATCTAGCTCATCAATATCAGATTTGGTGGCAAATAAACATGCACTTTTCAATTTAATTTCAGAAGCAACACTAGATAATTTATTATTAGGCTTCATTTGTTGCTCAAATTCTTTTGCCACAATCTGATTTTCACTCTTATTCTTCTCCTGTTTTGCTTTATCAGCTCTATTAATATCATCTTTCAAAATGGAATCAGGAGTCATAGGAAGCAAAGTAATATTTTTATCCTTATGAACAAGAGTATACTGATTGTTTCTACCATGGTGTACAGAATTTTTATCAAATTTCCATGGTCGACCAAGTAATAAGGAACATGCTTGCATAGGTACCACATCACAATCAACATAATCAGCATATGTAGAGATACTAAAATGCACACGAATAGTACGTGTTACCTTAACCTTGCCGCTGTTGTTGAACCATTGGATGTAGTAAGGATGTGGATGTGGTCTCGTGGTGAGAGATAGCTTCTCCACCATCTCCATGCTAGCCAAGTTGTTGCAGCTCCCTCCATCTATGATGACGCGCACAGAACGTTCCTTCACAACTCCCTTTGTATGGAACAAATTATGCCTCTGATTTTGCTTAGCTTGTGTGACCTGCACACTCAAAACACGTTGAGCAACTAAACATTCATACCTGTCAGCGTCTTCAGGAGCCATGTATTGTGTCTCATGATCAGAATCATCGCCACCATGTTCTTCACATGTAATAAGAGCCAAAGTCTCCTCATCATAGTCACTAGCAGACTCATACCCACCATCCTCAGTAGCAATCATCACATGCTGGGATTTGCATTCTCTCGCATAATGACCTCTTCCTTTATAACGACCACAAATAATATCACTTGTGTGCCCTGTTGATGCCATGGAAGAAGAAGAGCTCTGTGTAGGCCCGACAGGTGCGCTCTTGGCAGATAGTGGTGGTTGTGCCTGCTTTCTTGTATCATGGCTGGAGGTGGCACCTGAGGTAAGTGCTGGTGCAGTGGAAGTAGAAGATGCACGTGTTGTCCATGATGAAGGTCAACCTGCAGAAAAGTTAGTTCGCGCCAATGCTTGTCAATCCTGCACTTCACGTTTAGCTTTACAAGCAAGATGGAATAAACTAGTGATATTAGTATACTCCTTATACTCTAGAATGGTCTGAATCTCTGTATTTAATCCACCCATGAAACGTGCAAGCATAGCTTCATTCTCCTCAACAATACCACATTTAATCATGCCAGTTTGTAATTCCTGATAATATTCTTCTACAGATTTTTTCCTTGTCTTAAACACTGCAATTTTTGAAGCAATTCACGTTGATAATAGTGGAACCCAACGAGTACGCATAGCAGTTTTCAAAGCAACCCAAGTAGCTGGAATAGGATATAATCTACAATGTTCAGACCACCATACACATGCAAAATTAGTGAAAGCACAAACAGCAGCAGCAACCCGTTTCTCCTCGGGATATTGTAAACATGTAAAACGTTGTTCAGTTTCTAACTCCCAAGTAAGATATATATCAGGAACATATCTACCCTCAAATGGTGGAATATTCAACTTTAGTTTAGGAACATGGTCATGATCTCGTACCTGAGGTGGTGGTGCAGGCCTACCATTGCGAATATATACCTGAGGTCGACCTGCTGGTGGTGGTGCTGGTGGCTGCACGTAGTTCTGATTTTGATCAACCTCATCCTCATAATCGCCCGCATAATCGTCATCCTCCTCGGCACCAGCAGCCGCAGTAGCAGGAGCCAAAGAAGCATAAACAGGAGGTGCAGCGGTACCAGAATTTTAACCAGTCTCAATTGGAACGCGTTGTGCTCGTCCCACTTGATTTGGAAGGCAGCGTTGGAGTTGTTGTTGTTGTTGTTGTAGAGGTGCGACAGGGGCAGCTGGTGGTGGTTGGGGAAGACGCTTGAGCAATTCATTAAACTTGTTATCCAGCGTTGTCTCGAACGACTTCTACATGGCATCTATCTTCTACATAGCCTCTTCAAATCTGTTTAGCACATCTCCCACCTGGCCACTCATCATTTGCTGAAATTTATCATGCAACTCCTTGTTCGTCATGTTCTCCCAGTCAATCTCGTCGGCTTGTGGTCCTGCGATGGTTAGCAGCAATAGAAACCCACAAGAATAGGATCCTACAGACTACTAGAAAGTGGCAGGATGTCACAAATCCGGCAAGCGAATCTCAAATTCTTACCAGTTCTTACCCAGCAGTAGGTGGTGATCGGCAACCATTGTAGTCAAAACTCTCAAAGCTTGGATAGAGCGATTACCAGGGAGAGTCAAACACACGACGTAGATGTATGTGGAGCTGGGAAGGCTTATAATATGGTAGCAAAAAGGGACAACAACAATCAGTTCAGAGATGCAAAGTTGAATAAACGTTGAACGATGGTACTGTGCTGGTCCTAGGCTAGACCGTGCTAGAGACGCGAGCCAAGAACACTAACAAAATCACGGCGCTGCACGTAAACAAGGGAGGAGCACACTCTGAATTTTTTTCTTTTTTTTCACTTTTTTTTCCACTTTTTTTCCTCTATTTTTCTCCGCAACAAATTGTTTTCGAAAAAGTCTACAAATGGTCTAGAAACTGCCTAGCCAGTTTTTTTTGAAACTGGAAATATTTTTCTACTGCGGGTAACATGAAAGTTCGGGAGTCCTTCTTTGTCACAACTCGGAGTATGGCGTGATCTGGAAGTCGGAAACAAAGCAACAAATACTGGACTCGGACTATAACTGAAGGCGGAAATGAATCTGGTGGAAACTCAGACTGGTGGCGGATATATGTAGGGCGGTGGAACACAGACTGGTGGAGAATCTGTGATGGAGGTGGACTTAGATTATCGTGATGGCGATGGATATGTGGTATATGGCAGCGGTGATGACGATGGTGGTAGATGGCAGCGGTGATGATGATGGTGGTATATGGCAGCGGTGATGACAATGGTGGTATATGGCTGTGGTGACGATGATGGTGGTATATGGCAGCGGTGATGATGATGATGCGGCGGCGGCATGAAAACTTGTGAAGAGAACTCGAAACTCTAAAGGACTAGACACTAAGACCAGCAACTAGACACGACGATGCAACCGCAAATTCAACAATGCAAAACCCTAAAAAGATTATGCAAAGGCTCAGGTTGGTTCGGAGATGAGGAACTAACCCTAATTTTTTTGGCTTTTTCATGGACTCTAGGTATGAAGAACAGACTTGATCTAAACTACAAAAAACTGTAAAATCTCACCGAGCAACCTGAAAATCTGATACCACTTGATAGAGGCAAAGGTGTCCTGATGTTTCGATGAGATGGTGGTTATCGTTTTCTTTGGGAGTCGACCTTGACGATCCGACTACGAACGTGCGAGACGTCATGCCTTAGCAATCGCTAAACCAACTTTCGAGGGGTTATTGACCACGCCGGAGCACGATCAACCTGACCACGAGGGTCTGTTTCCTGCGAGCAAACGAAGAACAAGCAAGAATGATACGGAGCATCCCTCGACTACCCGCGATGACACTCCATCACCATCGCAAGCACCAAGAGGACCAATGACAAGAGCACGTGCACGCGGCATCGAGAACGAGGTTGACTCTCTCCTCTTCGAGTTTCGTTCGGTTTCACTTGAGAATGGGATTCTACCTCAAAGAGATACACTATGCGTTCTTAGGTACATTGGAGATCATCTTGAGGAAGCAAGGATGAAGGCTCAAGCACCTGCGGAACAAGAGAAGGAAGAAGAGGTCGATAAGAACGAGGGAGAGAAGTCCCTGGACACCCTGGGTGCCCAGAAGGAAGGACCCCGGGTGCCCGGACCCAAAGACGCGAGGAGGGGCAAACCCCCTGGACACCTCGGGTGCCCGGCCATCTTGGCCCCGGGTGCCCGGCCCCGGCCTGGGCCTCGCCCCAGTCACCCCCCGGGTGTCCGTCCTCTTGGGCCCGGATGCCTGGCTGCTCGCCTGGGCCACGCCAGCCCCGACCGGGTGCCGGCCACTTGGCACCGGGTGCCCGGGCCACCTCCCAGCGCCACTCCAGCCCCGACCGGGTGCCCGTGCCTCCTCCCAGCGCCAGCCCAGCACCGCCCTGGGTGACTGGCACTTTGGCCCAGGTGCCCGGCCTGCCCCATTTTGGTCTCTGTGAAGGACTTTTTGGTCTTTTGTAACATTGCCTTCCCCAACTTCGTCCCTAGCCCTTATATACTCATCTCCTAGCTCATTTGGAGGGACAACAAAGTATTACAGAAAACATTGTGAGCTTTGCTCCTTGTATCCCCTCCTCTTTGGAGATCAAGCCCCCACCTAGGGAAGAATCCTTTGGATTGTCAAGGCCTCCTCTTGGAGAAGATCATCATCAAGACCTCACCTAGTGGGAAGAACTTACCTAGTGCTATTCTCCTTGAATTGTCCATGTAATCTTGTGGATCTCATGTATGCTACTCTAGTGGATGTGATATTTGGGTTTGTTTGAGTGTTTTGTTCCTTGTGTTCTTGACTGTTCTTCCTCCTTTCCCCCCTCCAAGTGTGAAAAGATCCCCTCTAGGGTTTGACCCTACAACATCTTGGTATCATGAGCAAGGTTTATTCACATCTTGGAGTCCCATCCCCCCATTTGCTAGCTTGATTTTGCTGTTTTTCGTCCAAATTCGAAAATCCCCACAAAAATAGCACCAAAAATTTTTCTTGCAATTTGTTGGATCTTGTGAGATTTGGTTGTTTTGGTCCATGGATTTGATGTTTGGCAAGTGGATCTAGCCCCTCCCCAACAATCCCCACCCTTCCCACCACGAAATCCATGGAATTTTGCATTTCCCCCAAAATTTCCGCCCAAACCGAAGACCCCCGGGTGCTCGCACCTCGAACCACCGGGCACCCGCACCCCCGGGCCATTTCGTCTAGCCGACCCCGGGCACTCGCACCTCCCACCCCCGGGTGCCCGCACCCCCCCGAATCAGCCCAACACCTCCACCAATTTGGCCATAACTTCCACCTCCCAAGTCTGTTTTTCGTGTTCTTTAGCTCGTTTGGAAGCTCTTGACACCCCCCATCCACTCATCCCACTACCACCACCATTAGTACCCATCCAAAAAATCATCACAAAAACACCCACCTTCCGCATTTTACCGATTTTGAGTTGCCATTTCCGTTTCCTAAGGTGTTTCGGCTTGATGAGGACATGACTACCTTGGATATGACCAAAAATATTGCATATATGCATATTTGTCAGGTGATTTCTAGTGCAAACTATTCAATAATCTATTTATGTTATCCCGTCTTTCGATGAGATGATAACTATCGATTTGGTGGAGACGACTTTGACGATCCGACTACAAACGTGCAACGACGTTGTGCCTTAGCAATCGCTAAACCAACTCCGAGAGGTTATTGACCACGCCGGAGCACGATCAACCTGACCACGAAGGTCTATTCCTGCAAGCAATCGAAGAACAAGCAAGAATATGATAAAAGCAATCTGAATATCGCGAATATGTATGAAGTATTGATAATGGTGGGGATCCGAAAAGTGGTCTTGGTCTGGTCGTTGGACACAAACGAAGCACACGAAGTTGCAATGGCTAACTTTTAACTAAACAAATCCCAAAGAAAAAGCTACTAGATGGATCTACTTATATAGGAGCAAGGGGTGGCGGCCAAGGAGGTGGGAGGACGTCCCAAGGCAGCCTAAAACTAAATCTAGGTCGTACAAGGCCAATGGGCCCAAGTGGAGGTGATGTAACACCTTTGGACTTGTAGTTTGACTCGGATTCTGCAGCAGCATCAGATTGTTTCGTCCACAACTCAACGCTCCGGACGAATTTGAAGGTGATTCCAATTGGGTTGGAAAGTGCACGAAATCTAGTTTCCAACAAAAAAAGAATCACCCAATTCGGAGTCCGTATGAAAATCTTGTGTGCATTTTGAGTCAGGTACGTCTGTGCAGTCCGAATCTGAATCCAGAACGTGAGAGACTTGGACTCTATCTTCTCTTGGGCCAAAAGTGACGTGAGAGAACTTTTTGGACAGCAAATAAACATCTCTTTCTTCCTTATCTTCATATGTGGATTGTACAAATGTCCCATACACCTGCAATTAGACAAAACACAAAAGTGTGTGAAGTATTTTTGTTCTGGATAACATAAATAGATTATTGAATAGTTTGCACTAGAAATCACCTGACAAATATGCATATATGCAATATTTTTGGTCATATCCAAGGTAGTCATGTCCTCATCATCCTCCCCTTCTTGAAAATAAAGCCGTCCTCGGCGTTGCTTAATCTGAAATGTGGCTAACAAAAGAGACAAGGTGTACATGTTGTATATGTATATGTCATCCATTTTTACTTCCCTTGATTTTTGCATATATGACACATGAATATATGAGTAACTTGCATAGTTCATAAAATCTAAAGCCAAAAAATTAGCACAAGAAGTAGAAGGCATGAAAATATTGCAACTCAGTTTGCACATATAAGTGAAGCTCTTATTCATTTCAAAAGATTGACAATGTTCATCATTAAACCATCCCAACATTGGTGAATAAACCTTACTTGCATCAAATTTACATGCTACAACATGCTTAAATAAGCAAACATGCAATAAGTCATTCAACACAGAATCATCACCAAGATTAGAGGTCATATCAAAATGATTAAACATTGGTTCTCTTGCATCAATAGTTAATTCAATGGGTGCACTCAAAATTGTTGGTATTTCAGTTGTTTGATCACATGGCAAAGTCAAATTATCAACGTAGTCCTCTAAAATAGGTGGTGTGATCAAAGTAGTGGGTAGCTCATCAGATGGTGCATTCAAATTGACAAGGCATTCATCATTCTCATGTAGAGATGGAAGATCAGTACCTTTGTCATTACCTCTTATGATCAACTCAGATGATGTAGCCACTCTTGGGGGCGATGTGTCACATGGTGGAGGTGATGTAGTCCTGACAACAACGGATGTGGTTGTCATAGTATGCCTAGTAGTTGAAGGAACAATCATATCAACTCTTGGAATGTGCACCGTGCGCTTGTTCTCCTCGTGGCCAACACGTTGTTTTATTTCCTGTTCAGCTTTGCAAGCAAGATGAAACAAATGGTCCATAGGATAACACTCTTCATGAATTAGTATCTCTTGAATATCACGGTTTAATCCTCCCCAAAATCTATCCATAAAATCATCTTCACTTTCTTCTAAAGAGGAATGCAACAAGGTAGTTTGTAAATCATCATAATATTTTGTTACAGTTTCACTACCTTGTTTTAAGTGTTGCAACTTCTTAATCATGTCACGAGTATAATAAGAAGGGACGAAAGTATGTCGCATGGCAAGTTTCAAATCATCCCAAGTAGTAGGTATATAATCAGGGTGTAACCGACAATATTCACTCCACCAAACCAAAGCATAACCAGTGAAAGAACCAACCGCAACCTTAACCTTTTTATATTCATCGAAATTATGGGAAGCAAATATATTTTTTATGTCGAACTCCCATTCAATATATAAAGCAGGTTTAAAACGGCCATTAAATGGTGGTATAGATACATTAACCTGATCATGTGCATTTGGATGTTTGTGCACCTCTCGTGACGGTTGTGGTATTTGCAAAGGTGGTGGCACGTCTCCCGCGATCGACAAAGCCCATGAATTGACTCTGGATCCTGTCATGATTAGTAGAACAAGAAACAAAACCCAAAAATAATGTTCCTATAACTACTAGGATGTGGTGGTAAAACGCTCACAGTAAAGCAAATATCAATGTCTTACAAGTTCTTACCATACAGCAGGCGGTGATCGGCAACCAGCGGTGTCAAGTAACTCCGAATATTGAGTAAAGCGATTGCCAGGGGAGCGTACGTATACACAGTGTAGAAATATGTGGAGCTGGGTTGGCTATATATGGTAGCAAAAGATTAGCAATAATCAATTCAAAGATGCAATGTTGAATAAACGCTCAACGACGGTACTGTGCTGGTCCTAGGCTAGACCGGACTAGAGACGCGAGCCTAGAACACTAATGAGGTCACGGCGTAGCACAACTAGCATCAATGAAGGATACTAAGTAGCTCTTGACAGCAAGATATAAGTGAAGATCACAACGGCAGTGAAGATAATGATGAAAAACAACTGCCAAGCAGGATATACAACAACTTTGTCTCCAACTTTCCTCTGAAAAAGTTTGTGCCGATTTTTTTGATTTTTTTTTCTCCTTTTTTTCTCTGACTTTTTTTTTCTCTTTTTTTTCTCTCGTTTTTTTTCTCTCGTTTTTTTTCTCTCTTTTTTTCCAAAACAAACTAGATAAGACGCAGATTGGATCAAGCGAAGATGTGAACGATCTCAACTATTATTATGACAATGAATGGTGGGTAGCACGTGGTGGAAATTGATGGATGGGTGGTGGACAGCGGAAGAGATAATGATGCAGCGGCGGCGTGACTAATGTGAACAGAACTCGAAACTCTAAAGGAACTAGACACTAAAACCAGCAACTGACACGACGATGCAACCGATAATTCAACTATGCAAGCAATGAATAGAAAATTGCAAAGGCTCAGACTGGCTTGGATAAAGGATGAACAGATCTAACTTTTTTTTGTGGCTTTATCATGGACTGTAGGTATGAATGATAGATGCGATCTAAACTATGAAAAACTGTAAAATCTCACCGAGCAACCTGAAAACTGATACCACTAGATAGAGGCGGGGTGTCCCGATCTTTCGATGAGATGATAACTATCGATTTGGTGGAGACGACTTTGACGATCCGACTACAAACGTGCAACGACGTTGTGCCTTAGCAATCGCTAAACCAACTCCGAGAGGTTATTGACCACGCCGGAGCACGATCAACCTGACCACGAAGGTCTATTCCTGCAAGCAATCGAAGAACAAGCAAGAATATGATAAAAGCAATCTGAATATCGCGAATATGTATGAAGTATTGATAATGGTGGGGATCCGAAAAGTGGTCTTGGTCTGGTCGTTGGACACAAACGAAGCACACAAAGTTGCAATGGCTAACTTTTAACTAAACAAATCCCAAAGAAAAAGCTACTAGATGGATCTACTTATATAGGAGCAAGGGGTGGCGGCCAAGGAGGTGGGAGGACGTCCCAAGGCAGCCTAAAACTAAATCTAGGTCGTACAAGGCCAATGGGCCCAAGTGGAGGTGATGTAACACCTTTGGACTTGTAGTTTGACTCGGATTCTGCTGCAGCATCAGATTGTTTCGTCCACAACTCAACGCTCCGGACGAATTTGAAGGTGATTCCAATTGGGTTGGAAAGTGCACGAAATCTAGTTTCCAACAAAAAAAGAATCACCCAATTCGGAGTCCGTATGAAAATCTTGTGTGCATTTTGAGTCAGGTACGTCTGTGCAGTCCGAATCTGAATCCAGAACGTGAGAGACTTGGACTCTATCTTCTCTTGGGCCAAAAGTGACGTGAGAGAACTTTTTGGACAGCAAATAAACATCTCTTTCTTCCTTATCTTCATATGTGGATTGTACAAATGTCCCATACACCTGCAATTAGACAAAACACAAAAGTGTGTGAAGTATTTTTGTTCTGGATAACATAAATAGATTATTGAATAGTTTGCACTAGAAATCACCTGACAAATATGCATATATGCAATATTTTTGGTCATATCCAAGGTAGTCATGTCCTCATCACGGCTACTTAGGAGCGTGTGACATCGTCATCACCATCATCGACTCGGAGCCATCTTCACCGCTAACCATAAGAAAGGATGGTAACCTCGACGACACTTACTTCTTACCTTGCTTTTTGCATTGATAGCCCGAGCCACTTTGCGTTGCTTACCCATCGAGACTAGCAAGTTGAGAATTGCCGGGCCATGCTATTGTGCACCATAGTGATCGTGTTATCATCTTTGTGCCATAAGTCTCTCCCGTGCATATCATATATACTTGTCTGATACCATACTCGGCTCGAGCATCAAGCATAGAGAAAAAAAGAGAAAAAGAAGAAAAACTTTTAAGCAAAAGAGGAGCAACAAAGAGCTTGTAAGCAATAGATTTGAGCCATTTGCATAGTTATATCAACTTGGTCATCGCATATATAGCATAGTTGATAGAGGTAAAGGTGTCCCGTCTTTCGATGAGATGATGGATTTCGCTTTGGTGGAAGTCGACTTTGACGATCCGACTACAAACGTGCGAGGACGTCGCGCCTTAGCAATCGCTAAACCAACTCCGAGAGGTTATTGACCACGCCGGAGCACGATCAACCTGACCACGAGGGTCTGTTTCCTGCGAGCAAACGAAGAACAAGCAAGAAACTGAGATTGCAATCTGGATATTGCGAATATAAGATGAAAGCTTTATTGATCAAGGTGGGGTTCTGTGACGCCTTTGTCTGGTCGTTGAACACAAACGAAGTACGCGAAGTTGCAGCTATGGTGAACTTTTAATCTAAACAAAACCCAAATTCTAACGGTGCCCTAAGGGCTGTATATATGGAGGAAGAGAGGGGGAATTTCGTGGCCCTTGGTGGAGGGGTCCGAAATCAACCCTATCTCTTGTTTCCCCACACATACGGACTCTAAAAATAGCCTATACTTATGTATTTCGAAATTACATGGGCCTGGCCCAATAAAAAGGTGACGCGGCACCTATAATAGCCTCGGGACGAAATTTATGAAGTGGCATCTTGTATATTTCGTCCAAGGCTTCATGCACCCATTATGGTGGCTTCAAAGTCCTGAAATCATCACTTGTAACTCCGTTCTTGTTCCCCTTGCGCATGGCTCCATGCTTGTTCTTGCTCCAATGTTCATCCTTCTCCAAGCTAGGCCCTTCATTTGTAAGCAAAACAAATGTATCCAATTTAGGCAGCATCATATTCACATGAACATTAGAATCATTACCAAGAAACGAAAGTACCTGATAATTTAATTGGCGTGCGCGAGCTCTAGTAATTGGTCCCGTATATGTAGCAGTAGGGGCTGTGGGTGTAACAATGGTATTGATGTCCTCATCATCCTCCCCTTCTTGAAATGAAGTCGTCCTCGACGGAAGCTCATCTTCCTCACCCAAATAAGGCTTCAAATCTGCAATGTTAAAAGTGGGACTAACCCCAAAATCTGCAGGCAACTCAAGTTTATATGCATTATCATTTATTTTCTCTAACACCTTAAAGGGACCATCAGCACGTGGCATTAGCTTTGATTTGCGCAAATCAGGAAATCTATCCTTACGCAAATGTAACCAAACAAGATCTCCAGGTGCAAACACAACATGTTTTCTACCCTTATCTCCAGCAAGTTTATATTTAGCATTCATACGCTCAATGTTTTCCTTAGTTAACTCATGCATTTTTAAAATCAATTCAGCACGTTGTTTAGCATCAAAATTAACCTTCTCCGAAGATGGAAGAGGCAACAAATCAATAGGAGCACGAGGTAGGAAACCATACACAACTTCAAAAGGGCACATCTTAGTAGTAGAATGCAATGAACGATTATAAGCAAATTCAATATGAGGCAAGCATTCCTCCCACATTTTCTTATTATTCTTCAAAACAACCCTAAGCATAGTAGACAATGTTCTATTGACTACTTCAGTTTGTCCATCAGTTTGGGGGTGACAAGTAGTACTAAAAAGCAGTTTAGGCCCCAACTTAGCCCATAAACATCTCCAAAAGTGGCTAAGAAATTTAGTATCACGATCTGAAACAATAGTATTTGGCACACCATGCAAGCGAATAATTTCACGAAAGAACAAATCAGCAACATTAACAGCATCATCGCTTTTATGACATGGTATAAAGTGTGCCATTTTCGAGAATCTATCCACGACAACAAATATGCTATCCCTCCCCTTCTTTGTTCGAGGTAAACCTAAAACAAAGTCCATAGATATATCCTCCCAAGGAACACTAGGTACAGGCAAAGGCATATATAAACCATGAGGATTGAGTCGTGACTTAGCTTTTTGACATGTAGTGCAGCGAGCAATAAAACGCTCAACATCCCGTCTCATCTTTGGCCAAAAGAAATGTGTAGCAAGTACGTCCTCCGTCTTCTTCACGCCAAAGTGTCCCATTAATCCTCCTCCATGCGCCTCCTGCAACAACAAAAGACGAACGGAGCTAGCTGGAATGCATAGCTTGTTAGCACGAAACACAAATCCATCGTTAACGACAAACTTGTTCCACATTCTTCCTTCTTTACAATTCTGCATTACATCTTTAAAATCAGCATCATGCACATATTGATCTTTGATGGTCTCCAAACCAAATATTTTGAAGTCAAGTTGTGAAAGCATAGTACAGCGACGAGACAATGCATCAGCAATAACATTTTCTTTTCCCTTCTTGTGTTTAATGACATAAGGGAAAGTCTCAATAAATTCAACCCATTTAGCATGTCTACGATTCAGTTTAGCTTGACTTTTAATATGTTTCAAAGATTCATGATCAGAATGTATAACAAATTCTTTGGGCCATAAATAATGTTGCCATGTTTCTAAAGTCCGAACAAGAGCATATAATTCTTTATCATAAGTAGAATAATTCAGACTAGGCCCACTCAATTTTTCAGAGAAGTATGCAACAGGTTTGCCATCTTGTAATAACACACCTCCTAATCCAATTCCACTAGCATCACATTCAAGCTCAAAAGTCTTATTAAAATCAGGAAGTTGGAGTAAAGGAGCATGTGTCAACTTATCTTTCAATACCGTGAAGGCTTCTTCCTGTGCGGTACCCCAAATAAAAGGCACATCTTTCTTTGTAAGCTCATTGAGAGGTGCAGCAATGGTGCTGAAATCTCTCACAAAACGCCTATAGAATCCAGCGAGGCCAAGAAAACTCCTCACTTGTGTGACCGTTTTGGGCTGCGGCCAACTCTCAATAGCTTCAATCTTGGCTTTATCAACTTCAATTCCCTGTGGAGTAACAACATAGCCAAGAAAAGATACTCGGTCGGTGCAAAAGGTGCACTTCCCAAGGTTACCAAACAAACGTGCATCACGTAGAGCAATAAAAACAGCACGTAAATGTTCCAAATGTTCTTCCAAAGATTTGCTATAAATCAGAATATCATCAAAATAGACTACCACAAATCGTCCAATGAAAGCACGTAAAACTTCGTTCATTAATCTCATGAAAGTACTAGGTGCATTAGTTAACCCAAACGGCATGACTAACCACTCATATAAACCAAACTTAGTTTTAAATGCTGTTTTCCATTCATCACCCAATTTCATACGAATTTGATGGTATCCACTACGCAAATCAACTTTGGAGAATATTGTAGAGCCACTCAATTCATCAAGCATATCATCTAGCCTAGGAATAGGATGACGATAACGAATAGTAATATTATTAATGCCTCTACAATCAACACACATACGTGACGTACCATCCTTTTTAGGCACTAGTATAATAGGAACAGCACAAGGACTAAGAGATTCGCGTATATAACCTTTGTCGAGTAGCTCCTGTACTTGACGCATAATCTCCTTCGTCTCCTCTGGATTGGTACGGTATGGTGCACGGTTGGGTAGCGATGCACCAGGAATTAAGTCAATTTGATGCTCAATCCCTCGAATGGGTGGTAATCCCGGTGGCACGTCTTGTGGAAAGACGTCAGCGAACTCCTACATAATGTTAGTGACAGCAGGGGGCAAAGAGGAAGGCACGTCCTCGAATGAAATAATGCCTCTTTGCACACAAAAGCATAGCAAACAGATTTGCTGAAATCTAGCTCATCAATATCAGATTTGGTGGCAAATAAACATGCACTTTTCAATTTAATTTCAGAAACAACACTAGATGGTTTATTGTTAGGCTTCATTTGTTGCTCAAATTCTTTTGCCACAATCTGATTTTCACTCTTATTCTTCTCCTGTTTTGCTTTATTAGCTCTATTAATATCATCTTTCAAAATAGAATCAGGAGTCATAGGAAGCAAAGTAATATTTTTATCCTTATGAACAAGAGTATAATGATTGTTTCTACCATGGTGTACAGCATTTTTATCAAATTGCCATGGTCTACCAAGTAATAAGGAACATGCTTGCATAGGTACCACATCACAGTCAACATAATCAGCATATGTAGAGATACTAAAATGCACACGAACAGTACGTGTTACCTTAACCTTGCCGCTGTTGTTGAACCATTGGATGTAGTAAGGATGTGGATGTGGTCTTGTGGTGAGAGAAAGCTTCTCCACCATCTCCATGCTAGCCAAGTTGTTGCAGCTCCCTCCGTCTATGATGACGCGCACAGAACGTTCCTTCACAACTCCCTTGGTATGGAACAAATTGTGCCTCTGATTTTGCTCAGCTTGTGTGACCTGCACACTCAAAACACGTTGAGCAACTAAACATTCATACCTGTCAGCGTCTTCAGGAGCCATGTATTGCGTCTCATGATCAGAATCATCTCCACCATGGTCTTCACGTGTAATAAGAGCCAAAGTCTCCTCATCATAGTCACTAGCGGACTCATATCCACCATCCTCAGTAGCAATCACCACACGCTGAGATTTGCATTCTCTCGCAAAATGTCCTCTTCCCTTACAACGACGACAAATAATATCACTTGTGTGCCCTGTTGACGCCATGGAAGAAGAAGAGCTCTGTGCAGGCCCGGCAGGTGTGCTCTTGGCAGATAGTGGTGGTTGTGCCTGCTTTCTTGTATCACGGTTGGAGGTGGCACCTGAAGGAGGTCATGGTGCAGTGGAAGTAGATGATGCACGTGGTGTCCATGATGAAGGTCGACCTGCAGAAAAGTTAGTGCGCGCCAATGCCTGTCGATCCTGCACTTCACATTCAGCTTTACAAGCAAGATGGAATAAACGAGTGATATTATTATAATCCTTATAGTCTAGAATGGTCTGAATATCTCTATTTAATCCACCCAGAAAACGTGCAAGCATAGCTTCATTCTCCTCAACAATACCACATCTAATCAAGCCAGTTTGTAATTCCTGATAATATTCTTCTACAGAATTTTTTCCTTGTCTTAAGCGCTGCAATTTTTGAAGTAATTCACGTTGATAATATGGTGGAACCCAACGAGTACGCATAGCAGTTTTCAAAGCAGCCCAAGTAGCTGGAACAGGATATAATCTACAATGTTCAGACCACCAAACACATGCAAAGCTAGTGAAAGCACAAACAGCAGCAGGAACACGTCTCTCCTCAGGATATTGTAAACATGTAAATCGTTGTTCAGTTTCTAACTCCCAAGTAAGATATATATCAGGAACATATCTACCCTCAAATGGTGGAATATTCAATTTCAGTTTAGGGAGATGGTCATGATCTCGTACCTGAGGGGGAGCCCTAACATTGCCATTATTTGCATGTGGACGACCTGGTGGTTGTGGTGCTGGTGGTTGCACGTAGTTCTGATGTTGATCATCCTCATCCTCGTAATCTCCGACATAATCATCCTCCTCGGTACCAGCAGCAGTAGTAGCAGGAGCCAAAGAAGCACCAACAGCAGTAGCAGCGGCACCAGAATTTTGTCCTAGCTCAATAGGAACACGCTGAGCTCGTCCATACTGATTCGGAAGGGAGGCGTAGTTGTTGTCGTTGCAGAGGTGCGATAGGTGCAGCCGGCGGTGGTTGTGGAAAACGCGCGAGCAATTCATCAAACTTGTTATCAAGCTTTGTTTCAAACGTCTTCTCAATGCCATCTATCTTCTCCATGGCCTCGTCAAATCTGTTTAGCACATCTTGCACCTGTCCACTCATCAGTTGCTGAAATTTATCATGTAGCTGTTTGTTCGTCAGGTTCTCCCAATCAGTCTCATCGGCTTGTGATCCTACCATGGTTAGCAGCAAATAGAAACACAGAAGAATATGATCCTACAGAGTACTAAGAAGTGGTGGTGGTGTATCACAAACCCGTCAAGCAAATCTCAAATTCTTACCAGTTCTTACCTAGCAGCAGGCGGTGATCGGCAACCGTTGTAGTCAAAACTCTCAAAGCTTGGATAGAGCGATTACCAGGGAGAGTCCAACGCACGACGTAGATGTATGTGGAGCTGGGAAGGCTTATAATATGGTAGCAAAAAGGGTCAGCAATAATCAATTCAGAGATGCAAAGTTGAATAAACGCTCAACGACGGTACTGTGCTGGTCCTAGGCTAGACCGTGCTAGAGACGCGAGCCTAGAACACTAACAAAATCACGGCGCTGCACGTAAACAAGGGAAAAGCACACTCTGGATTTTTTTTTCGCTATTTTTTTTTGCGCTCTTTTTTTTTTGCGTTGCTCTTTTTTTTTTGCGAAAAATCACTATAATGGCGAGTGTCTCAAAACTCTTCCTAGGTCAAACTGACAGGATGGGCACGAAATTTTTTCGACCAAATTTTTTTTTTCGTTTGTTCGACTGCCCAGACCCAAAAACTGGAAACGGGTAAAAAAAAACTTCCTATAATGGCACCTGTCTCAAAACACTCAGAAACACCTAAAAATAAGATAGCCAGATTTTTTTTCGAAAAATGCGTTTTCGAAAATTTTTGGGCCTAAACGGAGCGTGGTTTCCGGACTCTTTTTTTTTCCGAAACCTACTCCGGCAAGGAAACACGAATCGGAAACTAGATGGATCCCGAAAACAAACCTAATAAGCAAGGAACTCGGATTGGTGGTGGATATATGGTGGTGGTATATGGCAGCGGTGGTGGTAGCGGTGGTAGTATATGGATATGGATCGGTGGTGGTATATGGACACGGATTGGTGGTGGTATATGGATACGGATTCGGAGCGGTGGTGGTAGATGGCAGGGGCGATGATGATGGTGCGGCGGCGGCGTGACAACTTATGACCAGAACTCGAAACTCTAAAAGACTAGACTCTAAGACCAGTAACTAGACCGACGATGCAACCGCAAATTCAACAAAGCAAAACCCTAAAAAGATTATGCAAAGGCTCAGATTGGTTCGGATATGATGAACTAACCCTAATTTTTTTTGTGGCTTTTTCGTGGACTATAGGTATGAAGAACAGACTCGATCTAAACTACGAAAAACTATAAAATCTCACCGAGCAACCTGGAAATCTGATACCACTTGATAGAGGTAAAGGTGTCCCGTCTTTCGATGAGATGATGGATTTCGCTTTGGTGGAAGTCGACTTTGACGATCCGACTACAAACGTGCGAGGACGTCGCGCCTTAGCAATCGCTAAACCAACTCCGAGAGGTTATTGACCACGCCGGAGCACGATCAACCTGACCACGAGGGTCTGTTTCCTGCGAGCAAACGAAGAACAAGCAAGAAACTGAGATTGCAATCTGGATATTGCGAATATAAGATGAAAGCTCTATTGATCAAGGTGGGGTTCTGTGACGCCTTTGTCTGGTCGTTGAACACAAACGAAGTACGCGAAGTTGCAGCTATGGCGAACTTTTAATCTAAACAAAACCCAAAGTCTAACGGTTCCCTAAGGGCTGTATATATGGAGGAAGAGAGGGGGAATTTCGTGGCCCTTGGTGGAGGGGTCCGAAGTCAACCCTATCTCTTGTTTCCCCACACATACGGACTCTAAAAATAGCCTATACTTATGTATTTCGAAATTACATGGGCCTGGCCCAATAAAAAGGTGACGCAGCACCTATAATAGCCTCAGGACGAAATTTATGAAGTGGCATCTTGTATATTTCGTCCAAGGCTTCATGCACGCATTATGGTGGCTTCAAAGTCCTGAAATCATCACTTGTAACTCCGTTCTTGTTCCCCTTGCGCATGGCTCCATGCTTGTTCTTGCTCCAATGTTCATCCTTCTCCAAGCTAGGCCCTTCATTTGTAAGCAAAACAAATGTATCCAATTTAGGCAGCATCATATTCTCATGAACATTAGAATTGTTACCAAGAAACGAAAGTACCTGATAATTTAATTGGCGTGCGCGAGCTCTAGTAATTGGTCCCGTATATGTAGTAGTAGGGGCTGTGGGTGTAACAATGGTATTGATGTCCTCATCAATAGTTGGGATTGAAGACGACACGTTTCTCTCATAGGTAGGTGCACAAGAGTATCTTGCCCATTTGAGCAATCGAGCTAGTGTCTCTTGAGCATTCGCACAACAAGAGCATTTTCCGTGGTTGCACATTTTGAGCTCACTCCTTGGTTGTGCGGATCCCATCTATCTTCCGTGCGTGTGTTCCTAGTGATATCTTTGGGTTTGATCTATTTGCTTTACTTGCATTTTTGTGAACCTTCTCAACCTTATTGATATCTTGACTAACATTTGCTTGAAATTTTTGCCACCATCCTAACCGAGCTACTCCATAAGCCTCTTATTTGTAGGTGTGAGAAACAAACCTGGTTCCAATTCTCCTATTGTGGCATTACATTGAGTGACACTTGTTACATCCTCAATCCTCGGAGAAGGTAACTTTGGTATTGTTCTCTCATTTTACTACTCACCCCACTTGGTTATGATGGATAGGCCAAACTCGTTGTCGAACCCACTTTTCGAGGAGCAAGGTGATGATTCCGGCTTCGTCTCCAAGAACCACTTCTTCATCGCGCAACGAGCACTTCATCAAGAAAGCGAAGCATTGGGTGAACGGTTGGACCAACTCGCCTCTGACCTTCATCAATCGGAAACAAGGAACCGCGACTACATTGACGCAAAGTTCACCATGCAAATGGAAGAGCTCCGCAACATGATCGTGCGAGGTCCGTCTTCCTCATTCGCTTCTTCAAGATGACGCCACTCAAGTCACCGTACAAGTCGGCAATATTCGGACTACTCCTCTTATGATGCAAGTCCTCCACGAGCTCGCCTTCCTCGACGTGATCATCCTCAAGATCACCAAGCTCAAGAAAATCCATTCCATGGCAATGGCTTACAAGACTGAGTTCGAGCACGTGAACGGATGCGACACCAAGTACCTCAAGAAGCAATGGAGCAAGAGCAAATACCTCCACAAGCGCCACATCAAGTACCTCAAGAAGATGACGCCATTCGTCAAGCTCAAGCACTTGAAGCACAACAAGCGCTACGCGAGGCCACTAGAGCCGTTGAAGATCGCAACCGCCAAGTGCGAGAACAAGAGGAAGCTCTTCGTCGCGAGATACAAGAAGAAGCCGCCCGACGCGAAGAGCAACAAGAAAGGTGCAACCAAGTGCACATCCCTCACCCTCCTCCAAGACAAGAGCGACACCAAGTGGAACAAGTGCTTCAAGACCCTCCTCCACGCCAAGAGCGACATCACGAGGAACGAGCATTTGAGGACCTTCCTCCAAGGCAAGAGCGATATCAAAACCACTATCATGATGAAGAACTCTGCTACGGCAAGCTCAAGTTCTCCATGCCAAAGTTCTCCGGAAGCAATGATCCCGAAGAATATCTCTCATGGGCATTGAAGGTGGACAAGATTTTCCGCCTTCACAATTACAATGAAGAGAAGAAGATCGCCATGGCCTCCCTTGAGTTCCAAGACTACGTCCTCATTTGGTGGGAACAAGTGATCGACCGACGGCATACAAGAGGCGAACCACCAATCACAACTTGGGAAGAAATGAAGGAAGTCATGAGAGCCCGCTTTGTGCCTACTCACTACACTCAAGATCTCTTCAAGAAGTTGCAACTCCTCAAGCAAGGCACGAAGATGGTGGAAGAATACTATCAAGAAATGGAGATTGCCATGATACGAGCCAATGTCAAGGAAGACGATGAGCAAACAATGGCACGCTTCTTGAACGGCCTCAACCATCCAATCAAGCGGATCGCCGACTTCCAACCATACTCAAACCTTCTCGAGCTAGTTCATCAAGCGACCAAGGCCGAGCGACAAGTGCAAGATGACTTCAAATACGCCAAGTACTCGTCCAAGACCTATGGCTCCTACTCTCAAGCTCCCGTGACTTCGGCACCTCCTACCTCAAATCGAGCATCACCAAGTTCTGGCGACAAGTCAAGTTCCAAGCAAGTTGCGCCTTCCTCGACTCGTCCTCCGGCAAGCACCTACAAATCCAAGACTCCTTCATCTTCGGCGCATACCGATGATCCCGTCAAGAAAAGTTCATTCAAGTGCTTCACATGTGGCGGCCGAGGACACAAGTCCTACCAATGCACCAACAAGCGAACAATGATCTTCAACGATGACTGCACATACGACTCGATGAGTGAAGAAGAAATGGAAGCCATTGAGCACGTGTCCATGCACCGGTGTGTGAACGAAGATGAAGATGATCAAGTCTTTTGTGACAACGATTCAAGTCCCTCTCTCGTGATCTCCAAGGTCTTGACGCTCCAACACCACCAAGACGAAGACCAACGGTGCCACATCTTCCACTTTGTCCTCCTATGCAAAGATGAGGTGACCAAAACTAACAATCCTAGTCCTCTTCCTCTAGTATTTTCCAACTTGTTGCAGGAATTTGAGGATGTGTTTCCCGATGAGCTACCTCCCGGTCTCCCTCCTCTACGTGGCATTGAACATAGGATCGACCTCATCCCCAGCGCACCTCTTCCAAACAAGGCTCCCTACCGCATTGTGACACCCTCGATTCAATCGTACACTAATCATGCACGCAAATGTGTACGATCAAGATCAAGGACTCACGGGAAGATATCACAACACAACTCTAGACACAAATTAAAATAATACAAGCTTTATATTACAAGCCAGGGGCCTCGAGGGCTCGAATACATAAGCTCAAATACACAAGAGTCAGCGGAAGCAACAATATCTGAGTACAGACATAAGTTAGACAAGTTTGCCTTAAGAAGGCTAGCACAAAAGCATCTACGATCGAAAAGGCAAGGCCTCCTGCCTGGGAGCCTCCTAACTACTCCTGGTCGTCGGCGTCCGTCACGTGGTAGTAGGCACCCTCGGGGTAGCAGCAGTCGTCAAAGGTGGCATCTGGCTCCTGGACTCCACCATCTGGTTGCAACAACCAGAAAGAAGAAAGAAGGGGGGAAAGGGGGAGCAAAGCAACCGTGAGTACTCATCCAAAGTACTCGCAAGCAAGGATCTACACTACATATGCAACATTATCAAAGAGGGGCTGTATATGTGGACTGGGCTGCGGAAATGCCAGAATAGAGAGAAGGCCTAGTCCTATCGAAGACTAGCATCTTCTGGAAACCACCATCTTGCAGCAAACATGAGTGAGTAGAGTAGCATAAAGTAAAGTAGTAGTAGTGTTATCAACCTCGGCCAGAGATCCTTTCTCGACTCCCTGCGAGAAAGCAATCCCAGAGCCATACTATCCGGTTATCACCTCATCACAATCCAATTCTCATCACAAGTATCCAGTTCTAGTTGTATCGATCGGGATACAACTCCAAGTGTCCGTTACCGTAGGACAGGCTATGCATAGATTAGTTCTTCCCTGCAGGGGTGCACCAACTTACCCACCACGCTCGCTTAACTCCGGCCAGACACACTTTCCTGGGTCATGCCCGGCCTCGGCCAAACAATACGCCGCAACCCGACCTAGGCTTAATAGAGAGGCCAACACGCCGGACTAAACCTATGCCCCCAGGGGTCATGGGCCATCTCCCCGGGAACTCGTGCACGTTGCGTAAGCGGCCGGTGAGCAGACCTAGCTACCTCCTTCAACAAGGCAGGTGCTTACGCAGTCCAACCCGGGGCGCCGCTCAGTCTCTAACGTCTATTAAGCTTCGGCTGATGCATACGACGCAGAACGCCCATACTATGCCCACGTGATGGTTAGTGCTATCAGGCCAGAGGCCCCTCGGATCAAATATCCAAATCGTAGTCGATTAGGAACGCGCGGTAACAAGCAGAGACTCACGAAAGATGTGACCCCGTTGCCCCGTCTCGAGGACTTGCGGCAAGGACTAAGAATGCCCAGCCACGCCTCGTAATTATCTCGCGGGCACCCTCCAGGTCAACCCGTCTCCACATCACTCGCGGGTACCCCTCAGGGTCGACCCGCCCTTCCAAGTAACAGTTGTAAAGTCCAAGTATCCGTGTGTCCAAACATCAAGGGGAGAACCCGAGGAATCACCCCCGGTGAATTCCACTCGATGTAATCATCAAGGTGAACGTAAGAGGAGCCACCCCCGAGGTTCACACTTGAGGGGTTGCACGACAGAGTCGTATCGGAAGTGGTTAAGGCGGAATCACCCTCGATAACCACGACCGAAGAGCTACACTACAGGGTTAACATCAGAAGTGTTGAAGAGGTCTCACCCTCGGCACTCGATAGTAACCCAGCAGTGTCGAGCAACTAAGGGGAAAGTGATGTGCGGTGCCGGGGCCTGGTCTTCGATCCCGTTGACCGGGTCTTCAATGATGAAGCAGGGGCAACAATGACAAGGCGGGGGGGGGGGGGGGGTCACTGATGGATCACTAACCAACCTATACTAACCAGTTTAGAATAAGCAGGTAAAGTAACAATAAGCAGGCTATGCATCAGAATAGGAGCAAACAATAACAGTAGCAAAATCTAATGCAAGCATGAGAGAATGGAATGGGCGATATCGGGATGATCAAAGGGGGGCTTGCCTGGTTGTTCAGACGAGAAGGAGGGGTCGTCGGTGACGTAGTCGATCACAGGGGCATCAGCATCGTCAACGGGGTCTACCGAAAAGAAGAGGGGGGAGAAACAGTAAATACATAGCAAGCAAGTGCATAATAGGACAACAGGCAGAGCTAGACGTATTCTAACACGGTCCTACACAATACCGATGAAGGGGGAAGTCAACCGGGAATGTTTTCCCGGTTCCGGACCTGTGTCAAACAGATGACCAGAGGGGGAAAGTTCCATGTTCAAATAGTTAGAGGCATCGGACAGGTAAACGGATCGTGTGTTCGGATTCGTCTCATCGTTCTGAGCAACTTTCATGTATAAAACTTTTTCATCCGAGTTACATATTATTTTATATGAATTTCCAAAGTTAAATAATTTTCTGAATTTAATATTAATTCGAAATTAAACTACAATTTGCCATGGGTACACGGAGTGTACCCACATAGGGGGTATGACAGGTGGGGCCGGTCAAAGTCAATAAGTCAAAGTTGAATGGGTCAAAAAGTGAACAGTGCATGTGGGTCCACATGTCATATGCTATACCTATAAACAAATAAATAAAACAAACCTAATTAATGGGGGACCAAACGTCATCTGTTACCAGATTAATTTAGCACCACCTAGCTCTAATCAACAAGGGCCGGCCTGGTTGCACGGCCGGCCTCACGGATGTGCACACAAACGCACACATAGCACATGACCAAGCTTGGACGGGGTAAGCTTTCTGGTAGTCTCGTGGGTTTCTTCACGGTTCAGTTTCGTCAGTCGTTTCTTCAGCAAACAACTTTGCAGCTATGAGCCAGAGCGACCAGCAAACACGCGACAGCAGTTAACGAAACAGCAGCGACGGCGGTAGCTATGCAGTGGCAGCAGGAGCAACAAGGCAACAGCATGACTCGGTAGCAGCAGTAGCAGTTAGTAGCGGAGCAGCAGCTAAGCAACAAGCAGCACAGCAGCAGGACGAGCAGTGGTAGTGCATCAGCAACCGCAAAGCAGCAGCTGAGCAAGCGCACGCGCATCACGGCGCCAACATGGCCGAGCTTGGGGACAGCCGCGCCAGGTAACGGCGGGCGCGGACGGCGTCAGGCGCACCAGGGCGCGCGCGGATGGGGATGGGACGGCTCCGGCCAGGGCGGGCGACGACCGGCGAGCGGGCGACGCAGGCGCGGCCGGTGAGAAAGGGCCAACATGGCGCGCGGCGACGGTTACCGCGGTGACGGCAGAAGGTAGCAGCGCGTGGGGGGGGGGGGGGGGGGGGGGGCGGCGTTTAGTGGTGAAATACGGCCTAAATCAGAGGAAGAATCAAAGGGGGATCGAAGGGAATCGGACGAGGTGGCCTCACCGAGCCCTGTAGTTGTGCAAAGGCGAGCTCGGGGGAGGCTTGGTGGAGCGAATCGACGACGACGATGGCTGTGGCGGGGAAGACGGCTTGATCCCGAAGTTTGACGGCACCCCGACTCGAACTGGTGGTTGTAGTCGAAGTAGACGAGCCCGACACGTCTCCTCGCAAGGTTTCAGCCCGCGAGAAGCTCGGTGGCGACGGCAACGATGGGGCGGCGGCGACTGCATCTTCGGGCGCGGACGAACTCGAGGGGGAGAGAAACGAGCGAGGGGAACGGGCGTGCTAGGGTTACAGGGGAAGAGTAAGGGGGCATAGGGGCTTGCTCTTATCCCCTCCGTGGCGCAGCAGTGCACGGAGGCGAGCTCCCAGCGGCCATGGCGCCTCGGCCTTGTCCTGTTGCAGGAGGAGGTCGAAAGGCTGGCCAAATTGGGCCAGGCCATACTGTACGCACTAGAGCCCCACATGCATAGTAGCTTAGGTCTTTCATCTTTCCATTTTTATTTTTATTTTGTTGCAGAATATGTTTGCAATATTTTGAGCTGCCAATTGGTCTTTGTAAAAATTTGGAACTTGGCCACATAAATACATTACAATATTTGGCACTACCACAAAAAGTTTGGGAGGAGTTTGAACTGATTTGGATTTTTCACAAATGGAAAAGTGTAAGCAAAGGCTGATTTGGAACTGTTTTAATTTTCAAGGGAAATTAAATATCTCAAATGATGTTGAATCATTCATGACAATTAGTTAGCAAATATTTTCAACCCATCGAACATTTTTACTTGATAGTTTGAAGAAATAAGAATTTGACTTGTTTTCAGAATTTGAATTTGACCTGTGTTTGAAACAAGTGAGGTTTAGCAAGAGTAACTGTGGTGACATGGCATCATTAACAGAGGATTACTGTAGCATGACACTAGGGGTGTTACAAATCTCCTTCACTACAAGAAATCTCATCCCGAGATTTAAGGGGTGGAGTAAGGGGGAAGACTCGGGAAGGAAGGAGCTCAACACAAGATAGGTACGTGGGGACTATGTGAGTGAACGTGGCATAGAGGCATCTCTCGAGTTAAAATTCAAGAAAGTCATCGAGAGCAAGGTAAGGTGCAATAAGAAGCTTCAACCTGGTAGACAATCGTTTGTTGCTTGAAACAAGGGGGTGAAAGGGGTTCACAGCAATGGTAATAAGTATCACGTCTGATACCAGAATAGATCGCCTCTCGGAAGGCGGCTCGGGATTTTCATATGAAGCCAAGTGTGAGAAATAACCTTAGAAACAAGGGTGTACAGGAGAGCCAGGTTTCGATCTTGTGGAACTGTGGGTTATGGGCCCACCATATGGGTTAAAAGTAGAAAGAGCGGTGACATGTTACACGGTTATGATAGCAAGCTTTGTCGGAGGATAGTGTGTCAGTTATGTTGGCAACCACGTTGGTACCAAGGGCGAGGGACGGAGAGAACCATATTCCTGCTAGTTGAACGAGGCGGACCAATCAGCAAGGTTCACGTCCATCGGTGGTTACCAGAATGTTATCAACAATAGTAACAGGGTCTCACTGACAAGGATGTACATTGGGGCGTTTTATAAGGAGGGAATTATTTCTGCTTATATCATATACTAGATCACAAGAAGGTTAAACAAACCAATGGAAAGGAAAATGTGGTTATTAGATTAATTAGAACATTGGAAAGGAAAATTTGTTTACACACAAGAATTGGGAGTATATCCTTCCCAAGGGGAAGCGGAGCAGGATATACATGATATGACAGCAAGTTAAAAAGCATTTAGATAAAGAGGGCGTGGGGATAATCATGATACTACCCATACAACGGTGTTTGCATAATAGATCAAGAACAGTTAGCATTGCGCTCCCAATGTTCTTGTTGATGGTCGGAGTACCACACACATGCTTCAGGATAGTGTTGACATGGTCATCGGGGAAAGGTCAGACTTCGGATACACAAAGGATCCATCGGAACAACTTATAAAATAAGTCATACAATTTCAGCAAGGAAAAGAAGAGGATGGGGCCCACGGGCTCACCAACAATTCATCGAGGGGGCAAGGATGGTATTTCTCATCATGAATTCGGTTGATATCCTAGAAAAGTTTGGAATGATGATGATGATCACGACACATTTGTCGAGAGGTTTCATGAAGATGTAATCGATCAACGACGACATTAAGCAAAATAAATGATGAAGCGTAAGGTTATTTGAACCACGAGTACGACATAAACTCGAAAGCAAGCTTGCTGTTCATGGCAAAATGGTATGACGAGGAAGATCGACATAAGCTTAGCTCGTCGTCGAAAATTGTGCTCCGGAAAGGACCTGGTAGCACAGTTAAAATTTAGCATGATAATGATATAACCGATCAAGCTAGGAATGATGTGATGGAGTATCATTCCAATGAGAATTCACAAGTGGTAGTGCAATGACACAATATACTTGAGATAACAAGGGGTAATACTTGAGGTAGATCAAAAATAGAGGTTAGACAGATGAAATGATCTGTAGAAGACAAGTATCTTAACTTGTCCAGGAAATGGAGTTAAGGAGAAACTATAGTCGGAACCACGGTTATGAATGATCAAACCACTGATAGAAGATGAACTTATAACAAGGGGTAATCAGTTTTGCGAGAAGCTTCCACGATAAGTTCTACATCAGATCCATGGGCATGAACACAAGGGTTCAAGCTTGACTCCCACTTCTTCAATGCATAACCTTTCATTCACTCCTTGTTTTTCGAAGAAATTGTAGTGCAGAGGATTTATCTGGCGAAGTACCAGAAGAGTAAGACTCGTGAGAACTCTCGGGTTCACTCGGATTACGGAAGGCATAAGTTCAACCCATCGGGGCATTTCTACGAATCTATACAACCATCAACCAAGCAAAAGATACGAGTTCAAAAGCAGAGTATTGGAGTCAAAGCAGATGATACAATTTACCGAAGGTATTATGTATCAGGGAAAACTCACAAGACTTTGGATGTGAAGGACATTGTTGGATAACAACCCAGCACTGGATCTGGCGATTCATGACAATTAGTTAGCGAATATTTTCAACCCATCGAACATTTTTACTTGATAGTTTGAAGAAATAAGAATTTGACTTGTTTTCAGAATTTGAATTTGACCTGTGTTTAAAACAAGTGAGGTTTAGCAAGAGTAACTGTGGTGACATGGCATCATTAACAGAGGATTACTGTAGCATGACATTGGGGGTGTTACACGCATCAACCCCGAAGAAACTAAGGAGATCCAACGGCAAGTACAACAACTCATCGACAACGGACATGTACGTGAAAGCTTAAGCCCATGTGCCGTTCCTGTTATACTTGTGCCCAAGCAAGATGGTAGTTTTCGCATGTGCTCGGATTGTAGGCCCATCAATGCTATCACCATTCGGTATAGACACCCCATTCCTCGCCTAGATGATATGCTTGATCAACTTAGCGACGCCACCATTTTCTCAAAAATTGACCTTAAAAGTGGCTATTATCAAATCCACATACAAGAAGGTGATGAATGGAAAACTGCTTTCAAAACAAAATTGGCTTGTACGAATGGTTGGTTATGCCTATGGGTTTATCAGAAGCTCCCGGAACTTTCATGCGTCTTATGCATTTTGTGCTTCGACCTTATATTGGAGTGTTTGTTGTGGTTTACTTTGATGATATTCTTGTGTTTAGCAAATCCATGAAAGAGCATCTCAAGCATGTTAGGGCTGTTTTGCAAACGCTTCGCAAGGAACGTCTTTATGCCAACATGAAAAAGTGCACATTTGGAGTTGACAAGTTGGTTTTCTTGGGTTTCGTTGTCTCTTCCAAGGGTGTCCATGTCGATGAATCTAAAATTGAAGCAATTAAAACTTGGCCCCAATCAACCAAATTGCAACAAGTGCGTAGCTTTCTTGGCCTTGTGGGTTTTTATCGTTGCTTTGTGAAAGATTTTAGCACTATTGCCGCTCCTTTGCATGCCTTGAGTAAGAATAATGCTCCTTTTGTTTGGGGACCTTTGCAATCCACCACTTTTGATAAGCTCAAATCTTTGCTTACCCATGCTGCGATTCTTGCTTTACCCAACTTTGACAAAACTTTTGAGGTTCATTGCAATGCAAGTGGTACCAGAATTGGTGGAGTTTTGATGCAAGAAAAGTGAGCTATTGCATATTTTAGTGAAAAACTCTCCGGTGCTCAACTCAATTACCCCATCTATGACAAAGAATTGTATGCTTTAGTGCATGTGTTACATGTGTGGGAGCATTACCTTAGACTGCATGCGTTTGTCATACATACCGATCATGAAACACTTAAATACCTAAAAGGTCAAACCAAGTTGAATAAACGGCATGCTAAATGGAGTGAATTCATTGAATCTTTTCCCTATGTGATCAAGTACATTAAGGGCAAAGAAAATGTGGTGGCGATGCCCTTTCCCGCAAATGCATGTTACTTACTCAACTTGAATTTAATGTAGTTGGATTTGATCATATCAAAGACTTGTATGCAAATGATCCTACCTTTGCTACTCCTTATGCTAAGTGTTTGACACATACTTCTTGGGAACGACATTACATCAAGGATGATTATTCTATGAGAGCTAACAAACTTTGCATTCCCGAGTCTTCTCTTCGTTTGCTCCTTTTGCAAGAGGCTCATGGAGGCAGACTCATGGGACACTTTGGACGCGACAAGACATTCGCCACGCTCTCCAAGAACTATTATTGGCCCAAGATGTTTCGTGATGTCGCCGGCTTCACCAACCGATGCTCTACACATTGCAAAGCTAAGTCACACTCTCAATCCCATGGTTTACATATGCCTTTACCAATTCCAGATCAACCTTGGGAAGACATTAGCATGGATTTTGTGCTTGGATTACCTAGGACTCAAAATGGCAAGGACTCCATTTTTGTTGTGGTGGACCAATTCTCTAAAATGTCTCATTTTATCCCATGCAATAAGATAGATGATGCTTCACATGTTGCTAATCTCTTTTGTAGGGAAATCTTGAGGCTGCACGGTGTGCCAAAGACAATTGTGTCAGATCGAGACATCAAATTCTTAAGCTACTTTTGGAAGATGCTATGCGCCAAGCTCGGGATCAAGCTACTATTCTCCATGGCGTATCATCCCCAAACCGATGGCCAAACGGAAGTCACCAACCGGACGCTTGCAACTCTCCTACGCGTGTTGATCAAGAAGAACATGAAGGAGTGGGAGGAGTGCCTACCCATCGCCGAGTACGCCTACAACCGTGCAAGACACTCTACCACCGGCAAGTCCCCCTTCGAGGTCGTCTACGGTTTCAACCCTTTGTCGCCATTGGACATCCTTCCTCTACCGCTTCAAGAACGAGCAAACATGGACGCAAGTGCAAGAGCTGCCTACCTCAAGAAGATGCATGAAGAAACACGTTCCACGATCGAGCACCAAGTACAATGCCTCACCGCCAAGCTCAACATCAACAAGTCTCTGATGGTGTTCCAACCGGGTGATCAAGTATGGATACATCTCCGCAAAGACCGCTTCCCCAAGGAACACGAGTCCAAGCTACTCCCGAGAGCCGACGGACCATTGAAGGTGCTTGCACGCTACAACGACAACGCCTGCAAGGTCGACATCCCATGCGACAAGTACAACATTAGCGACATCTTCAACGTCAAAGACTTGGCCAAGTACCATGGTGATAAAGAGCATGATCCGTCGACGGATCTCTCCCAAGGGGGGAGATGATACAGAGCATCCCTCGACTACCCGCGCGGATACTCCATCACCATCGCAAGCACCAAGAGGACCAATGAGAAGAGCACATGCATGCGCCATCCAGAACGAGGTTGACTCTCTCCTCTTCGAGTTTCGTTCGGTTTCACTTGAGAATGGGATTCTACCTCAAAGAGATACACTATGCGTTCTTAGGTACATTGGAGATCAACGTGAGGAAGCAAGGATGAAGGCCCAAGCACCTGCGGAACAAGAGAAGGAAGAAGAGGTCGAGAAGAATGAGGGAGAGAAGTCCCTGGGCACCCCGGGTGCCCGGAAGGAAGGACCCCGGGTGCCCGGACTCGAAGACGCGAGGAGGGGCAAACCCCCTGGACACCCCGGTGCCCAGCCATCTTGGCCCCGGGTGCTCGGCCCCGGCCTGGGACTCGCCCCAGCCACCCCCCGGGTGCCCAGCCTCTTGAGGCCGGGTGCCCGGCTGCTCCCCTGGGCCACGCCAGCCCCGACCGGGTGCCCGACCACTTGGCACCGGGTGCCCAGGCCACCTCCCAGCGCCACTCCAGCCCCGACCGGGTGCCTGGCCACTTGGCACCGGGTGCCCAGGCCTCCTCCCAGCGCCAGCCCAGCACCGCCCCGGGTGCCCGGCCTCTCGACCAGTGCCGACCCTGACCACCCCGGGTGCCCGGTCCCCCCGACCCCGGGTGCCCGGCTTGCCCCGTTTTGGTCTCGTGTGAAGGACTTTTTGGTCTTTTGTAACATTGCCTTCCCCAACTTTTCCCTAGACCTTATATACTCATCTCCTAGCTCATTTGAAGGGACAACAAAGTATTAGAGAAAACATTGTGACCTTTGCTCCTTGTATCCTCTCTTCTTTGGAGATCAAGCCCCCACCTAGGGAAGAATCCTTTGGATTGTCAAGGCCTCTTCTTGGAGAAGATCATCATCAAGACCTCACCTAGTGGGAAGAACTTACCTAGTGCTATTCTCCTTGAATTGTTCATGTAATCTGTGGATCTCGTGTATGCTACTCTAGTGGATGTGATATTTGGTTTTGTTTGAGTGTTTTGTTCCTTGTGTTCTTGAGTGTTCTTCCTCCTTTCCCCCCTCCAAGTGTGAAAAGATCCCCTCTAGGGTTTGACCCTACAACAAAGAAACTGAGATTGCAATCTGGATATTGCGAATATAAGAGGAAAGCTTTATTAATGAAGGTGGGGTTCTGTGACGTCTTGGTCTGGTTATTGAACACAAAAGAAGTACGCAAAGTTGCAGCTATGGCGAACATTTAATCTAAACAAAACCCAAAGTCTAAACGACGCCCTAAGGGCTGTATATATGGAGGAAGAGGGGGGGGGGATTTCATGGCCCATGGGGAAGGGGTCCGAAACCAACCCTAGCTCTTGTTTCCCCACACATACGGACTCTAAAAATAGCCTATACTCAAGTATTTTGAAATTACATGGGCCTGGCCCAATAATAAGGTGACACAGCACCTAGAATAGCCTCTGGACAAAAGTTATGAAGTAGCATCTTGTATATTTCGTCCAAGGCTTCATGCACTCATTATGGTGGCTTCAACGTCCTGAAATCATCACTTGTAACTCCGTTCTTGTTCCCCTTGCGCATGCCATCATCTCCATGCTTGTTCTTGCTCCAATGTTCATCCTTCTCCAAGCTTGGCCCTTCATTTGTAAGCAAAACAAATGTATCCAATTTAAGCAGCATCATATTCTCAAGAACATTAGAATCATTACCAAAAAATGAAAGTACCTAGTAATTTAATTGGCGTGCGCGAGCTCTAGTAATTTGTCCAGTATGTATAACAGTAGGGACTGTGGGTGTAACAATGGTATTGATGTCCTCATCACTTAGTGACTAGCTCGACCGCATCTTGGAGGGCTATGGGCCAATAGAATCCTTGCCGGAATGCTTTCCCAACTAATGCCCTTGATCCAATGTGGGAGCCGCGCATTCCTCTGTGTACTTCAGCCAGCAGTTCCTTCCTTCTTCCCGGTAGACGCACTTCAATTTCACACTATTGGGCCTCCTTCTATACAGAGTGTCATCGACAAACTAATACATATTGGCCCTCCGGGCTACTCTTTCCGCTTCGTCTTGATCGTCGGGAAGCTCTCCGGTTTGGAGGAAGCAGACAATGAGCCTTGCCCAAGTTGGAGCTATGGGCTCGGCAACGTGGACTAGTGGCACCTCCTCTGCTTCGGAAGCACCAGCCTCGTACACAGGGTCCATGGGCCCGGCTGGAGGGGGCGGTCTGGCAGGCTGCGTGGAGTTGTTTCCAGCAGGGTCTCTGCCGGGAGCGGACGGATCTTCCGGGAGAGGCTTACCGGTGTCCAACTTTCTCCTTTTCTGGGCCATTGTTGCTGGGGATATGGAGGGATGTGTAAGACAGAGAACAAAAGTTCCTGGTTCCTGATGAGGACATCAATACCATTGTTACACCCACAGCCCCTACTGCTACATATACTGGACCAATTACTAGAGCTCGCGCACGCCAATTAAATTATCAGGTACTTTCGTTTCTTGGTAATGATTCTAATGTTCATGAGAATATGATGCTGCCTAAATTGGATACATTTGTTTTGCTTACAAATGAAGGGCCTAGCTTGGAGAAGGATGGAAATTGGAGCAAGAACAAGCATGGAGATGATGCCATGCGCAAGGGGAACCAGAACGGAGTTACAAGTGATGATTTCAGGACTTTGAAGCCACCATAAGAGTGCATGAAGCCTTGGACGAAATATACAAGATGCCACTTCATAAATTTCGTCCAGAGGCTATTATAGGTGCTGCGTCACCTTATTATTGGGCCAGGCCCATGTAATTTCGAAATACATAAGTATAGGCTATTTTTAGAGTCCGTATGTGTGGGGAAACAAGAGATAGGGTTGATTTCGGACCCCTCCACCAAGGGCCACGAAATTCCCCCCCTCTTCCTCCATATATACAGCCCTTAGGGCGCCGTTTAGACTTTGGGTTTTGTTTAGATTAAAAGTTCGCCATAGCTGCAACTTCGCGTACTTCGTTTGTGTTCAACGACCAGACAGGCGTCACAGAACCCCACCTTGATCAATAAAGTTTTCATCTTATATTCGCAATATCCAGATTGCAATCTCAGTTTCTTGCTTGTTCTTCGTTTGCTCGCAGGAAACAGACCCTCGTGGTCAGGTTGATCGTGCTCCGGCGTGGTCAATAACCTCTCGGAGTTGGTTTAGCGATTGCTAAGGCGCGACGTCCTCGCACGTTCGTAGTCGGATCGTCAAAGTCGACTTCCACCAAAGCGAAATCCATCATCTCATCGAAAGACGGGACACCTTTGCCTCTATCAAGTGGTATCAGATTTCCAGGTTGCTCGGTGAGATTTTATAGTTTTTCGTAGTTTAGATCGAGTCTGTTCTTCATACCTATAGTCCACGAAAAAGCCACAAAAAAAATTAGGGTTAGTTCATCATATCCGAACCAATCTGAGCCTTTGCATAATCTTTTTAGGGTTTTGCTTTGTTGAATTTGCGGTTGCATCGTCGGTCTAGTTGCTAGTCTTAGAGTCTAGTCTTTTAGAGTTTCGAGTTCTGGTCATAAGTTGTCACGCCGCCGCCGCACCATCATCATCGCCCCTGCCATCTACCACCACCGCTCCGAATTCGTATCCATATGCCACCACCAATCCGTGTCCATATACCACCACCGATCCATATCCATATACTACCACCGCTACCACCACCGCTGCCATATACCACCACCATATATCCACCACCAATCCGAGTTCCTTGCTTATTAGGTTTGTTTTCGGGATCCATCTAGTTTCCGATTCGTGTTTCCTTGCCGGAGTAGGTTTCGGAAAAAAAAAGAGTCCGGAAACCACGCTCCGTTTAGGTGTTTCTGAGTGTTTTGAGACAGGTGCCATTATAGGAAGTTTTTTTTGACCCGTTTCCAGTTTTTGGGTCCGGGCAGTCGAAAAAATGAAAAAAAAAATTGGTCGAAAAAATTTCGTGCCCATCCTGTCAGTTTGACCTAGGAAGAGTTTTGAGACACTCGCCATTATAGTGATTTTTCGCAAAAAAAAAGAGCAGCGCAAAAAAAAAGAGCGCAAAAAAAAGAGCGAAAAAAAAATCCAGAGTGTGCTTTTCCCTTGTTTACGTGCAGCGCCGTGATTTTGTTAGTGTTCTAGGCTCGCGTCTCTAGCACGGTCTAGCCTAGGACCAGCACAGTACCATCGTTGAGCGTTTATTCAACTTTGCATCTCTGAATTGATTATTGCTGACCCTTTTTGCTACCATATTATAAGCCTTCCCAGCTCCACATACATCTACGTCGTGCGTTGGACTCTCCCTGGTAATCGCTCTATCCAAGCTTTGAGAGTTTTGACTACAACGGTTGCCGATCACCGCCTGCTGCTGGGTAAGAACTGGTAAGAATTTGAGATTTGCTTGACGGGTTTGTGATACACCACCACCACTTCTTAGTACTCTGTAGGATCATATTCTTCTGTGTTTCTATTTGCTGCTAACCATGGTAGGATCACAAGCCGATGAGACTGATTGGGAGAACCTGACGAACAAACAGCTACATGATAAATTTCAGCAACTGATGAGTGGACAGGTGCAAGATGTGCTAAACAGATTTGACGAGGCCATGGAGAAGATAGATGGCATTGAGAAGACATTTGAAACAAAGCTTGATAGCAAGTTTGATGAATTGCTCGCGCGTTTTCCACAACCACCGCCGGCTGCACCTATCGCACCTATGCAACGACAACAACTACGGCCCCTTCCGAATCAGTATGGACGAGCTCAGCGTGTTCCTATTGAGCTAGGACAAAATTCTGGTGCCGCTGCTACTGCTGTTGGTGCTTCTTTGGCTCCTGCTACTACTGCTGCTGGTACCGAGGAGGATGATTATGTGGGAGATTACGAGGATGAGGTTGATCAACATCAGAACTACGTGCAACCACCAGCACCACAACCACCAGGTCGTCCACATGCAAATAATGGCAATGTTAGGGCTCCCCCTCAGGTACGAGATCATGACCATCTCCCTAAACTGAATTGAATATTCCACCATAGGGTAGATATGTTCCTGATATATATCTTACTTGGGAGTTAGAAACTGAACAACGATTTACATGTTTACAATATCCTGAGGAGAGACGTGTTCCTGCTGCTGTTTGTGCTTTCACTAGCTTTGCATGTGTTGGTGGTCTGAACATTGTAGATTATATCCTGTTCCAGCTACTTGGGCTGCTTTGAAAACTGCTATGCGTACTCGTTGGGTTCCACCATATTATCAACGTGAATTACTTCAAAATTTGCAGCGCTTAAGACAAGGAAAAAATTCTGTAGAAGAATATTATCAGGAATTACAAACTGGCTTGATTAGATGTGGTATTGTTGAGGAGAATGAAGCTATGCTTGCACGTTTTCTGGGTGGATTAAATAGAGATATTCAGACCATTCTAGACTATAAGGATTATAATAATATCACTCGTTTATTCCATCTTGCTTGTAAAGCTGAACGTGAAGTGCAGGATCGACAGGCATTGGCGCGCACTAACTTTTCTGCAGGTCGACCTTCATCATGGACACCACGTGCATCATCTACTTCCACTGCACCATCACCTCCTTCAGGTGCCACCTCCAACCGTGATACAAGAAAGCAGGCACAACCACCACTATCTGCCAAGAGCACACCTGCCGGGCCTGCACAGAGCTCTTCTTCTTCCATGGCGTCAACAGGGCACACAAGTGATATTATTTATCGTCGTTGTAAGGGAAGAGGACATTTTGCGAGAGAATGCAAATCTCAGCGTGTGATGATTGCTACTGAGGATGGTGGATATGACTCCGCTAGTGACTATGATGAGGAGACTTTGGCTCTTATTACACATGAAGAACATGGTGGAGATGATTCTGATCATGAGACGCAATACATGGCTCCTGAAGATGCTGACAGGTATGAATGTTTAGTTGCTCAACGTGTTTTGAGTGTGCAGGTCACATGAGCTGAGCAAAATCAGAGGCACAATTTGTTCCATACCAAGGGAGTTGTGAAGGAACGTTCTGTGCGCGTCATCATAGACGGAGGGAGCTGCAACAACTTGGCTAGCATGGAGATGGTGGAGAAGCTTTCTCTCACCACAAGACCACATCCACATCCTTACTACATCCAATGGTTCAACAACAGCGGCAAGGTTAAGGTAACACGTACTGTTCGTGTGCATTTTAGTATCTCTACATATGCTGATTATGTTGATTGTGATGTGGTACCTATGCAAGCATGTTCCTTATTACTTGGTAGACCATGGCAATTTGATAAAAATGCTGTACACCATGGTAGAAACAATCATTATACTCTTGTTCATAAGGATAAAAATATTACTTTGCTTCCTATGACTCCTGATTCTATTTTGAAAGATGATATTAATAGAGCTAATAAAGCAAAACAGGAGAAGAATAAGAGTGAAAATCAGATTGTGGCAAAAGAATTTGAGCAACAAATAAAGCCTAACAATAAACCATCTAGTGTTGTTTCTGAAATTAAATTGAAAAGTGCATGTTTATTTGCCACCAAATCTGATATTGATGAGCTAGATTTCAGCAAATCTGTTTGCTATGCTTTTGTGTGCAAAGAGGCATTATTTTCATTCGAGGACGTGCCTTCCTCTTTGCCCCCTGCTATCACTAACATTATGCAGGAGTTCGCTGACGTCTTTCCACAAGACGTGCCACCGGGATTACCACCCATTCGAGAGATTGAGCATCAAATTGACTTAATTCCCGGTGCATCGCTACCCAACCGTGCACCATACCGTACCAATCCAGAGGAGACGAAGGAGATTATGCGTCAAGTACAGGAGCTACTCGACAAAGGTTATATACGCGAATCTCTTAGTCCTTGTGCTGTTCCTATTATACTAGTGCCTAAAAAGGATGGTACGTCACGTATGTGTGTTGATTGTAGAGGCATTAATAATATTACTATTCGTTATCGTCATCCTATTCCTAGGCTAGATGATATGCTTGATGAATTGAGTGGCTCTACAATATTCTCCAAAGTTGATTTGCGTAGTGGATACCATCAAATTCGTATGAAATTGGGTGATGAATGGAAAATAGCATTTAAAACTAAGTTTGGTTTATGTGAGTGGTTAGTCATGCCGTTTGGGTTAACTAATGCACCTAGTACTTTCATGAGATTAATGAACGAAGTTTTACGTGCTTTCATTGGACGATTTGTGGTAGTCTATTTTGATGATATTCTGATTTATAGCAAATCTTTGGAAGAACATTCGGAACATTTACGTGCTGTTTTTATTGCTCTACGTGATGCACGTTTGTTTGGTAACCTTGGGAAGTGCACTTTTTGCACCGACCGAGTATCTTTTCTTGGCTATGTTGTTACTCCACAGGGAATTGAAGTTGATAAAGCCAAGATTGAAGCTATTGAGAGTTGGCCGCAGCCCAATACGGTCACACAAGTGAGGAGTTTTCTTGGCCTCGTTGGATTCTATAGGCGTTTTGTGAGAGATTTCAGCACCATTGCTGCACCTCTCAATGAGCTTACAAAGAAAGATGTGCCTTTTATTTGGGGTACCGCACAGGAAGAAGCCTTCACGGTATTGAAAGATAAGTTGACACATGCTCCTTTACTCCAACTTCCTGATTTTAATAAGACTTTTGAGCTTGAATGTGATGCTAGTGGAATTGGATTAGGAGGTGTGTTATTACAAGATGGCAAACCTGTTGCATACTTTTCTGAAAAATTGAGTGGGCCTAGTCTGAATTATTCTACTTATGATAAAGAATTATATGCTCTTGTTCGGACTTTAGAAACATGGCAACATTATTTATGGCCCAAAGAATTTGTTATACATTCTGACCATGAATCTTTGAAACATATTAAAAGTCAAGCTAAACTGAATCGTAGACATGCTAAATGGGTTGAATTTATTGAGACTTTCCCTTATGTCATTAAACACAAGAAGGGAAAAGAAAATGTTATTGCTGATGCATTGTCTCGTCGCTATACTATGCTTTCACAACTTGACTTCAAAATATTTGGTTTGGAGACCATCAAAGATCAATATGTGCATGATGCTGATTTTAAAGATGTAATGCAGAATTGTAAAGAAGGAAGAATGTGGAACAAGTTTGTCATTAACGATGGATTTGTGTTTCGTGCTAACAAGCTATGCATTCCAGCTAGCTCCGTTCGTCTTTTGTTGTTGCAGGAGGCGCATGGAGGAGGATTAATGGGACACTTTGGCGTGAAGAAGACGGAGGACGTACTTGCTACACATTTCTTTTGGCCAAAGATGAGACGGGATGTTGAGCGTTTTATTGCTCGCTGCACTACATGTCAAAAAGCTAAGTCACGAATCAATCCTCATGGTTTATATATGCCTTTGCCTGTACCTAGTGTTCCTTGGGAGGATATATCTATGGACTTTGTTTTAGGTTTACCTCGAACAAAGAAGGGGAGGGATAGCATATTTGTTGTCGTGGATAGATTCTCGAAAATGGCACACTTTATACCATGTCATAAAAGCGATGATGCTGTTAATGTTGCTGATTTGTTCTTTCGTGAAATTATTCGCTTGCATGGTGTGCCAAATACTACAGTTTCAGATCGTGATACTAAATTTCTTATCCACTTTTGGAGATGTTTATGGGCTAAGTTGGGGACTAAACTGCTTTTTAGTACTACTTGTCACCCCCAAACTGATGGACAAACTGAAGTAGTCAATAGAACATTGTCTACTATGCTTAGGGCTGTTTTGAAGACTAATAAGAAAATGTGGGAGGAATGCTTGCCTCATATTGAATTTGCTTATAATCGTTCATTGCATTCTACTACTAAGATGTGCCCTTTTGAAGTTGTGTATGGTTTCCTACCTCGTGCACCTATTGATTTGTTGCCTCTTCCATCTTCGGAGAAGGTTAATTTTGATGCTAAAGAACGTGCTGAATTGATTTTAAAAATGCATGAGTTAACTAAGGAAAACATTGAGCGTATGAATGCTAAATATAAACTTGCTGGAGATAAGGGTAGAAAACATGTTGTGTTTGCACCTGGAGATCTTGTTTGGTTACATTTGCGTAAGGATAGATTTCCTGATTTGCGCAAATCAAAGCTAATGCCACGTGCTGCTGGTTCCTTTAAGGTGTTGGAGAAAGTAAATGATAATGCATATAAACTTGAGCTGCCTGCAGATTTTGGGGTTAGTCCCACTTTTAACATTGCAGATTTGAAGCCTTATTTGGGTGAGGAAGATGAGCTTTCGTCGAGGACGACTTCATTTCAAGAAGGGGAGGATGATGAGGACATCAATACCATTGTTACACCCACAGCCCCTACTGCTACATATACTGGACCAATTACTAGAGCTCGCGCACGCCAATTAAATTATCAGGTACTTTCGTTTCTTGGTAATGATTCTAATGTTCATGAGAATATGATGCTGCCTAAATTGGATACATTTGTTTTGCTTACAAATGAAGGGCCTAGCTTGGAGAAGGATGGACATTGGAGCAAGAGCAAGCATGGAGATGATGCCATGCGCAAGGGGAACCAGAACGGAGTTACAAGTGATGATTTCAGGACTTTGAAGCCACCATAAGAGTGCATGAAGCCTTGGACGAAATATACAAGATGCCACTTCATAAATTTCGTCCAGAGGCTATTATAGGTGCTGCGTCACCTTATTATTGGGCCAGGCCCATGTAATTTCGAAATACATAAGTATAGGCTATTTTTAGAGTCCGTATGTGTGGGGAAACAAGAGATAGGGTTGATTTCGGACCCCTCCACCAAGGGCCACGAAATTTCCCCCCTCTTCCTCCATATATACAGCCCTTAGGGCACCGTTTAGACTTTGGGTTTTGTTTAGATTAAAAGTTCGCCATAGCTGCAACTTCGCGTACTTCGTTTGTGTTCAACGACCAGACAAAGGCGTCACAGAACCCCACCTTGATCAATAAAGTTTTCATCTTATATTCGCAATATCCAGATTGCAATCTTAGTTTCTTGCTTGTTCTTCGTTTGCTCGCAGGAAACAGACCCTCGTGGTCAGGTTGATCGTGCTCCGGTGTGGTCAATAACCTCTCAGAGTTGGTTTAGCGATTGCTAAGGCGCGATGTCCTCGCACGTTCGTAGTCGGATCGTCAAAGTCGACTTCCACCAAAGCGAAATCCATCATCTCATCGAAAGACGGGACACCTTTGCCTCTATCAGTTCCATAGGGAGCTTCTATGCAGCACACTTTCACAGATGATCAGTGTCGGTGTCAAAACAGGCAGATCTCGTGTTGGGGGTCCCGAACTGTGCGTCTAAGGTCGATGGTAACAAGAGGCAGGGGACACGATGTTTACCCAGGTTCGGGCACTCTCTATGGAGGTAATACCCTACTTCTTGCTTGATTGATCTTGATGAATATGAGTATTACAAGAGTTGATCTACCACGAGATCGTAATGGCTAAAACCCTAGAAGTCTAGCCTGTCTGATTATGATTGCCTCTACGGACTAAGCCTTCCAGTTTATATAGACACCAGTGGGGACTAGGGTTGTACAAAGTTGGTTACAGAGAAAGGAATCTTCATATCTGAATGCCAGGCTTGCCTTCCACGCCAAGGAGAGTCCCATCCGAACACGGGAGAGAGTCTTCGGTCTTGTATCTTCACAGCCCAACAGTCCGGCCCATATCAATAGTCCGGACGCCCGAGGACCCCTTAATCTAGGACTCCCTCAGTAGCCCCTGAACCAGGCTTCAATGACGAGGTGTCCAGCATGCAGATTGTCTTCGGCAATGCAAGGCGGGTTCCTTCTCCGAATACTCCAAAATAGTCCTCGAACACAAGAATCATGTCCGGCTCTGCAAAACAAATTTCACACACAACCGTAGAGAGTATAATATGTCACGAGTCCAATCCGTTGACAACTTTTTGGTAGCGTGACATCATGTCGTCGCCCGACCAATATTCGAACCGTTTTTAGCTTATTTCGAGATGTGGTTTCATTGGCACGTCTTGTCAAAGCAGAGATCGTGTCCCCTTATTGCGGGATCCTCATCAATATAGGCATGGGTAACCCAACCGTGCCATCTGCACGGCCCTTGGGGAATATGCGAGTTTTAAGGCGAGTGGGGAGGTGCTTGATATTCACTGCCTCTATAAAGAGATAAGGATTCACCCCTTTTCACCCACGCCTTCTCTCTCTCTGCCTCCCCATTCTCGAGCTCCAGCGCCCAAGCTCTCATATTTTCCGCCCCAAGAAAGCACTCCAACCATGTTCGGATCCGGAGCGCAGGGCAAGTGGATGGCCTCCACTGTCAAGGAGAAGGACATCACCAAGCTCTGGGAGGCCGGGTATCTGGACAGGGAAATCGCCCACCGGCTTCCGGCCAAGGGACAAATCGTCCCTACCCTGGAGCCCCATGAGAGGGTGGTGTTCATCCCTCACTTCGTCCATGGGCTGGAATTTCCTCTCCACCCATCCGTCCGCGGACTCATGTTCTACTATGGGCTGGATTTCCATGATCTGGCCCCCAACTCCATCCTCAACATCTCGGCATTCATAGTCGTGTGTGAGGCCTTCCTCTGCATCCCACCCCACTTCGGATTATGGCTAAAGATCTTCAATGTGAAGCCGAAGGTGGTGAGTGGCTAACACGCAGAGTGCGGAGGCGCCATGGTGAGCAAGATGCCCAACGTCACATGGCCCGAAGGCTCCTTCGTGGAGACCGTCAAAGGGTGGCAGAAATCATGGTTCTATATCACAGAGCCGCGTAGCACCACCTGGGCCGCGGCTCCCGAATTCTGGTCTGGACCCCGATGCGGCTCACCTCCTGGCCAGAGAAGGGCCTGGACTGGTCCTCGCTAGACGAGCTGACAGCGCTTCAGACACGCATCAAGAGCATGAAAGACAAGAACATCAAGCTCATCAATGTGATCCAGGTGATGCTTATTCGCCGGATCCTTCCATGCCAACGCCGGACTTGCCACTTGTGGGAGTATGATTCGGCCAAGCACCATACCTTGCTACAGTTCTTTGGCACCACGCCTGAAGACATCTCGAAGGTGCTCTTCAAGGCCAACGAGACACGGCCGGAACCGACCGAGGACCATGGGCACGACTTGGCCCATCCCGCTAGTCCGGTAAGTTTTTCATGTTTTCAAGGTGTATCCTTTACTTGCATACTCGAGGAAGACGCCTAAGCCTTCCTACTAATTCTATCAGTGCTAGACAAAGAAGGCGGAGCGGATTCACTATCTGGCTCTGCTGCCCGAAGACCCAGAAATCCCACTTCTAACGAAGATGCTGGTTCCGGCACCCTATCAGGCGCCGGAGAAGAAGGCCAAGGGGACCAGAGGTGGTCTCCGTTACAAGGGTGCTTCGGACATGACGTCCGAAGACACCAAGACTCACTCCTCCGCTGCCGAGGATGAAGAGGAGGAGGAAAGCAACTCTCCCCCTGAGGGGGGAAGGAAGAAGATGGTGGCCTCCACGTGTCTGGAGGCCGAAGCGTCCAAGAAGGGGAAAGCTTCCCTTCCGGAAAGCTCCACAGCGGCCACCGATAGCAGCTCGGAATGGCGCCCCAGGGACAAGCCCCTGGCCAAATCGTGAGTACTCAAAAACCCGGACACATTAATATATTCGGCCTCACTACTTCATAATATTAACGTGTTGAATCATGTATTTGCAGTCCGGCTCAGTCCAACCTTGAGCGATCCTCATCTTCGGGGGATTCCCTGGACCGGAGGCAATGGATAGTGGGACTTCTTCCGGCAGCCTCCTCTCCCAAGGCCATGGGTAACACCGAGGTCTTGTTGAGGGAGTCCTGGATTAGGGGGTATCCGGACAGCCGGACTATATACTTTGGCAGGACTATTGGACCATGAAGATACAAGACTCAAGACTTCATCTCATGTCCGGATGGGACTCTCCTTTGCGTGGAAGACAAGCTTGGCGATCCGGATAATAGATTTCCTTCTTTGTAACCGACTCTGTGTAAACCCTAGCCCCCTCCGGTGTCTATATAAACCGGAGGGTTTAGTCCTTAGATACACAATCATAATCATCATAGGCCAGTTTCTAGGGTTTAGCCTCTATGATCTCGTGGTAGATCAACTCTTGTAATACTCATATCATCAAGATCAATCAAGCACGAAGTAGGGTTTTACCTCCATCGAGAGGGCCCGAACCTGGGTAAAACATCCTGTCCCTTGCCTCCTGTTAACATTAGACTTAGACGCACAAATTGGGACCCCCTACTCGAGATCCACCGGTTTTGACACCGACATTGGTGCTTTCATTGAGAGTTCCTCTGTGTCGTCGCTCCAAGGCTCGATGGCTCCTTTAATCATCAACAACAACGTGGTCCAGGGTGAGACCTTTCTCCCCGGACAGATCTTCATGTTCGGCGGCTTCGCACTGCAGGCCAATTCGCTTGCAAATCTGGAGCAGATCGACAGCTATGCCCCTGGCCATCAGGTCAGGTTCGGAAACTTGAACTACACGACCGATATCCGCGGAGAATTGATCTTCGACGGATTCAGGCCTACGTCAGGAGCGCCGAACAGTCACGATGAGCACGGCTTAGACCTGCTGTCAGACAATACTCGTGATATCACACCTGCAGGAGCCCCGGATCTAAATCCGAGGTAGATTGCGTCGTCCGAGGATGGGTGGATGGACCCCGTCCCGGAGGCCGCACACTCATCGGTGGTAGAGCCGAACACAGACTTCACCCCCAAGAAAGCATGTGTCTCCGGACCCCAGGACTCCTGTCCGATTGTAGGTCCCAGACCACGCGCCCCCGAGCCCGCCGACTCTGGCTGGGCTCCGGTAATGGAATTTGCCGCTGCGGATATCTTCCAGCACTCGCCCTTTGGCGACATGCTGAACTCATTAAAATCTCTCTCTTTTTCAGGAGACTCTTGGCCGAACTATGTCCGGCTCAGGGGGGAAGAAGGCGACGAGGAATTTCGTTGCCCACCCACCACCCACTTCATAGCCACTGTCGACGACGTAACAGACATGCTTGACTTCGACTCCGATGACACCGACAGTATGGACGTCGGCGCAGGAGATGATTCAGAACCACCACCCATGGGGCGCTGGACTGCCACCTCATCATATGATATATACATGGTGGATACGCCTAAGGAGGACGATGGCGACAAAATGGAGGATAAAACCCCCGGACAAAAGCAAAAATGATGGCACAGACACCACTCCAAGTCCAGCAACAGTAAAACTAGCGATAACAACACTAGAAATATCGACACCCCAGTCAACTCCGAAGGCAACAACGACCCAGCGATGGAGCAAGATGAGCCAGGTCACGCCGAACACAGCCCGAAACAGATGCCCGATCACAGTGATCCCAAGGGACGAACTCAGCAAACCGCCCCGGGACAGGAGCATAGTCCGGACGATAACGCATTCATCATCCCGGAAACACGTTCGGAACGAGATAACCTCCACAGAAGGCTTGTGGCCACTGCAAGAAGTCTAAAGAAGCAAAAGCAAAGGCTTAAAGCCGCACAGGAAACGCTCAATCGCAGATGGAATAAAGTGCTAGACACTGAAGAAAAATATGGCGACGATCGCCACACAAAGAGCTACCCAAAGCGCAAGCTGCTGCCAGAATTCGATGACGAGGCCGTTCCACCGAAGAACAATACGGCCAGTAGGCCGGACCAACCACTTCATAACCGTAATAGAGCAGCTACTGATGCCGCACGCGATTTACGTGAGCTCCTGGATAAAAAGGCCGACGCGACGAGGTCCATCTACGGATCTAGAGGACACGCCCCGGCGCAGGACTATGGTCACCAAAATGATCAGACTGATCGAATACCAGTTCGGAATCAGCACCGGACACAACAACAACCGACGACATGCCACAACACGTCCAGATACAGAGGGGCTACTCACCCTCTGTGCTTCACCAAAGAGGTATTGGACCATGAATTTCCACAGGGTTTTAAACCTATGAACATAGAGGCATATGACGGAACGACAGACCCCGGGGTCTGGATTAAGGATTTTATCCTGCATATCCACATGGCTCGTGGGGACGACCTCCATGCCATCAAATACATTCCCCTCAATTTGAAGATACCAGCTCAGCACTGGTTGAAAAGCCTCCCCAAAAATTCAATCAGAAGTTGGGAGGAACTCGAGGATGCTTTCAGGGCCAATTTTGAAGGGACCTATGTCCGACCTCCGGATGCGGACGATTTAAGTCACATAATTGAACAGCCTGGAGAGTCCGCCCGCAAGCTTTGGAACAAATTCCTCACTAAGAAGAATCAAATTGTCGATTGTCCGGATGCCGAAGCCCTAGTGGCCTTCAAGCACAGTATCTGGGACGAGTGGCTCACCAGACACCTTGGCCAAGAAAAGCCGAGGACAATGGCAGCCTTAACAAGCCTTATGACCCACTTTTGCGCGGGTGAAGACAGCTGGTTGGCCCGAAGAGGCACCAGCGACCCATCCGAAATAAGGGATGGCAACGGGAAGCCACGGCACAATAAAAACAAACGTCGAAACAAGGAAGAAAGTCCAGACAACACAATGGTCAATGCCGGATTCAGGGGCTCTCAACCCGGTCAACAAAAGAAGCCATTTAAAGGCAGCAAAGAGGGACCGTCCGGCCTGAACAAAGTCCTAGACAGGCTGTGCCAAATTCATGGCATCCCCGAAAAACCTGCGAACCACACTCATAGAGAATGCTGGGTCTTTAAGCAGGCTGGCAAATTAAATGCTGAACACAAGGGAAGGGAAACACCAAGTGAAGATGAGGAGGAGCCTCGTCAGCCAAACACTGGGGGACAGAAAAAATTCCCACCAGAGGTAAAAACAGTAAACATGATCCACACGACTCACATACCCATGAGAAGGCGCGAACGCGCGCTCAGAGACGCATACGCTATAGAGCCCGTCGCCCCCAAACTTAACCACTGGTCGCCCTGCCCGATCACCTTCGATCACAAGGACCACCTGACTAGTACGCGGCACGGAGGATCAGCTGCCTTGGTGCTCGACCCAATAATCGACGGATACCATCTCACTCGCGTCCTCATGGATGGCGGCAGCAGTCTTAATCTAATATAGCAGGACACTGTTCGCAGGATGGGGATAGACCCATCCAGAATCAGCCAAAGTAACACCACCTTTGAAGGGGTGATACCAGGCATTGCAGCCCGCTGCAGGGGCTCCCTCGTACTAGAGGTGACATTCGGCTCCCCAGGCAACTTCAGAAGCGAGTAACTACTCTTCACCATCTCCCCCCTCCAAAGTGGTTATCATGCATTGCGCGGGAGAACGGCCTTCGCCCGCTTCAACGCAGTACCACACTACGCCTACCTTAAACTCAAGATGCCTGATGAGGACATCAATACCATTGTTACACCCACAGCCCCTACTGCTACATATACGGGACCAATTACTAGAGCTCGCGCACGCCAATTAAATTATCAGGTACTTTCGTTTCTTGGTAATGATTCTAATGTTCATGAGAATATGATGCTGCCTAAATTGGATACATTTGTTTTGCTTACAAATGAAGGGCCTAGCTTGGAGAAGGATGAACATTGGAGCAAGAACAAGCATGGAGATGATGCCATGCGCAAGGGGAACCAGAACGGAGTTACAAGTGATGATTTCAGGACTTTGAAGCCACCATAATGGGTGCATGAAGCCTTGGACGAAATATACAAGATGCCACTTCATAAATTTCGTCCCGAGGCTATTATAGGTGCTGCGTCACCTTTTTATTGGGCCAGGCCCATGTAATTTCGAAATACATAAGTATAGGCTATTTTTAGAGTCCGTATGTGTGGGGAAACAAGAGATAGGGTTGATTTCGGACCCCTCCACCAAGGGCCACGAAATTCCCCCTCTCTTCCTCCATATATACAGCCCTTAGGGCGCCGTTTAGACTTTGGGTTTTGTTTAGATTAAAAGTTCGCCATAGCTGCAACTTCGCGTACTTCGTTTGTGTTCAACGACCAGACAAAGGCGTCACAGAGCCCCACCTTGATCAATAAAGCTTTCATCTTATATTTGCAATATCCAGATTGCAATCTCAGTTTCTTGCTTGTTCTTCGTTTGCTCGCAGGAAACAGACCCTCGTGGTCAGGTTGATCGTGCTCCGGCGTGGTCAATAACCTCTCGGAGTTGGTTTAGCGATTGCGAAGGCGCGACGTCCTCGCACGTTCGTAGTCGGATCGTCTAAGTCGACTTCCACCAAAGCGATTTCCATCATCTCATCGAAAGACGGGACACCTTTGCCTCTATCATGCCTCCTCCAGTCGTGATACAAGAAAACAGGCACAACCACCATTATCTGCGAAGAGCGCACCTGCTGGGCCTGCACAGAGTTCTTCTTCTTCCATGGCATCAACAGGGCACACAAGTGATATTATTTGTCGTCGTTGTAAGGGAGGAGGTCATTATGCGAGAGAATGCAAATCTCTGCGTGTGATGATTGCTACTGCGGATGGTGGATATGAGTCCGCTAGTGACTATGATGAGGAGACTTTGGCTCTTATTACACGTGAAGAACATGGTGGAGATGATTCTGATCATGAGACGCAATACATGGCTCCTGAAGACACTGACAGGTATGAATGTTTAGTTGCTCAACGTGTTTTGAGTGTGCAGGTCACACAAGCTGAGCAAAATCAGAGGCACAATTTGTTCCATACCAAGGGAGTTGTGAAAGAACGTTCTGTGCGCGTCATCATAGATGGAGGGAGCTGCAACAACTTGGCTAGCATGGAGATGGTGGAGAAGCTTTCTCTCACGACAAGACCACATCCACATCCTTACTACATCCAATGGTTCAACAACAGCGGCAAGGTTAAGGTAACACGTACTGTTCGTGTGCATTTTAGTATCTCTACATATGCTGATTATGTTGATTGTGATGTGGTACCTATGCAAGCATGTTCCTTATTACTTGGTAGACCATGGCAATTTGATAAAAATTCTGTACACCATGGTAGAAACAATCACTATACTCTTGTTCATAAGGATAAAAATATTACTTTGCTTCCTATGACTCCTGATTCCATTTTGAAAGATGATATTAATAGAGCTAATAAAGCAAAACAGGAGAAGAATAAGAGTGAAAATCAGATTGTGGCAAAAGAATTTGAGCAACAAATGCAGCCTAATAATAAACCATCTAGTGTTGCTTCTGAAATTAAATTGAAAAGTGCATGTTTATTTGCCACCAAATCTGATATTGATGAGCTAGATTTCAGCAAATCTGTTTGCTATGCTTTTGTGTGCAAAGAGGCATTATTTTCATTCGAGGTTGTGCCTTCCTCTTTGCCTCCTGCTATCACTAACATTTTGCAGGAGTTCGCTGACATCTTTCCACAAGACGTGCCACCGGGATTACCACCTATTTGAGGGATTGAGCATCAGATCGACTTAATTCCCGGTGCTTCACTGCCAAAACGTGCGCCATACCGTACCAATCCAGAAGAGACGAAGGAGATTATGCGTCAAGTACAAGAGCTTCTCGACAAAGGTTATATACGCGAATCCCTTAGTCCTTGTGCTGTTCCTATTATTCTAGTGCCGAAAAAGGATGGTACATCGCGTATGTGTGTTGATTGTAGAGGCATTAATAATATTACTATTCATTATCGTCATCCTATTCCTAGGCTAGATGATATGCTTGATGAATTGAGTGGCTCTACAATATTCTCCAAAGTTGATTTGCGTAGTGGATACCATCAAATTCGTATGAAATTGGGGGATGAATGGAAAACAGCATTTAAAACTAAGTTTGGATTATATGAGTGGTTAGTCATGCCTTTTGGGTTAACTAATGCGCCTAGTACTTTCATGAGATTAATGAACGAAGTTTTACGTTCTTTCATTGGACGATTTGTGGTAGTCTATTTTGATGATATACTGATTTATAGCAGATCTTTGGAAGAACATTTGGAACATTTACGTGTTGTTTTTATTGCTCTACGTGGTGCACGTTTGTTTGGTAACCTTGGGAAGTGCACCTTTTGCACCGACCGAGTGTCTTTTCTTGGCTATGTTGTTACTCCACAGGGAATTGAAGTTGATAAAGCCAAGATTGAAGCTATTGAGAGTTGGCCGCAGCCCAAAACAGTCACACAAGTGAGGAGTTTTCTTGGCCTCGCTGGATTCTATAGGCGTTTTGTGAGAGATTTCAGCACCATTGCTGCACCTCTCAATGAGCTTACAAAGAAAGATGTGCCTTTTCTGTGGGGTACCGCACAGGAAGAAGCCTTCACGGTATTGAAAGATAAGTTGACACATGCTCCTTTACTCCAACTTCCTGATTTTAATAAGACTTTTGAGCTTGAATGTGATGCTAGTGGAATTGGATTAGGAGGTGTGTTATTACAAGATGGCAAACCTGTTGCATACTTTTCTGAAAAATTGAGTGGGCCTAGTCTGAATTATTCTACTTACGATAAAGAATTATATGCTCTTGTTCGGACTTTAGAAACATGGCAACATTATTTATGGCCCAAAGAATTTGTTATACATTCTGATCATGAATCTTTGAAACATATTAAAAGTCAAGCTAAACTGAATCGTAGACATGCTAAATGGGTTGAATTTATTGAGACTTTCCCTTATGTCATTAAACACAAGAAGGGAAAAGAAAATGTTATTGCTGATGCATTGTCTCGTCGCTATACTATGCTTTCACAACTTGACTTCAAAATATTTGGTTTGGAGACCATCAAAGATCAATATGTGCATGATGCTGATTTTAAAGATGTAATGCAGAATTGTAAAGAAGGAAGAATGTGGAACAAGTTTGTCGTTAACGATGGATTTGTGTTTCGTGCTAATAAGCTATGCATTCCAGCTAGCTCTATTCGTCTTTTGTTATTGCAGGAGGCGCATGGAGGAGGATTAATGGGACACTTTGGCGTGAAGAAGACGGAGGACGTACTTGCTACACATTTCTTTTGGCCAAAGATGAGACGGGATGTTGAGCGTTTTATTGCTCGCTGCACTACATGTCAAAAAGCTAAGTCACGAATCAATCCTCATGGTTTATATATGCCTTTGCCTGTACCTAGTGTTCCTTGGGAGGATATATCTATGGACTTTGTTTTAGGTTTACCTCGAACAAAGAAGGGGAGGGATAGCATATTTGTTGTCGTGGATAGATTCTCGAAAATGGCACACTTTATACCATGTCATAAAAGCGATGATGCTGTTAATGTTGCTGATTTGTTCTTTCGTGAAATTATTCGCTTGCATGGTGTGCCAAATACTATTGTTTCAGATCGTGATACTAAATTTCTTAGCCACTTTTGGAGATGTTTATGGGCTAAGTTGGGGACTAAACTGCTTTTTAGTACTACTTGTCACCCCCAAACTGATGGACAAACTGAAGTAGTCAATAGAACATTGTCTACTATGCTTAGGGCTGTTTTGAAGAATAATAAGAAAATGTGGGAGGAATGCTTGCCTCATATTGAATTTGCTTATAATCGTTCATTGCATTCTACTACTAAGATGTGCCCTTTTGAAGTTGTGTATGGTTTCCTACCTCATGCACCTATTGATTTGTTGCCTCTTCCATCTTCGGAGAAGGTTAATTTTGATGCTAAAGAACGTGCTGAATTGATTTTAAAAATGCATGAGTTAACTAAGGAAAACATTGAGCGTATGAATGCTAAATATAAACTTGCTGGAGATAAGGGTAGAAAACATGTTGTGTTTGCACCTGGAGATCTTGTTTGGTTACATTTGCGTAAGGATAGATTTCCTGATTTGTGCAAATCAAAGCTAATGCCACGTGCTGATGGTCCCTTTAAGGTGTTAGAGAAAATAAATGATAATGCATATAAACTTGAGCTGCCTGTAGATTTTGGGGTTAGTCCCACTTTTAACATTGCAGATTTGAAGCCTTATTTGGGTGAGGAAGATGAGCTTCCGTCGAGGACGACTTCATTTCAAGAAGGGGAGGATGATGAGGACATCAATACCATTGTTACACCCACAGCCCCTACTGCTACATATACGGGACCAATTACTAGAGCTCGCGCACGCCAATTAAATTATCAGGTACTTTCGTTTCTTGGTAATGATTCTAATGTTCATGAGAATATGATGCTGCCTAAATTGGATACATTTGTTTTGCTTACAAATGAAGGGCCTAGCTTGGAGAAGGATGAACATTGGAGCAAGAACAAGCATGGAGATGATGCCATGCGCAAGGGGAACAAGAACGGAGTTACAAGTGATGATTTCAGGACTTTGAAGCCACCATAATGGGTGCATGAAGCCTTGGACGAAATATACAAGATGCCACTTCATAAATTTCATCCCGAGGCTATTATAGGTGCTGCGTCACCTTTTTATTGGGCCAGGCCCATGTAATTTCGAAATACATAAGTATAGGCTATTTTTAGAGTCCGTATGTGTGGGGAAACAAGAGATAGGGTTGATTTCGGACCCCTCCACCAAGGGCCATGAAATTCCCCCTCTCTTCCTCCATATATACAGCCCTTAGGGCACCGTTTAGACTTTGGGTTTTGTTTAGATTAAAAGTTCGCCATAGCTGCAACTTCGCGTACTTCATTTGTGTTCAACGACCAGACAAAGGCGTCACAGAACCCCACCTTGATCAATAAAGCTTTCATCTTATATTCGCAATATCCAGATTGCAATCTCAGTTTCTTGCTTTTTCTTCGTTTGCTCGCAGGAAACAGACCCTCGTGGTCAGGTTGATCGTGCTCCGGCGTGGTCAATAACCTCTCGGAGTTGGTTTAGCGATTGCTAAGGCGCGACGTCCTCGCACGTTCGTAGTCGGATCGTCAAAGTCGACTTCCACCAAAGCGATATCCATCATCTCATCGAAAGACGGGACACCTTTGCCTCTATCAATGCCCGATCCACGTGGCGTCATCACCGTCAACGGAAATATACAGCGTTCCTTACGCGCGGAAGAGTATGAGACAGCTCCAGCAGCCGGACTCTAAGCGGCCTCTAATACTAGAACGCATGATCGGTCATTAAGACCACAGACACGGTTAGACGAGTCCGGCGGCCCAGATAAACCTGATCTGGGCGCCACACATGTAATCCCATAGAGGACACCAGGGGCTATAGATATTTAATAAATCCCAACTCTTGGCTTGACCCTATTAACAGGCCAATGTCTTTCACTTTTACTATCCATTGGTGATAGCCAACTCTTTGCACGCTTACGTCATACTCTTCTACATGAGTTTTTATTTTTATAGACACCATTCGTGCGACACCCTCCCAGGACACGGCACAACGGGGACAAAGGCGCAGACGTGCAGCAGGGCCCTGCTCAAAGGTTTCTCTTTAGATTAAGCCCCTGTGTAAACCTTCTTTATTGTCTCTTGTTGCTTACACATCCCGTGGGTACTACACCCACAGAGGATACTGCCGTTATTGGCATTTCACCACGACAGACTAACGCACGTACCTGGAAATACAAGGTTCATAATAACGGGCGTTACTCAGCCCAGTATATGTTATAAAGTCCGAATACCTTCGGGAGTGTTCGGCGTTGCGAGTTTGGCCTTATATGCATTAGCTCCAAATCATGTCTTTGGTCAAATGTTGGGTTTTCCCGGCTCCTGGGTTTGCCGCCTTACGTTTCGTTCTTATCGGCTAAGGTGGCCAAAAGAGAACTACTATGATTGTGCCCTGGTTATTCCGGATGAGCACCTCAGTAGAGAAAGCCGAAAACTGACTATCATGATATAGCGAGATACTGTTCAACCACTCGAAGACTTATCAGAATCTTTAGGATTCCTCCGCATTAATGAAGGACCATTTCCCGGTCATGTACACACGCACCCGTATTCGGATGCACGCAAAGGTACAAGGGGCTACATAGTAGCCCCACCGTCAAACTCCTATGGCTAAGTGAAAGTGTTAAAGCTATATAGTCCGATTGCCTAGTTCGACGTGCGATCACCTCCTTAATGGACCAAGACGTTGGATCAAGTGTGATTACGCATATTTTCACGAACACCCCCGCATTATATGCGTGGGGGCTGAAGCCAATGACTGCTAACTTTCAAAATTGCATATATACATAAAACGGCCGCACAGGAGGCACAATAACACTTTCGGGCGAAAAGTATAAACATAGCCTCCATAATTACAGTAACATTGTTTTTACAATGAAATGATTTGTCACTCAAACATGACATTCTTCGAGCACTGAGCCTCTATTAAGCGAGCACCTTCTGCTTCCTGCTCCAAGTAGTGCTCGGCCGGATCCTAGCCTCCTGCTGGATTCTGGGTCGCAATGATGGTGGCCTCCATATCTGTCCAATATGCTTTAACGCGGGCACGAGCCATCCGTGCACCCTCTATGCACGCCGACCTCTTCATGGCATCGATCCATGATACGGCACCAAGGAATTGTTGCACTAAACCAAAATAACTATCCGGCTTAGGCCCCTTCGGCCATAGATGGTCTATTACAGACCACATTGCAAGAACGGACAACCTATGGAGCTCGGCCACAGCAGCCATCCTATCACTGAACGGCAATGGGCGTGTTGGAGCACTGAATTGCGACCAGAATAGCTTTTCCAATTATCTTTTTGATCCTCGAAAAACTTGGCTGCATCAGCCGTACTCTTCGCCAAATCCGCATACGCGTCTGCAAGGCTCCAGCGTCGATCCAGAGGAGCGAACTTTGGATCTAAAAACTTCATCCGCAATAAATAGGGGTTTCCAGCCGCGATTTCTCCGGCCTGTCGAAGCTCCTCCCGCGCATCCCTAATTTCGGACCATGTCTCCTTGGCCGCATCAAGTGCCTTCTTCAGGTCAGCCGAATTAGCCTGATTCTCTTTTTCAAGGAGCTCATACCGGTCAGCGGCATTTTTCAGCTCCATAGCCATCTCGGCTGTTTTGTCTTCGCTTTGGCGATGAGCAGCCTGTTCGGCTCTCAACTCTTCGGCCGTCTTTAGGGCACCCGCATTGCTAGCCCGGGCTTGTTCCTTGGCCAGGGCAAGTTCCGCCCTTAGGGCTTCCACGGCAGCAGCTCCGTCTGCAGTCCAAGCATATCACATTAACATTATGCTCCTCTCAATTTTTCCTATAAAAAATAAGGAAAGCAGAGCACATACCTTGTGACTCATTAAGCCGCTCGTTCACAAGTGTGATATCGGCATCAATAACTCCAATCTGCCTCCTCAGTTCGGCAACTTCAACGGACCGGTCGGCTGCCGGATCCTTAGCCACCTGCGCATAAATACAACGCGATCGTTACTTAATAATGTGATCCTCCGTTTGCCGCCTAGGGCTGGCAATCAGAGTTTCAGGGGCTATTATCCATATGGAGCACACCTAGCACGTGCGTCACAGTCAAAAATTATGTATTTTCATTACATACCTCAAAGCCTCTGAGCAGGCTCGTAAAAGCTTCATTAAACCCGCTTGTGGCGGATGAAATCTTCTCAAGCACCGTGCTTATTAATGAACGATGATCCTCCGAGAGAGCAGCTCGCTCCAGAAGGCCCATCAGCGTGTCCGGCCGGTCGCCGAACTGTGCCGGACCCTTCTTATCGCCCCCCATGGGAGCCGAATGCTCCGGGCTCAGGGCAGCCGAAGTATTAGCTTCTGGCTTCTGCAGATCTGGACTCCTCTGTAACGACAACTCGGGGTCGCCCGCCCCATGAGGCGGAGAGGTTGGTGGGGTCTCACTCTCCATCATCTCCGGAAGGAGATCCCCCGAAGACGAACTCTGTCGAGAAGATTTGCTAGCCGGACTACAAAGAATGGATCCTGGTTATTGTTCTCGGAGGAGGAAGTAGTAGCTTCGTATCTATGATTAACTTACAGCTCGGCTGAGGGTTGGCCCGTTGGCGGGCATGGCGCGGTGAGGACGCCCTTCGGGGCAGGCCCCCCTGGTGAAGTTTTCTTCCCTAGTCTGGGCACCTCTGTCTCCAAGTCTTCGGAGGTGGCCCTCTTCTTCCCGCGATGGGAGGAGACCTTAGATTCCCCTCCCCGACTATCCTCCTTTGGGGAGGTAGCAATTCCCCCGGTTTGGATGTGCAATGTGTGAAGTTCTGCTTCTCTCTTCTTCCCTTCGTCTTTCCCCGAGGGCACTTTACTTAGCACATGACCAAGCATCATGGCTATGGTAGGACTAGGCGAGCCTTCGGGAAGTATCGTCAGACACCTGATTCTCTCCGCCTTGCTGAGCCATTCCTGGCCACGGAGGATTTTCAGAATAATGTTATGATAAAAATAAACAAAGTGTTTGGTTTCTGGGTTACTTACTCGGGTATCTGGGCGGTTGAAGCTCAGGCCCGCATCCTCGGTGGTGTCCGGACACTTTACTTGTGGTCCGAAGAATAACTTACACATCCCTTCGGGCGTCATGCTGAAGAAGTGCAGAATAGTCCGCGGACCTTCCGGATTGAACTCCCACATCCGAAGAGGCCGGCGTTTGTACGACAACATCCGTCGGACTAGCATTACCTGAACTATGCTGACAAGGCTAATGTCCCTCTCAAGAAGCTCCCAGATGCGGCTCTGCAATGTTGGTACATCATTAGTCCCAATCCCGTCCCACATTGGCCCATGATGCCAGCTGAGGCGGAGGGCCCGAACAGAAGTCGGGGGCAGCCACCCACTTTGTGCATCTGGGAGCCGTGACGTAAAACCACCTCCGCTGCCATAGATCGGACACCTCTGGGAAGGAGCCCTCTGGCCATGGGGCGTCGGCGTTCCTGCTTATTACAGCACCTCCGCACTCCGCGTGTCGCCCCTCAATCATCTTTGGCTTCACATTGAAGGTCTTGAGCCATAAGCCGAAGTGCAGGGTGACGTGGAGAAAAGCTTCACACACAACAATGAACGACGAGATGTGAAGGATGGCGTCCGGAGCTAGATCATGAAAATCTAGCCCGTAATAGAACATGAGCCCTCTCACAAAGGGATCAAGGGTGAAGCCTAAGCCATGGAGGAAGTGAGAAACAAATGCGACACTCTCGTTGGGCTCGGGAGTAGGGATGACCTACCTTGGAGCAGGAAGCCTGTGCTTGATGTCAGTGGTCAGATATCTGACCTCCCTAAGCTTCGCGATGTCCTCCTCTGTGACCGAGGAGGCCATCCACCGACCTTGAAGGTTGGATCCGGACATGATTGAAGATCCGAAGTGCTTGAGCTTGGGCTTCGGGTGTTAGAACTCGAGATGCGAAAAGATGCCTCGGCCCCTCTATAAAGAGGGTGAATATCAAGCGTCCTCAGCGTAACCGCTTGGGACTTACCTAAAAACACGGAGTCATACCAACAGGCGTCGTGGGGTTGCACGCGCCCGTATTGATGGCAGATCCCGTGATAAGGGGAACACAATCTCTGCTTTGGCAGGGTGTGCCGATAAAACTGCCTCGCAACGTGTGTCGAGGCAGGCCAAGAAAACCGGTTCGTATTGGACAGGCCACGATGTAAGGGCTCCCCGCAAGAAAAATTATCAGCAGATCAGATTTGTGGGGTGTTATGCCCTCTACGATGGTGTGCGGAAGTTATCTCACAGAGCTGGACGCAATCCTTAAATCTGCTTCGGAGTATTCGGAGATGGAACCCGCCTTGCAATTCCGAAGACAATCTACGCGCCAGACTCATCGTCATTGAAGCCTGGTTCAGGGGCTACTGAGGAAGTCCTGGATTAGGGGGTATCCGGACAGCTAGACTATATACTTTGGCCGGACTGTTGGACCGTGAAGATACAAGACTCAGGACTTCGTCTCGTGTCCGGATGGGACTCTTCTTTGCGTCAAAGACAAGCTTGGCGATCCGGATAATAGATTTCCTTCTTTGTAACCGACTCTGTGTAAACCCTAGCCCCCTCCGGTGTCTATATAAACCGGAGGGTTTAGTCCTTAGAGACACAATCATAATCATCATAGGCCAGTTTCTAGGGTTTAGCCTCTACGATCTCGTGGTAGATCAACTCTTGTAATACTCATATCATCAAGATCAATCAAGCAGGATGTAGGGGTTTACCTCCATCAAGAGGGCCCGAACCTGGGTAAAATATCGTGTCCCTTGCCTCCTGTTACCATTAGCCTTAGACGCACAGATCGGGACCCCCTACCCGAGATCCGTCGGTTTTGACACCGACACTTGTCCCGAAGGATCCCAGGCCAGGGAGAGACTCAGGAGGCCGTCAGGGCGGTGCCAAAGGGTGAAACCTCGGCCTCCAGACACATGGGGGAGAAAACCCCCATGGATACTGACGATGGGGGCCATATCCAATTCGGCCCCCAGCCGAATACAATTCTGGAGACCCATACGGCTCCAGAAGCAGGCAAACAATCTCTTTCGAAAGAAGAAGGTGCGCATATTCCACCGGTGACCTCTGTCCATCCAGAGGCACCGGACAATTTGCTAGAAGCGTTGCAAGGCGCTTCCATTGTTGAGGAACACCGTACCCTTATGGGTACAGTGGTTGAGAGGATCCAGTCCGTGAAGAGCGGACTTACCGAAGCCTGCACAAGCCTTCTAATAGGCTTTGAGGTAAGCAACACAACTATGTAAAAGAATGTCACAGTATAGACAATAGCCCCTGAGACACTGTCCAGTGTTCGGCAAGAAAAGCTGGACAGAGGATCAAACAATTTTCGCAGGAGACTAACCAGTTGAGTCAATGTGAACAAGCAGGCATCATTACTGGCTGCGACCTCTCATACTGCTGAGGTCTCCAGACTAAATGGAGTTTGGATCGGGCCAAGGAAGAGCTCGGCCGCGTGAAAAAGCAGCTAGAGGATAAACAAGGTATGCAATGACCTTCTATATATCAGAAAGGATAGATTATTTGTAATGACCATAGTGCCATTTTATTTGTAGGAGCGGCGACCGAGTTGGAGGCTCTCAAGAAGTTGCTGGCCGGGGCCGAGGAGAGAGTGGCCAAGGAACAAGCCGCCCGCGAAAAGAATGAGGCCAGGGTCAGTGAGGTCCAACAGGAGGTCTAGGACGCCATCAAGAAATGTGAGGCCTTGGAGCGCAACATTACGGATCAAGGGTCCAAACTTGCCAAGGCCCACCAAAGCACACATGACGCCCGGGTTGAAGCCGAGGGCGCCCCTCCAGGAAATCCAGGAGGCCAGAAAAATCACGACAGGTAAGGCCTTTGTTATGCAGGGCAAATATGTGAAGAAACGGTTCCTCTTACTGACTCGGATTTGGAGTCTCCAAGGGCATTTGCGGATCTGCCGTGCAACGTTTCAGACGTTGCAGAGTTCTTCCGAGCCGAAGAGGGGAGCTCTACGGAAAAGCTGTTTTGGTCGCAATACCTTGCGCCAGAACATCCGGCGCTCTTTAGAGATCAGCTGAAATAGCTAGTCGAACTACATAGGGCAGCCGAACTAGCCATGATGGATTTAATAATCCGGCTATGGCCTGCCGAAGCCATCCCTAGCAGCTACTTCGGGCTCGTGAAGCGGCTGGTCCATGCCTGCCCTCGGCTTGATGCCATCAAGCGGTAGGTCTGCATCAAAGGCGCGCGAATGGCCTTCGCCCAAGTCAAGATGCATTGGGTGAAGATGGACGCCGTGAAGCTTGTGACCGAGGGATCACCCGCGGGCAAGGAGCACCGCATACCCGAGCTGTACTTTGACAGTGTCTTGGAGGGGTCCCGCATTGTGGCGGAGCAATGTGCCAAGGATGTTATATTTCCGTGAGTACATTCATGTTGTCCTATCTTGTACTTTGAAACAGAGTCATTATGTAATATAATGGTTGTTATTTAGAATGTTACCTCCTGTGCGGCCATTTTGTTAAATATGAGAGTTGGCTAGTCGTCGGCTTCAGCCCCCACGTAGGTAGTACGGGGGTGTTTGGGATGAATCTAAACACTCTTTATTCCAAAGTTTTGGTCCTTAAAGGAGATGTTTAGCACAATGAACCAGGCAATCAGACTATGTGGCTTTATCACCCTCACTTAGCCATAGGAGTTTGACAATATAAATTTAGGCGCAGCCCCTAGTATTCGTAAGTCCGAACTTGGGGTACTGTAAACACCTGATCGGATAAAAACCGATTCATCGCATAATGCAAGAAAAATCGCTAACGATTTGTAACCTCTCGAACAGCTGACCGGCTCACGCCGCATCATGACAGTCAGTTTTCGGCTTTCTCTACTAAGGTGCTCATCTGGATGAACCAGGACACAATCACAATAGTTCTCCCTTTACTACCCTAGCCGATATAGCAAAACATAAGGTAGTAAGCACAGGAACCGGGCAACCCAACTATTGACCAAAGACATGATTCGGAGCCGATGCATATAATGCTATAAGTTCGGTGTGCCGAACTATATTTTAAAAAAGTGTTCGGACTTTGTTGCCATATTATGGGGCGTAATGAAGCCCCTGGCGAATTAAGGCGTACCAGAGTGTACGGGTGCAATTGATAAGAATATCAAGAAAAAGAAAAATGAATTAATAGGCTAATACCGCAGAAATTGGGCCGCAAACAATTTTCCATTGTAGTTTGATTAATACGTCAAAGCGTATTTTGTACAAATAGTGCGATAAGCAAAAAAGGGCTATTTAACATGCCACAACCAAGGGAGAGCTGCGTGCGAGTGCTTAAAGTAGGCATAATGATCATTTAAAGAGACCACCTAGAAATTCCCTTATGCGTCAAAGCTTCTTGCCGTCTTGGTGTATCCGTCCCTTGATAGGTCTGACAATTAGGTCACCAGGAAAAGCCTGGGGAAAAAGAACTGAAAATAAAAAGAAAAAGTGAAAGTATGTGGGTCCAGGAGCGGTTGATCTGTATTATGGACCACGATCTAGCTGTGCCTCTGTCTATGCCCATGGTATTTCGAGTGCGTAGTTATGTACGTGCGGTACGAATGCCGCCGTTTGGTCAGGACTGGGGCGGAGGCCGAATTGCTAGTCGAGCTCTTGACGCGCTGGACTGTCCTACTACAGAGTAGTTCAGACTCGCTTGACAGTGTCTGGGAGCTTGGCTGTCGAATTAAGGTTCTGCCTAAGAAGGCCGCTCTGTACTTCTGCTACAAGGGCAGCGGTGTGCTCCTCGGTACAGAGGGAGCGTTCCGTGTTTCCATTGACTGTTATGACACCGCGTGGTCCGGGCATCTTGAGCTTGAGATAAGCGTAGTGTGGCACCGCATGAATCGAGCGAATGAGGTTCGTCCGAGCAGTGCGTGATAGCCACTGCGGAAGGGGACGATATCGAAGATCAACTCTTTGCTTTGGAAATTATCCAGGGATCCAAAGACAACTTCCAGTGTGATTGAGCCCATACAGCAGGCCTCTACACCTGGTATGACACCTTTAAAGGTGGTTTTGGTGGGTTTGATCCTCGAGAGGGATCAATACCCATTTTGCACACTGTATCCTGATAGAGTAGGTTTAGGCTGCTCCCACCGTCCATGAGGACTCGCGTAAGATGGAATCCATCAATGATTGGGTCGAGGATGTGGCACCCCGATCCGCATGGAGCAGGGGGCCTTCGCACGTCAGCCCAGGATAACACCTGACGCACGACAGGTCCATGATACAGCGTTCCAGGTACAAGAATATTCATCAAATACATGTGTATATGATTACATCAATGATGAATATAATCTTCTGGCATAGCCCTAAGGCTATCTACATGGCAGCGGAAATCTATTTAAATGGCGGCGGAAGTCTTGGTTTGGCAGCATATCACTCTGGCTAGGCTCCACAACTCACAGGACTGACAAGATTACGGCCTAGCACGACGGAACAAGCAAACAATTCGGGTACAACCTACAAAACTGGCGTGACACGCCAGGTCAGTACATTGAATGTACTTGCAATACAACCAAATACATAGCATCCAAACAAACATACGTCAAAGCAAGAACCAAGCGTCTACAACGACCTATTTCATAGCAGAAACTAAGCATGGCATGATATTAACTAGAGGCATGGATCAAAATAACCATGAACGACATCATGGCATCTACTAGTATGACAATAACATGGCATATCAAACTTACTTCTATCATGGCAACAACAAAACATAGCATAGCATAGCATTTCAATCATAACATGACATAATCTAAACATGGCATAAGTTTAATCAAAACATGGCATGGTATCATGAAACTATGCTGAAAATAAACTACCAATCATATCTGATGCAGACATAACATGTTAACTGTATGCAACTGGCTCATGTTCTACCATGGATCTTTAAATGCAAATAACAACTTACTACTCATGCAATGCAACCAAACTTGTGCATTGAGTCCCTCGGACTCTATTACCAACGGGTTGCCTTGCAACCGAACGGTGATCACTCACGGATCACAAACGGAACCATACTCAGTTCAACGGGTTACCTTGTAACCAAACCATGATCACTCACGGATCACAAACGGAACCACTCTTGGTTCAACAGGCTACCTTGTAACCAAACGGTGATCTCTCACGGATCACAAAAGGAACCACTCTTGGTTCAAGGGGTTACCTTGTAACCAAACGGTGATCTCTTACGAATCACAAACGGAACCATACTCGGTTCAACGGGTTGCCTCGCAACCAAAATGGTGATCACTCACGGATCACAAATGGAACCACTCTTGGTTCAACACTCACCGAGACCTCGTCTCGTGATCATATCAACATCACTGTGACTTCTCACTACTATCTCATAGTCCAAGTTATCACATTGTTTATTGATCATCAACTTAATTATTTCAGGTTTATCCTCCATTTCGACCAAGACCTGATAGTGTGACCTACTACGAACTTGTGCCCATGACCGAGGACGCGGCTATCGATAGATTAAATATACTTTGCAGAGGTAGCGCATTGTTCCCACACCACGGAACCCATGGCCTCGCCCTCCCATTCGGGTGGACCAACGGCGTTCCGATAAAACCGTCCTACTCCCATGACAGTCTCCCGGCCACTCCGACTCACTCCCCACTGGGCTAAGTCATGGGTGGCCCCGTGATGTCTACTACACAACCTTCTTCTTGTAGACGTTGTTGGGCCTGCAAGTGCATAGGATTGTAGGACAGTAGCAAATTTCCCTCAAGTGGATGACCTAAGGTTTATCAATCCGTGGGAGGCGTAGGATGAAGATGGTCTCTCTCAAACAACCCTGCAACCAAATAACAAAGAGTCTCTTGTGTCCCCAACACACCCAATACAATGGTAAATTGTATAGGTGCACTAGTTCGGCGAAGAGATGGTGATACAAGTGCAATATGGATGGTAGATAAAGGTATTTGTAATCTGAAAATATAAAAACAGCAAGGTAACTAACGATAAAAGTGAGCGTAAACGGTATTGCAATGATAGGAAACAAGGCCTAGGGTTCATACTTTCACTAGTGCAAGTTCTCTCAACAATAACAACATAGATAGATCATATAACAATCCCTCAACATGCAACAAAGAGTCACTCCAAAGCCACTAATAGTGGAGAACAAACGTAGAGATTATGGTAGGGTACGAAACCACCTCAAAGTTATTCATTCGGATCGATCTATTAAAGAGTCCATACTAGAATAACACCTTAAGACACAAATCAACCAAAACCCTAATGTCACCTAGATACTCCATTGTCACCTCAAGTATCCGTGGGCATGATTATATGATATGCATCACACAATCTCAGATTCATCCAACCAACACAAAGTACTTCAAAGAGTGCCCCAAAGTTTCTACCATAGAGTCAAGAAAACGTGTGCCAACCCCTATGCATAGGTTCATGGGCAGAACCCGCAAGTTGGTCACAAAAACATACATCAAGTGGCATGTGATATCCCATTGTCACCACAGATAAACACGGCAAGACATACATCAAGTGTTCTCAAATCAAAGACTCAATCCAATAAGATAACTTCAAGAGGGAAACTCAATTCATCACAAGAGAGTAGAGGGGGAGAAACATCGTAAGATCCAACTATAATAACAAAGCTCGTGATACATCAAGATCGTGCCATAGAGAGAACACACGAGAGAGAGAGAGAGAGAGAGAGAGAGAGAGAGAGAGAGAGAGAGATCAAACACATAGCTACTGGTACATACCCTCAGCCCCAAGGGTGAACTACTCCCTCCTCGTCATGGAGAGCGCCGGGATGATGAAGATGGCCACCGGAGATGGGTTCCCCCTCCGGTAGGGTGCCGGAACGGACTCTCGAGAGGTTTTTGGTGGCTACAGAGGCTTGCGGCGGCGGAACTCCCGATCTATCTTGATATTCAATGGTTTTAGGGTACGTAGGGTTATATAGGCGAAAGAAGTCGGTCGGGGGGGGGGGGTGCTCGAGGGGTCCATGAGACAGGGGGCCGCGCCCTGTAGGGGGGGCGTGCCCCCTATCTCCTGGGCTCTTCGAGTATCTTCTGACTTGATCTCCAAGCCTCCATGATGATATTCTTCCAAAAAATCCCGATGCCGAAGGTTTCATTCCGTTTGGACTCCGTTTGATATTCCTTTTCTTCAGAATACTGAAACAGATAATAAAACAGCAATATGGGCTGGCCTTCGGTTAGTAGGTTAGTCCCAAAAATGATATAAATGTGTAAAATAAAGCCCATAAACATCCAAAAGGGGTAATATAATAGCATGGAACAATCAAAAATTATAGATATGTTGGAGACGTATCAAGCATCCCCAAGCTTAATTCCTGCTCGTCCTTCAGTAGGTAAATGATAATAACAGAATTTTTGATGTGGAATGCCACCTAGCATAATTCTCAATGTAATTTTCTTTATTGTGGCATGAATGTTCAGGTCCATATGATTCAAAATAAAAGTTCATATTGATAAAAGTAATAGTAACACTTCAAGCATACTAATCAAAGTAATCATGTCTTCTCAAAATAACATGGCAAAAGAAAGTTCATCCCTACAAAATCATATAGTTAGGCTATGCTTCAATTTTGTCACACAAAGATGTTCCCAACTTCTATACCCCCGATTGCAAGCCAGGCAATTGTTTCATACTTAAATAATCTCAAACTTTTTCAACCTTCACGCAATACATGAGCGTGAGCCATGGATATAGCACTATGGGTGGAATAGAATATGATGGGGGATTGTGTGGAGAAAAAAAAAGAAAGTCTCACATTGACGAGGATAATCAACGGTCTATGGAGATGCCCATCAATTGATGTCAACATGAGGAGTAGGGATTGCCATGCAATGGATGCACTAGAACAAAAGAAAACTAGTGGGTGTGCATCCAACTTGCTTGCTCACGAAGACCTAGGGCATTTGAGGAAGCCCATTGTAGGAATATACAAGCCAAGTTCTATAATGAAAAATTCCCACTAGTAAGAAAAAGACAACTTATGAGACTCACTATATGAAAAACATGGTGCTACTTTGAAGCACAATATATGAGACTCACTACATGAAGAACAAGGTGCTACTTTGAAGCACAAGTGTGGAAAAGAGATAGTAGCATTGCCCTTTTCATTTTTTTTCTTTTCCCCTTTTTTTGGGCCTTTCTTTTTTTTTCTTTTGGCCTTTCTTCTTTTTTTTCTTTTTTTGGGCAACGCTCTAATAATGATGATCATCACACTTTCATTGATTACAACATATGAATTACAACTCAAAACTAGAACAAGATATGATTCAATATGAATGCCTCCGGCGGTGTACCGGGATGGTGCAATGAATCAAGAGTGACATGTATGAAAAATAATGCATGGTGGCTTTGCCACAAATACGATGTCAACTACATGATCATGCAATGGCAATATGACAAAAGTAAAGTATGTCATGATGATGATGAACGAAACAGTGGAAAGTTGCATGGCAATATATCTCGGAATGGCTATGGAGATGCCATAATAAGTAGATATGGTGGCTGTTTTGAGGAAGATATAAGGAGGTTTATGTGTGATAGAGCGTATCGTATCATGGGGTTTGCATGTACCGGCGAAGTTTGCACCAACTCTCAAGGTGAGAAAGGGCAATGCACGGTACCGAAGAGGCTTGCAATGGTGGAAAGGTAAAAGTGTGTATAATCCATGGACTCAACATTAGTCAAAAGAACTCATATAATTATTGCAAAAATTTAGAAGTCATCAAAAATCAAGTACTACGTGCATGCTCCTAGGGGGATAGATTGGTAGGAAAAGACCATCGCTCGTCCCCGACTGCCACTCATAAGGATGCACAAGCCAGGTACACTTCATGTTTCAAATTTGTTACACAACTTTAACCATACGTGCATGCTACGGGACTTGCTAACTTCAACACAAGCATTCTTTAAATTCATAATCACCCAACAAGCATGACTTTAATATCACTACCTCCATATCTCAAAACAATTATCAAGTATCAAATTGATCATAGCATCCAATTCACTTCCTATGATAGTTTTTATTATACCCAACTTGGATGCCTACCATTCTAGAACCAATTTTGTAACCATAGAAAATACCATGCTGTTCTAAAAGACTCTCAAAAAGATATAAGTGAAGCATGAGAGACTAGAAATTTCTACAAAATATAACCATCGCCGTGCTCTAAAAGATATAAGTGATGCACTAGAGCAAATGACAAACTACTCCGAAAGATATAAGTGAAGATGAATGAGTAGTCGAATAATTGTGCAACTATGTGAAGACTCTCTAACATTAAGGAATTTCAGATCTTGGTATTGTATTCAAACAGCAAGCAAAACAAAATAAAATGACATTGCAAGGATAGCACAACTCATGTAAAGAAGCAAAAACTTAGGCTCAACCGATACTAACCGATAGTTGTTGAAGAAGAAAGGTGGGATGCCTAGCGGGGCATCCCCAAGCTTAGATGATTGAGACTTCTTGAAATATTATCTTGGGGTGCCTTGGGCATCCCCAAGCTTGAACTTTTGTGTCTCCTTAATTCCTCTCATATCATGGTTTCTCTATTTCTCAAAAGCTTCACCCACAACAAACTCAACAAGAACTCGTGAGATAGGTTAGTATAAACCAATGCAAAACCTTATCATTTTCTACTGTACCAAATCACTAAAATTATTATTCAACATGAATACTAAATGCCTCTGCATATTTAATACTCCTATCCTCAAATAGAATCATTAAACAAGCAAACATATGCAACCAATGCAAACATAACAGCATTCTGTCAAAACAGTACAATCTGTAAAGAATGCAAGAGTATCAATACTTCCCTAACTCCAAAAATTATGGAATAAAATTCCCACTGTATTAAATTTATCAGAGCTCATTATGCAAAAGGTTTCATCATTATATCATGCTCTTAATTTTCTAGAGAATTTTTGCAACAGCGGTAAACTTTCTGTTTTCAAACAGCAACATGTGAATCATGAGAGTTCATCTATTTCTTAAAAATAAAACTACCACCATGCTCTAAAAGATATAAGTGAAGCACTAGAGCAAAAACAAACTACTCCGAAAGAATATAAGTGAAGATCAATGAGTAGCTAAATAACTATGTAACTATGCGAAGACTCCCTCCCGTTTAAGAATTTCAGATCTTGATACTTTATTCAAACAACAAGCAAAGCTAAAGAAAACTATATTGCAAGGATAGCACAACTCATGTGAAGAAGCAAAAACTTAGGCTCAACCGATATTAACCGATAGTTGTTGAAGAAGAAAGGTGGGATGCCTACCGGGGCATCCCCAAGCTTAGATGCTTGATACTTCTTGAAATATTATCTTGGGGTGCCTTGGGCATCCCCAAGCTTGAGCTTTTGTGTCTCCTTAATTCCTCTCATATCATGGTTTCTCTTTTCATCAAAAGCTTCATTCACAGCAAACTCAATAAGAACTCATGAGATCGGTTAGTATAAACCAATGCAAAACCTTATCATTTTCTACTGTAACAAATCACTAAAATTATTATTCAACATTGAATACTAAATGCCTCTGCATCTTTAATACTCCTATCTTCAAATAGAATCATTAAACAAGCAAACATATGCAAACAATGCAACCATAACAGCAATCTGCCAAAACAGTACAGTCTGTAAAGAATGCAAGAGTCATCATACTTCCCTAACTCCAAAAATTATGAACTAAAATTACCACTGTAATAGATTTATAAGAGCTCAGTATGCAAAAAGATTCAACATTATACCACTCTCTGACTTTTCTAAGGAATTTTTGCAACAGCGGTAAACTTTCTGTTTTCAAACAGCAACATGTATACTAGCAAAATAAGCATGGCAAAGGCTATCCTTCACATTTTTATTGAAAATAAAGGTGAAAAACATTATTCTAAATAACAGAAAGCAAATACTAACAAAATAACATGACGCTCCAAGCAAAACACATATCACGTGGTGAATAAAAATATAGCTCCAAGTAAGGTTACATATGGACGAAGACGAAAGGGGGGATGCCATCCGGGGCATCCCCAAGCTTATGCTCTTGCTTGTCCTTGAATATTACCTTGGGGTGCCTTGGGCATCCCCAAGCTTAGGCTCTTGCCACTCCTTATTCCATAGTCCATCGAATCTTTACCCAAAACTTGAAAACTCCACAACACAAAACTCAACAGAAAACTCGTAAGCTCCGTTAGTATAAGAAAATAAAGCCACCACTTAGGTACTGTAATGAACTCATTATAAATACATAATTGTGTAATATCTACTATATTCCAACTTATATATGGTTCATACCCTACGATACTACTCATAGATTCATCAAAATAAGCAAACAACACATAGAAAACAGAATCTGTCAAAAACAGAACAGTCTTTAGTAATCTATATTAAACGTATACTTCTGGAACTCCAACAATTCTACCAAATTAGGAAGTCCTAAGAAATTTTCGTACCAATCCAGATCAAAATGAATCATTTCAGAATCATGTTTATGTGAATTAACAAAACTAATTTACGGAATGCAAAAGTTTCTGATTTTCAGCAGGATCAACACAACTATCACCGTAAGCTATCCTAAAGGTCTTACTTGGCACTTTATTGAAACAAACCTATAAAACATGATTACTACAGTATCATAATCATGTGAACACACAAAAACAGTAAGTGTAAATATTGGGTTGTCCCCCAACAATCGCTTTTCTTTAATGCCTTTCTAGCTAGGCATGATGATGACAATGATGCTCACATAAAAGATAAGAATTGAAACATAACGGGAGCATCACGAAGCATATGACTAGCACATTTAAGCCTAACCCACTTCCTATGCATAGGGATTTTGTGAGCAAACAACTTATGAGAACAATAATTAACTAGCTTAGGAAGGTAAAACAAGCATAAGTTCAAAACTTGAAGCACATAGAGAGGAAACTTGACATTATTGCAATTCCTACAAGCATATGTTCCTCTCTCATAATAATTTTCAGTAGCATCATGAATGAATTCAACAATATAACCAGTACCTAAAGCATTCTTTTCATGATCTATAAGCATAGAATTTTTACTAATCTCCACATAAGCAAACTTCTTCTCATTCGGAATAGTGGGAGTATCATAAGAGACTTGAACACTAAAAATTGTTTCCACGTTAAAGAGTAATGTTCAAAAAAAGGGTAATCATAATCATGACAAGATTTGTAAATATAATCATCACTACTTTTTATAGCATAAGTTTCATCACAATAATCATCATAAGTAGCAACTTCGTTCTCATCATAATCGATTGAAACCTCTCCCAAGATAGTGGAATCACTAAATAAAGTTGACACTCTTCCAAATCCACTTTCCTATTCATCACAATAAAATTCAATATCTTCCAAAATAGTGGGATCACTACTTCCTAAAGTTGACACTCTTCCAAACCCACTTTCATCAATATAATCATCATAAGTAGGAGGCATGCAATCATCATAACAACTTTGCATATCAAAACTTGGGATGCTAAAAATATCATCTTCATTAAACATAGCATCCCCAAGCTTGGGACAAACATTAATTACAACAAATATATTCTCGAATATTTCATCCGATATCAAACATAGCTTCCCCAAGCTTGGTCCCTTTCATATCATAAGCATAATCACTCTCATTATTAAAAATATGGATAGCACCAATAGTAAAGCAATTATCATCATCACAATGAGTAGTAGGAGCAACATCATTTGGGAGGGATACCTTTCTACCTTTGTTGCTCCTTCTTTTCTTTTTCTTCTTCATATTGTGTGTGGGTTCAACCTTCCTCTTTGAGCTCCTTATTGACGAGATTGGTTGAATAGAAGGCTCCTCCTTGTTACCTGATTCATCATAAGAAATAATAGGAGGATATTGGGAAGTCTCTTCCCTTTAATTAGTATTCTCATCATATTCTATTTGCTTTCTTTTATTTAGGTAATTGGCAATATAAGGATTTTCAATGCAATTCACCACACAATACAAATAAATCTTCTCTAGATCAATATCAAGGAATTTCTTATGGGAAAATTCCGGAAGGTCCTTAAGTAAACGTTTCAATTCTTCATAACCCAAAAGCAAATTAAGCTCATTGTAATGTGCAAGGGATATCAAATCATCACAAATTTTGGACACGATTCGGTCATGAAACAATTTTCATTGGAGATGTAAATGACCACATTCATTGCAAAGTTCACAAGTACGGCAAAGGAATTTTAAATTTTCAGCACTCACATCTAGCCTTTCTTGCAACCATTTAGTTTCTAAATGCTTATGCCTCTTGCAATATATATCTTCTCTATTTGGTGTGTTCATGCAAACATGCACTCCACAAAAGTTGACATGCTCATAAAAGATATTTTCATCATGACTAGAGCAATCATTATTAATGCTATGGATATTCAAGGAGTTTATACTAACAACATTGCAATCATGTCATCATTCAAAGATTTAGTATCAAGCATTTTAATGCACTCTTCTTCTAGCACTTGAGCACAATTTTCCTTTCCATCAAACTCACGAAAGATATTAAAAAGACAAAGCGTAAGAGACAAACTTAACTCCATTTTTTTGTAATTTTCTTTTATAAACTAAACTAGTAATAAAACAAGAAACAAAAATATTCAATTGCAAGATCTAAAGATATACCTTCAAGCACTCACCTCCCCGGCAATGGCGCTAGAAAAGAGCTTGATGTCTTCTACACAACCTTCTTCTTGTAGACGTTGTTGGGCCTGCAAGTGCACATGTTTGTAGGACAGTAGCAAATTTCCCTCAAGTAGATGACCTAAGGTTTATCAATCCGTGGGAGGCGTAGGATGAAGATGGTCTCTCTCAAACAACCCTCCAACCAAATAACAAAGAGTCTCTTGTGTCCCCAACACACCCAATATAATGGTAAATTGTATAGGTGCACTAGTTCGGCGAAGAGATGGTGATACAAGTGCAATATGGATGGTAGATAAAGGTATTTGTAATCTGAAAGTATAAAAACAGCAAGGTAACTAATGATAAAAGTGAGCATAAATGGTATTGCTATGATAGGAAACAAGGCCTAGGGTTCATTCTTTCACTAGTGCAAGTTCTCTCAACAATAATAACATAGATAGATCATATAACAATCCCTCAACATGTAACAAAGAGTCACTCCAAAGCCACTAATAGCGGAGAACAAACGTAGAGACTATGGTAGGGTACGAAACCACCTCAAAGTTATTCTTTTGGATCGATCTATTAAAGAGTTCGTACTAGAATAACACCTTAAGACACAAATCAACCAAAACCCTAATGTCACCTAGATACTCCATTGTCACCTCAAGTATCCGTGGGCATGATTATATGATATGCATCACACAATCTCAGATTCATCCAACCAACACAAAGTACTTCAAAGAGTGCCCCAAAGTTTCCACCAGAGAGTCAAGAAAACGTGTGCCAACCCCTATGCATAGGTTCATGGGAGGAACCCGCAAGTTGGTCACCAAAACATACATCAAGTGGCACGTGATATCCCATTGTCACCACAGATAAACACGGCAAGACATACATCAAGTGTTCTCAAATCAAAGACTCTATCCAATAAGATAACTTCAAGAGGGAAACCTCAATTCATCACAAGAGAGTAGAGGGGGAGAAAAATCATAAGATCAAACTATAATAACAAAGCTCGCGATACATCAAGATCGTGCCATAGAGAGAACAAACGAGAGAGAGAGATCAAACACATAGCTACTGGTACATACCCTCAGCCCCGAGGGTGAACTACTCCCTCCTCGTCATGGAGAGCGCCCGGATGATGAAGATGGCCACCGGAGATGGGTTCCCCCTCCGGCAGGGTAACGGAATGGACTCCCGAGAGGTTTTGGTGGCTATAGAGGCTTGCGGCGGCGGAACTCCCGATCTATCTTGGTATTCAATGGTTTTAGGGTACGTAGGGTTATATAGGCGAAAGAAGCCGGTCGGGGGGTGCTCGAGGGGTCCACGAGACAGGGGGCCGCGCCCTGTAGGGGGGGCGCCCCCCTATCTCCTGGGCTCCTCGAGTATCTTCTGACTTGATCTCCAAGCCTCCAGGATGATATTCTTCCAAAAAATCACGATGCCGAAGGTTTCATTCTGTTTAGACTCCGTTTGATATTCCTTTTCTTTGAAATACTGAAACAGGCAATAAAACAGCAATATGGGCTGGGCCTCCGGTTAGTAGGTTAGTCCCAAAAATGATATAAATGTGTAAAATAAAGCCCATAAACATCCAAAGGGGGTAATATAATAGCATGGAACAATAAAAAATTATCGATACGTTGGAGACGTATCACCCCGTGTCTACCCCAGACACCAACGGCCACCGTCCTGGCAAAACGACCACATCGTGGCAAGACGGTCCCAAACAGGGACAAGAGCTCTCAATACCAACTACGGGTACACAAGGGTTATGTCGTCCTACCTGATCAGGGTAGCGCCCGCGCATAACCTTCCCTCGTTGGAGGCACCGGCGAGAGGCATGACAATAGACCCAGTTAGGGCCTGCCCATAACAAGCAAATGTGGTTGCACTGGGAAAAGCTCGATTTGGTGGCACTATGACTCGATCCCATAGATGACGGAGGAGGTTTGTTATTAATTCATATTATTAACTTCTCCATCATCAATCATCGTGCAAGCATTTTTAACATGAATGCAACAACTAGCATGCAACATACAAATGCTTTAATAAAATACCACGCTTCTCAAGTGAACAACTATAGCACAAAGAACATGACAACACCAAGTACTAGCATATCATTGGTGTATTACAATCATCATAACATTTTATAACGATGACATGAAAATAAAGTAGAGTAGTGACATGGCATTATCAATAACAACATTCTAATTATCACGATAGAAGATATCATGAAAACACAAGCATGCATGTTAAGCATAACGGAATAACTGCAAATGAAAACGAGAAGAAACAACTACAACTACACACACACACACAAGGTGCAAGCAAAGTCAACATGCAAGTTCGGGGCTCATGATAAGAGGTTGGCTTGCTTGGGGGTCGACAAATACTCTGGGAAGAAGTGTGAAACGACCGCAGAAATATTTGCCGGAAACAGTAGTCCCTCGGAGGGGGCTGTTTACGGGCATGGGAAATATGGTCATTTTCAGAATGTGCAAACATGGTGAAAATGGTTCCATTAGAACGGGCTTGACGAAACGAAGACGTGGGCTTTGGAATCACCTGATTTGGAGCTACGGTTGAAAAGTTGTGGCCGTTCATTCGATAAGTAGAAAAATAAACAGATTCTGTTCATTTTGGCTGCTAACATGTGAACGCTCACAAACTAGCTGGTTCGGCTGGTGGAGCTGGGCTGAAGGCGTATTTGCAGAAATACGCTTTTGGTCGGGGAAAGCGTCCTCGCGGCTAGGCGCCGCCACTTATCCGACGTGGCGCTGGGCCAGGCCCCTGGGTCGCCGACAGGTGGGGTCGCGTGGGAGGGGCGCGCCTGACCTGGCTTCTTCTTCCTCCCGCGCGGGAGCGAGCATGGCCGAGGCAGGGGACTGCCCCGACGGCGATTGCCGGTGGCTCCGGCCACCGCAGATGACGGCCGACCCACCCACGAGTTCAGGAGCGAGAGGGGCATCTCGTGGTGGTCTCCGTTGCTGGCGACGAGCACGGGAGAGGGAGCCACATGGCCCGCGATGAAGAGGGGCTTCGGCCTCCTATGAACTAGGGGCTCGGGTGGGGGAAACGGTTGGGCGAGGCAACGGGGAGGCTCATAGGGCACTGGGAATGCATTGGTGGAGGTGGAACGGCGAGAGGAGCGCGACATCGCCGAAATCGAGCAGAGCCCGAGGCGGCGGCCACGGCGGCGATGGGGGTCAGGGAATGGCTCCGGGAGGATTTGAGGAGCGTGGGGAGGTGTAGAGGAGGGTGGGGAAGCTGCTGAAGCGCTCGAGGGGGTCGCGGCTCTTTATATAGCCGGGGCGAGGTGTGGCCGAGCCAAGTGCCGCCGGGCAAGTTCCAATGCTCTGGCGGCCACAGCGGTCACGGGGAGGCGCGGGAAGCGGACACGATGCAGAGGCTCACGGAGGCGAGCAGAGCTCGAGGACAAGAGGAGGAAGAGGACACTGGGGTGGAAGACGACAGGCTCACGGGCGCTCACTGTGCGGCCATTGGAACGGCTCGCCGGAGAAGAAAGCTGTAGGACCTTGAGAAGAGGTGTCTAGAGGGGGGGTGATTAGATACTAAGTACCAAAGTTGCAGTTTTTAAGTTTCTTTGAGTTTAAGTGGAGTTTAGGCACAATTTCAACATTCACAATACATATCAAGCAAGCATGCAAGAGTATATGGGCAGCGGAAAGTAAAGCATGCAACTTGCAAGAAAGTAAAGGGAAGGGTTTGGAGGATTCAAACGCAATTGGAGACATGGATGTTTTTGGCATGGTTCCGATAGGTGGTGCTATCGTACATCCACGTTGATGGAGACTTCAACCCATGAAGGGTAACGGCTGCGTGAGTCCACGGAGGGCTCCACCCACGAAGGGTCCATGAAGAAGCAACCTTGTCTATCGCACCATGGCCGTCGCCCACGAAGGACTTGCCTCACTAGCGGTAGATCTTCACGAAGTAGGCGATCTCCTTGCCCTTACAAACTCCTCGGTTCAACTCCACAATCTTGTCGGAGGCTCCCAAGTGACACCTAGCCAATCTAGGAGACACCACTCTCCAAGAAGTAACAAATGGTGCGTTGATGATGAATTCCTTGCTCTTGTGCTTCAAATGATAGTCTCCCCAACACTCAACTCTCTCTCATAGGATTTGGATCTGGTGGAAAGAAGATTTGAGTGGAAAGCAACTTGGGGAAGGCTAGAGATCAAGATTCATATGGTAGGAATGGAATATCTTGGCCTCAACACATGAGTAGGTAGTTCTCTCTCTGAAAATGTATGCTGGAAGTGTAGGTTCGTTCTGATGGCTCTCTCCATGAATGAAGAGGAGGTGGAGGGGTATATATAGCCTCCACACAAAATCTAGCCGTTACACACTATTTACCAAACTCGGTGGGACCGAATCGTTAAACTCGGTCGGACCGATTTAGTAAACCTAGTGACCGTTAGAGATTTTCGATGGGACTGGCATGCATCTCGGTGAGACCGATTCGGTTAGGGTTAGGGCATAACATAATCTCGGTAGGACCGATTACACAAACTCGGTGAGACCGATTTGGTAATAAGCTTTCCAGAGAGTTGGTCAGGCAAACTCGGTGGGACCGATTACTCAAACTCGGTGAGACCGATTTTGGTAATAAGTTTTCCAGAGAGTTTGCATTGTAATCTCGGTAGTGCCGATTGCTCAAACTCGGTGAGACCGATTTTGATAATGGACATACACAGAGAGATTACAATCCCATCTCGGTGAGACCGAGATCCCTATCGGTAGGACCGATTTGCTTAGGGTTTGTGGTAGTGGCTATGACCTTTGGAATCAGTGGTGCCGGATAGGAAGAATCGGTGGTGCCAGAGGTCCAGGGGGAAGAGGACACCGCGGTGGTGTTGTAGGACACTAGTGGCGAGGCCAGAGATAGTTGGAGAAGCGCTGCCGATGAGAACAGTGGCTAGACCACCGTTTTGGCTGGCTGCCCTCGTGGTCACCATGGACAAGGCGCGCTCTAGAGTTTTTACTGATGCCAGCTCATGTCTACCGCGTAGTCCGTCGAAGATAGAGTGTTAATACGGTAAGAAACGGGTAGAGACATATGGAGCTGAGTAAACCAAGCTCCACAAGTTGGCGGTAGCAAACTTGACCACATCCTAGAGGTAAAACCAGAGAAGTTAAAATGTAAACTTGTTGTCTAGCAGGCTTAGGGTAGCAAGGACTACGGTTCTGGGGGTTATGAGGCCATTAGGTCAATTATTTAATATAGTTACAGTGCAACTACCAAATCTGGTCCAGAAACCAAATGATGAAGGAGCACTCACTAGGAGTGTGGGCTTGGGCTATAACTTTGCAAATCCTCTTGTTTTGGTCATATTTAGAATCTGCAAAAAGATCACACCAAATGGACTTGCCAAATTGGTACTTGCTTCACAAACATCACTTTTGACCAGAAACTTGGGAAAATTCTAGGAAAATATTGGCTAAATTAAATTAGGCAAAATCTTGGGTAGGTGGGTTATATGGATAGGAGAAGGCTTGGAATTATTCTCAGCCATAATGGAGCAAGATAAAATATACTTGCTTCAAAAACCGAAAATTTGGACAGAAAGCAAGCATTGCTCCTATGCTCACATAGTTCAATTAAATGAGCTGAATTTAGGTGGAGGCTAGTGCTTTGAGATAGTTGAGAGGATGGCAAAGTTTCATCCCATTTGGAAACTCTATGAAGGTACTTCCTTCACAAAGTTACAATCTGGACAGAAACTTTGAAAAATTGCACAGGGAGCTAGGATGAATGGATTGAGCTCATCTTTGGTATCCTTGGGTGATTTATCAAGGTTAATCACGCTACCAATTTGCAGCTCAATAGAAATTAAGAATAAGGCACTTCCTTTGCAAAATTTCAGAGAAGGTAGAAACTTGCATTGGATCATGTGCCCAATTTTTGATCTGTGGAACATGAGATGAAGATGGAACTAGTGATTATATAGCAAGGACAAGCTCCCCAATTTATGTGGGAATTTTCTCTGCTATAAAAATAATAGTTCCTTTAGAAAATGGTAGAAATGCAATATTGGTATTAAATAGGAAAAGGCAATTTTCCTTATTTAATTATGGCCAATATCTTTGCCAGAGCTTGGGTAAGACATAATTATCAACTCCACAAGTCCACATGAATTTAGGATATGGCTAGCTATGCCTTTGGATTTTATTCCTCGGAAAGGCAAGAAAAGGAATAAATCATAATTCAAAAATATTGCATGAGACTTGGCAATATTTTTGCATATCCAAGGTTTAAAAGGATAGGAGGGTCTCTAGGAACAGATGGGTTGATCAACAGATCAAGGAAAATGATGGCTCCTTTGTTATCACAAAGACCACATTCAAATTCCATATTTTTTGAATTGGGGTTTGAGAGGGTTTAAGATGATGCAACTGAGGTCTTGCCCACTGAAAAAGACATGAGCAAGTTTTGAAAGGTTGGAAATGATAAGAAGTCTCAGAGTCATCCAGCAAACTCAGGAGAAAGATTTTGAAAATGAGTGCCAGGAAGAAATAACAACACAAAAATTGATAACCCAATTTTGGGGCTGTTACAGAGGACCAGTGCGGCTGAACCGCCATGACGGATACTGGTCGGATGGTCCCTGCGATCGAAGGTGATCAGGCAGGACGACCATGGGTTGAACGATGGGGTGACTGGCTCTATCGCGTAGACGTCCCTGAGCGCGCACTTGCGCTCCCTCTTGGGGATATGGGTAGCGTATATCATGTTCATCGTTTTAACTTGGGGGGAAACTTCTTCTGTCCCCCTGTGTTCGATGGCCGGGGCTCCTCGTCATCGTCCTTGATTTGCGACCCCTTCTCCTTGTGCTCGGCATTTAACTTGCCGGCCTATTTAAAAACCCATCACTCTCTATTGGTATGATTAGCTAGTTATCAGGAGTGCCGTGGATCTGACATGGACGATCGAGTATGCGGTCCAAGCTGGACGAGCCCGGATTGTTTCTTTTATATGCCTTTTTCCGTTGACCGGACTTAGAGCCACTGAATCCAGCGTTGACCGCCGTGTCCTCGGTGTTGTCACCGTTGTTTTGACGCTTGTGTCTGTTGCGCCGGGGCTTGCCGTTGTTATTTCTTGCTTCAGAAGTGCCAGGTTCACTTGTATTGTTATTGCTACGGGCTAGCCAACTATCCTCACCCGCGAAGAAGCGGGTCATAAGCGTCGTGAGGGCTGCCATAGACTTTCACTTTTCTTTGCCAAGGTGTCGAGCGAGCCATTCGTCACAGATGCTTTGTTTAAAGGCCGCTAGGGCTTCGGCATCCGGACAGTCGACGATCTGGTTCCTTTTAGTTAAGAACCTAGTCTAGAATTTCCTGGCTGACTCTCCGGGCTGTTGAACTATGTGACTTAAGTCGTCGGCATCCGGAGGTCGGACATGTGTACCTTGGAAGTTGTCGAGGAAGGCATCTTCCAAGTCCTCCCAGTTGCCAATGGAGTTTTCGGGCAGACTGTTCAACCAGTGCCGAGCTGGTCCCTTGAGTTTTAGTGGGAGGTATTTGATGGCGTGAAGATCATCACCGCGGGCCATACGAATATGGAGAAGAAAATCCTCAATTCATACCGCGGGGTCTGTTATCCCATCATATGACTCGATGTTCACGGGTTTAAACCCTTTCGGGAATTCATGTTCCATTACTTCATCAGTGAAGCAAAGGGGGTGTGCGGCGCCTCTATATCGGGCCAAGTCACGACGTAGCTCGGGTGGAGTTCATCTCCGGTCTTAGGTCCGGGTGTGGTTATGTTTGTCATGTCCGGCCGGACGGCCATCGTCGCACATAGGGGCACGCCCCCGCGATCCATAGATCAATCTGGTCTGACCTGCTCTGTTTTCCATGCCGCAGGTCATATGTGTATCCCCGTGCTATTGTGTTTCTATTTTTACGGCGAGGTAGTGGTAGAGGCAAAGGTGTCCCGTCTTTCGATGAGATGATGGATATCGCTTTGGTGGAAGTCGACTTTGACGATCCGACTACGAACGTGCGAGGACGTCGCGCCTTAGCAATCGCTAAACCAACTCCGAGAGGTTATTGACCACGTCGGAGCACGATCAACCTGACCACGAGGGTCTGTTTCCTGCGAGCAAACGAAGAACAAGCAAGAAAATGAGTTTGCAATCTGGATATTGCGAATATAAGATGAAAGCTTTATTGATCAAGGTGGGGTTCTGTGACGCCTTTGTCTGGTCGTTGAACACAAACGAAGTACGCGAAGTTGCAACTATGGCAAACTTTTAATCTAAACAAAACCCAAGGTCTAAACGACGCCCTAAGGGCTGTATATATGGGGGAAAAAGGAGGGAATTTCGTGGCCCTTGAGGGTGGGGTCCGAAACCAACCCTAACTCTTGTTTCCCCACACATACGGACTCTAAAAATAGCCTATACTTAAGTATTTCGAAATTACATGGGCCTGGCCCAATAATAAGGTGACGCAGCACCTAAAATAGCCTATGGACGAATATTATGAAGTGGCATCTTGTATATTTCGTCCAAGGCTTCATGCACTCCTTATGGTGGCTTCAAAGTCCTGAAATCATCACTTGTAACTCCGTTCTTGATCCCCTTGCGCATGCCATCACTCCATGCGTGTTCTTGCTCCAATGTTCATCCTTCTCCAAGCTAGTACCTTCATTTGTAAGCAAAACAAATGTATCCAATTTAGGCAGCATCATATTCTCATGAACATTAGAATCATTACCAAGAAACGAAAGTACCTGGTAATTTAATTGGCATGCGCGAGCTCGAGTAATTGGTCCCGTATATGTAACAGTAGGGGCTGTGGGTGTAACAATGGTATTGATGTCCTCATCATCCTCCCCTTCTTGAAATGAAGTCGTCCTCGACGGAAGCTCATCTTCCTCACCCAAATAAGGCTTCAAATCTGCAATGTTAAAAGTGGGACTAACCCCAAAATCTGCAGGCAGCTCAAGTTTATATGCATTATCATTTACTTTCTCCAACACCTTAAAGGGACCAGCAGCACGTGGCATTAGCTTTGATTTGCGCAAATCAGGAAATCTATCCTTACGCAAATGTAACCAAACAAGATCTCCAGGTGCAAACACAACATGTTTTCTACCCTTATCTCCAGCAAGTTTATATTTAGCATTCATACGCTCAATGTTTTCCTTAGTTAACTCATGCATTTTTAAAATCAATTCAGCACGTTCTTTAGCATCAAAATTAACCTTCTCCGAAGATGGAAGAGGCAACAAATCAATAGGTGCACGAGGTAGGAAACCATACACAACTTCAAAAGGGCACATCTTAGTAGTAGAATGCAATGAACGATTATAAGCAAATTCAATATGAGGCAAGCATTCCTCCCACATTTTCTTATTATTTTTCAAAACAGCCCTAAGCATAGTAGACAATGTTCTATTGACTACTTCAGTTTGTCCATCAGTTTGGGGGTGACAAGTAGTACTAAAAAGCAGTTTAGTCCCCAACTTAGCCCATAAACATCTCCAAAAGTGGCTAAGAAATTTAGTATCACGATCTGAGACAATAGTATTTGGCACACATGCAAGCGAATAATTTCACGAAAGAACAAATCAGCAACATTAACAGCATCATCGCTTTTATGACATGGTATAAAGTGTGCCATTTTCGAGAATCTATCCACGACAACAAATATGCTATCCCTCCCCTTCTTTGTTCGAGGTAAACCTAAAACAAAGTCCATAGATATATCCTCCCAAGGAACACTAGGTACAGGCAAAGGCATATATAAACCATGAGGATTGAGTCGTGACTTAGCTTTTTGACATGTAGTGCAGCGAGCAATAAAACGCTCAACATCCCGTCTCATCTTTGGCCAAAAGAAATGTGTAGCAAGTACGTCCTCCGTCTTCTTCACGCCAAAGTGTCCCATTAATCCTCCCCCATGCGCCTCCTGCAACAGCAAAAGACGAACGGAGCTAGCTGGAATGCATAGCTTGTTAGCACGAAACACAAATCCATCGTTAACGACAAACTTGTTCCACATTCTTCCTTCTTTACAATTCTGCATTACATCTTTAAAATCAGCATCATGCACATATTGATCTTTGATGGTCTCCAAACCAAATATTTTGAAGTCAAGTTGTGAAAGCATAGTATAGCGACGAGACAATGCATCAGCAATAACATTTTCTTTTCCCTTCTTGTGTTTAATGACATAAGGGAAAGTCTCAATGAATTCAACCCATTTAGCATGTCTATGATTCAGTTTAGCTTGACTTTTAATATGTTTCAAAGATTCATGATCAGAATGTATAACAAATTCTTTGGGCCATAAATAATGTTGCCATGTTTCTAAAGTCCGAACAAGAGCATATAATTCTTTATCATAAGTAGAATAATTCAGACTAGGCCCACTCAATTTTTCAGAAAAGTATGCAACAGGTTTGCCATCTTGTAATAACACACCTCCTAATCCAATTCCACTAGCATCACATTCAAGCTCAAAAGTCTTATTAAAATCAGGAAGTTGGAGTAAAGGAGCATGTGTCAACTTATCTTTCAATCCGAGAAGGCTTCTTCCTATGCGGTACCCCAAATAAAAGGCACATCTTTCTTTGTAAGCTCATTGAGAGGTGCAGCAATGGTGCTAAAATCTCTCACAAAACGCCTATAGAATCCAGCGAGGCCAAGAAAACTCCTCACTTGAGTGACCGTTTTGGGCTGCGGCCAACTCTCAATAGCTTCAATCTTGGCTTTATCAACTTCAATTCCCTGTGGAGTAACAACATAGCCAAGAAAAGATACTCGGTCGGTGCAAAAGGTGCACTTCCCAAGGTTACCAAACAAACGTGCATCACGTAGAGCAATAAAAACAGCACGTAAATGTTCCAAATGTTCTTCCAAAGATCTGCTATAAATCAGTATATCATCAAAATAGACTACCACAAATCGTCCAATGAAAGCACGTAAAACTTCGTTCATTAGTCTCATGAAAGTACTAGGCGCATTAGTTAACCCAAAAGGCATGACTAACCACTCATATAATCCAAACTTAGTTTTAAATGCTGTTTTCCATTCATCCCCCAATTTCATACGAATTTGATGGTATCCACTACGCAAATCAACTTTGGAGAATATTGTAGAGCCACTCAATTCATCAAGCATATCATCTAGCCTAGGAATAGGATGACGATAACAAATAGTAATATTATTAATGCCTCTACAATCAACACACATACGTGATGTACCATCCTTTTTTGGCACTAGAATAATAGGAACAGCACAAGGACTAAGGGATTCGCGTATATAACCTTTGTCGAGAAGCTCTTGTACTTGACGCATAATCTCCTTCGTCTCCTCTGGATTGGTACGGTATGGCGCACGGTTTGGCAGTGAAGCACCGGGAATTAAGTCGATCTGATGCTCAATCCCTCGAATAGGTGGTAATCCCGGTGGCACGTCTTGTGGAAAGACATCAGCGAACTCCTGCAAAATGTTAGTGATAGCAGTAGGCAAAGAGGAAGGCACGTCCTCGAATGAAAATAATGCCTCTTTGCACATAAAAGCATAGCAAACAGATTTGCTGAAATCTAGCTCATCAATATCAGATTTGGTGGCAAATAAACATGCACTTTTCAATTTAATTTCAGAAGCAACACTAGATGGTTTATTATTAGGCTTCATTTGTTGCTCAAATTCTTTTGCCACAATCTTATTTTCACTCTTATTCTTCTCTTGTTTTGCTTTATTAGCTCTATTAATATCATCTTTCAAAATAGAATCAGGAGTCATAGGAAGCAAAGTAATATTTTTATCCTTATGAACAAGAGTATAGTGATTGTTTCTACCATGGTGTACAGAATTTTTATCAAATTGCCATGGTCTGCCAAGTAATAAGGAACATGCTTGCATAGGTACCACATCACAATCAACATAATCAGCATATGTAGATATACTAAAATGCACACGAACAGTACGTGTTACCTTAACCTTGCCGCTGTTGTTGAACCATTGGATGTAGTAAGGATGTGGATGTGGTCTTGTGGTGAGAGGAAGCTTCTCCACCATCTCCATGCTAGCCAAGTTGTTGCAGCTCCCTCCATCTATGATGACGTGCACAGAACATTCTTTCACAACTCCCTTGGTATGGAACAAATTGTGCCTCTGATTTTGCTCAGCTTGTGTGACCTGCACACTCAAAACACGTTGAGCAACTAAACATTCATACCTGTCAGCGTCTTCAGGAGCCATGTATTGCGTCTCATGATCAGAAGTGTCTCCACCGTGTTCGTCACGTGTAATAAGAGCCAAAGTCTCCTCATCATAGTCACTAGCGGACTCATACCCACCATCCTCAGTAACAATCATCACACGCTTAGATGGGCATTCTCTCGCATAATGACCTCCACCCTTGCAACGTCGACAAATAATATCATGTGTTTGCCCTGTTGATGCCATGGATGAAGAAGAGCTCTTTGCAGGCCCAGAAGGTGTGCTCTTGGCAGATAGTGGTGATTGTGCCTGCTTTATTGTATCACGGTTGGAGGTGGCAGCCGACGGAGGCGCCGGTGTAGCAGAACGTGTGGAAGTAGATGATGCATGTGGTGTCCATGATGAAGGTCGACCTGCAGAAAAGTTAGTCCGTGCCAATGCCTGTCGATCCTGCACTTCACGTTCAGCTTTACAAGCAAGATGGAATAAACGAGTGATATTAGTATACTCCTTATAGTCTAGAATGGTCTGAATCTCTCTATTTAATCCACCTAGAAAACGTGCAAGCATAGCTTCATTCTCCTCAACAATACCACATCTAATCATGCCAGTTTGTAATTCCTGATAATATTCTTCTACAGAATTTTTTCCTTGTCTTGAGCGCTGCAATTTTTGAAGTAATTCACGTTGATAATATGGTGGAACCCAACGAGTACGCATAGCAGTTTTCAAAGCAGCCCAAGTAGCTGGAACAGGATATAATCTACAATGTTCAGACCACCAAACACATGCAAAGCTAGTGAAAGCACAAACAGCAGCAGGAACACGTCTCTCCTCAGGATATTGTAAACATGTAAATCGTTGTTCAGTTTCTAACTCCCAAGTAAGATATATATCAGGAACATATCTACCCACAAATGGTGGAATATTCAATTTCAGTTTAGGGAGATGGTCATGATCTCGTACCTGAGGGGGAGCCCTAACATTGCCATTATTTGCATGTGGACGACCTGGTGGTTGTGGTGCTGGCGGTTGCACGTAGTTCTGATGTTGATCAACCTCATCCTCGTAATCTCCCACATAATCATCCTCCTCGGTACCAGCAGCAGTAGTAGCAGGAGCCAAAGAAGCACCAACAGCAGTAGCAGCGGCACCAGAATTTTGTCCTAGCTCAATAGGAACACGCTGAGCTCGTCCATACTGATTCGGAAGGGGGCGTAGTTGTTGTCGTTGCAGAGGTGCGATAGGTGCAGCCGGTGGTGGTTGTGGAAAACGCGCGAGCAATTCATCAAACTTGCTATCAAGCTTTGTTTCAAACGTCTTCTCAATGCCATCTATCTTCTCCATGGCCTCGTCAAATCTGTTTAGCACATCTTGCACCTGTCCACTCATCATTTGCTGAAATTTATCATGTAGCTGTTTGTTCGTCAGGTTCTCCCAATCAGTCTCATCGGCTTGTGATCCTACCATGGTTAGCAGCAAATAGAAACACAGAAGAATATGATCCTACAGAGTACTAAGAAGTGGTGGTGGTGTATCACAAACCCGTCAAGCAAATCTCAAATTCTTACCAGTTCTTACCCAGCAGCAGGTGGTGATCAGCAACCGTTGTAGTCAAAACTCTCAAAGCTTGGATATAGCGATTACCAGGGAGAATCAAACGCACGACGTAGATGTATGTGGAGCTGGGAAGGCTTATAATATGGTAGGAAAAGGGGTAAGCAATAATCAATTCAGAGATGCAAAGTTGAATAAACGCTCAACGACGGTACTGTGCTGGTCCTAGGCTAGACCGTGCTAGAGACGCGAGCCTAGAACACTAACAAAATCACGGCGCTGCACGTAAACAAGGGAAAAGCACACTCTGGATTTTTTTTTCCGCTCTTTTTTTTTTGCGCTCTTTTTTTTGCGCTGCTTTTTTTTGTGAAAAATCACTATAATGGCGAGTGTCTCAAAACTCTTCCTAGATCAAACTGACAGGATGGGCACGAAATTTTTTTGACCAATTTGTTTTTCGTTTTTTCGACTGCCCGGACCCAAAAACTGGAAACGGGTCAAAAAAAACTTCCTATAATGGCACCTGTCTCAAAACACTCAGAAACACCTAAAAATAGGATAGCCAGAAATTTTTTCGAAAAATGCGTTTTCGAAAAATTTTGGGCCTAAACGGAGCGTGGTTTCCGGACTCTTTTTTTTTTCGAAACCTACTCCGGCAAGGAAACACGAATCGGAAACTAGATGGATCCCGAAAACAAACCTAATAAGCAAGGAACTCGAATTGGTGGTGGATATATGGTGGTGGTATATGGCAGCGGTGGTGGTAGCGGTGGTAGTATATGGATATGGATCGGTGGTGGTATATGGACACGGATTGGTGGTGGTATATGGATACGGATTCGGAGTGGTGGTGGTAGATGGCAGGGGCGATGATGATGGTGCGGCGGCGGCGTGACAACTTATGACCAGAACTCGAAACTCTAAAAGACTAGACTCTAAGACCAGCAACTTGACACGACGATGCAACCACAAATTCAACAAAGCAAATACAGAAAAGATTATGCAAAGGCTCAGATTGGTTCGGATGGGATGAACTAACACTAATTTTTTTTTTGGCTTTTTCGTGGACTATAGGTATGAAGAACAGACTCGATCTAAACTACGAAAAACTGTAAAATCTCACCGAGCAACCTGGAAATCTGATACCACTTGGTAGAGGCAAGGTGTCCCGTCTTTCGATGAGATGATGGATATCGCTTTGGTGGAAGTCGACTTTGACGATCCGACTACGAACGTGCGAGGACGTCGCGCCTTAGCAATCGCTAAACCAACTCCGAGAGGTTATTGACCACGCCGGAGCACGATCAACCTGACCACGAGGGTCTGTTTCCTGCGAGCAAACGAAGAACAAGCAAGAAACTGAGTTTGCAATCTGGATATTGCGAATATAAGATGAAAGCTTTATTGATCAAGGTGGGGTTCTGTGACGCCTTTGTCTGGTCGTTGAACACAAACGAAGTACGCGAAGTTGCAACTATGGCGAACTTTTAATCTAAACAAAACCCAAGGTCTAAACGACGCCCTAAGGGCTGTATATATGGGGGAAAAAGGAGGGAATTTCGTGGCCCTTGAGGGTGGTGATAGAGGCAAAGGTGTCCCGTCTTTCGATGAGATGATGGATATCGCTTTGGTGGAAGTCGACTTTGACGATCCGACTACGAACGTGCGAGGACGTCGCGCCTTAGCAATCGCTAAACCAACTCCGAGAGGTTATTGACCACGCCGGAGCACGATCAACCTGACCACGAGGGTCTGTTTCCTGCGAGCAAACGAAGAACAAGCAAGAAACTGAGATTGCAATCTGGATATTGCGAATATAAGATGAAAGCTTTATTGATCAAGGTGGGGTTCTGTGACGCCTTTGTCTGGTCGTTGAACACAAACGAAGTACGCGAAGTTGCAGCTATGGCGAACTTTTAATCTAAACAAAACCCAAAGTCTAAACGGCGCCCTAAGGGCTGTATATATGGAGGAAGAGGGGGGGAATTTCGTGGCCCTTGGTGGAGGGGTCCGAAATCAACCCTATCTCTTGTTTCCCCACACATACGGACTCTAAAAATAGCCTATACTTATGTATTTCGAAATTACATGGGCCTGGCCCAATAATAAGGTGACGCAGCACCTATAATAGCCTCTGGACGAAATTTATGAAGTGGCATCTTGTATATTTCGTCCAAGGCTTCATGCACTCTTATGGTGGCTTCAAAGTCCTGAAATCATCACTTGTAACTCTGTTCTGGTTCCCCTTGCGCATGGCATCATCTCCATGCTTGCTCTTGCTCCAATGTCCATCCTTCTCCAAGCTAGGCCCTTCATTTGTAAGCAAAACAAATGTATCCAATTTAGGCAGCATCATATTCTCATGAACATTAGAATCATTACCAAGAAACGAAAGTACCTGATAATTTAATTGGCGTGCGCGAGCTCTAGTAATTGGTCCAGTATATGTAGCAGTAGGGGCTGTGGGTGTAACAATGGTATTGATGTCCTCATCATCCTCCCCTTCTTGAAATGAAGTCGTCCTCGACGAAAGCTCATCTTCCTCACCCAAATAAGGCTTCAAATCTGCAATGTTAAAAGTGGGACTAACCCCAAAATCTGCAGGCAGCTCAAGTTTATATGCATTATCATTTACTTTCTCCAACACCTTAAAGGGACCAGCAACACGTGGCATTAGCTTTGATTTGCGCAAATCAGGAAATCTATCCTTACGCAAATGTAACCAAACAAGATCTCCAGGTGCAAACACAACATGTTTTCTACCCTTATCTCCAGCAAGTTTATATTTAGCATTCATACGCTCAATGTTTTCCTTAGTTAACTCATGCATTTTTAAAATCAATTCAGCATGTTCTTTAGCATCAAAATTAACCTTCTCCGAAGATGGAAGAGGCAACAAATCAATAGGTGCACGAGGTAGGAAACCATACACAACTTCAAAAGGGCACATCTTAGTAGTAGAATGCAATGAACGATTATAAGCAAATTCAATATGAGGCAAGCATTCCTCCCACATTTTCTTATTAGTCTTCAAAACAGCCCTAAGCATAGTAGACAATGTTCTATTGACTACTTCAGTTTGTCCATCAGTTTGGGGGTGACAAGTAGTACTAAAAAGCAGTTTAGTCCCCAACTTAGCCCATAAACATCTCCAAAAGTGGCTAAGAAATTTAGTATCACGATCTGAAACTATAGTATTTGGCACACCATGCAAGCGAATAATTTCACGAAAGAACAAATCAGCAACATTAACAGCATCATCGCTTTTATGACATGGTATAAAGTGTGCCATTTTCGAGAATCTATCCACGACAACAAATATGCTATCCCTCCCCTTCTTTGTTCGAGGTAAACCTAAAACAAAGTCCATAGATATATCCTCCCAAGGAACACTAGGTATAGGCAAAGGCATATATAAACCATGAGGATTGATTCGTGACTTAGCTTTTTGACATGTAGTGCAGCGAGCAATAAAACGCTCAACATCCCGTCTCATCTTTGGCCAAAAGAAATGTGTAGCAAGTACGTCCTCCGTCTTCTTCACGCCAAAGTGTCCCATTAATCCTCCTCCATGCGCCTCCTGCAACAACAAAAGACGAACGGAGCTAGCTGGAATGCATAGCTTGTTAGCACGAAACACAAATCCATCGTTAACGACAAACTTGTTCCACATTCTTCCTTCTTTACAATTCTGCATTACATCTTTAAAATCAGCATCATGCACATATTGATCTTTGATGGTCTCCAAACCAAATATTTTGAAGTCAAGTTGTGAAAGCATAGTATAGCGACGAGACAATGCATCAGCAATAACATTTTCTTTTCCCTTCTTGTGTTTAATGACATAAGGGAAAGTCTCAATATATTCAACCCATTTAGCATGTCTACGATTCAGTTTAGCTTGACTTTTAATATGTTTCAAAGATTCATGATCAGAATGTATAACAAATTCTTTGGGCCATAAATAATGTTGCCATGTTTCTAAAGTCCGAACAAGAGCATATAATTCTTTATCATAAGTAGAATAATTCAGACTAGGCCCACTCAATTTTTCAGAAAAGTATGCAACAGGTTTGCCATCTTGTAATAACACACCTCCTAATCCAATTCCACTAGCATCACATTCAAGCTCAAAAGTCTTATTAAAATCAGGAAGTTGGAGTAAAGGAGCATGTGTCAACTTATCTTTCAATACCGTGAAGGCTTCTTCCTGTGCGGTACCCCAAATAAAAGGCACATCTTTCTTTGTAATCTCATTGAGAGGTGCAGCAATGGTGCTGAAATCTCTCACAAAACGCCTATAGAATCCAGCGAGGCCAAGAAAACTCCTCACTTGTGTGACCGTTTTGGGCTGCGGCCAACTCTCAATAGCTTCAATCTTGGCTTTATCAACTTCAATTCCCTATGGAGTAACAACATAGCCAAGAAAAGATACTCGGTCGGTGCAAAAGGTGCACTTCCCAAGGTTACCAAACAAACGTGCATCACGTAGAGCAATAAAAACAGCACGTAAATGTTCCAAATGTTCTTCCAAAGATTTGCTATAAATCAGAATATCATCAAAATAGACTACCACAAATCGTCCAATGAAAGCACGTAAAACTTCGTTCATTAATCTCATGAAAGTACTAGGTGCATTAGTTAACCCAAACGGCATGACTAACCACTCATATAAACCAAACTTAGTTTTAAATGTTGTTTTCCATTCATCACCCAATTTCATACGAATTTGATGGTATCCACTACGCAAATCAACTTTGGAGAATATTGTAGAGCCACTCAATTCATCAAGCATATCATCTAGCCTAGGAATAGGATGACGATAACGAATAGTAATATTATTAATGCCTCTACAATCAACACACATACGTGACGTACCATCCTTTTTAGGCACTAGTATAATAGGAACAGCACAAGGACTAAGAGATTCGCGTATATAACCTTTGTCGAGTAGCTCCTGTACTTGACGCATAATCTCCTTCGTCTCCTCTGGATTGGTACGGTATGGTGCACGGTTGGGTAGCGATGCACCGGGAATTAAGTCAATTTGATGCTCAATCCCTCGAATGGGTGGTAATCCCGGTGGCACGTCTTGTGGAAAGACGTCAGCGAACTCCTGCATAATGTTAGTGACAGCAGGGGGCAAAGAGGAAGGCACGTCCTCGAATTAAAATAATGCCTCTTTGCACACAAAAGCATAGCAAACAGATTTGCTGAAATCTAGCTCATCAATATCAGATTTGGTGGCAAATAAACATGCACTTTTCAATTTAATTTCAGAAACAACACTAGATGGTTTATTGTTAGGCTTCATTTGTTGCTCAAATTCTTTTGCCACAATCTGATTTTCACTCTTATTCTTCTCCTGTTTTGCTTTATTAGCTCTATTAATATCATCTTTCAAAATAGAATCAGGAGTCATAGGAAGCAAAGTAATATTTTTATCCTTATGAACAAGAGTATAATGATTGTTTCTACCATGGTGTACAACATTTTTATCAAATTGCCATGGTCTACCAAGTAATAAGGAACATGCTTGCATAGGTACCACATCACAATCAACATAATCAGCATATGTAGAGATACTAAAATGCACACGAACAGTACGTGTTACCTTAACCTTGCCGCTGTTGTTGAACCATTGGATGTAGTAAGGATGTGGATGTGGTCTTGTGGTGAGAGAAAGCTTCTCCACCATCTCCATGCTAGCCAAGTTGTTGCAACTCCCTCCATCTATGATCACACGAACAGAACGTTCCTTCACAACTCCCTTTGTATGGAACAAATTATGCCTCTGATTTTGCTCAGCTTGTGTAACCTGCACACTCAAAACACGTTGAGCAACTAAACATTCATACCTGTCAGCATCTTCAGGAGCCATGTATTGCGTATCAGGATCAGAATCATCTCCACCATGTTCTTCACGTGTAATAAGAGCCAAAGTCTCCTCATCATAGTCACTAGCGGACTCATATCCACCATCCTCAGTAGCAATCATCACACGCTGAGATTTGCATTCTCTCGCAAAATTTCCTCTTCCCTTACAACGACGACAAATAATATCACTTGTGTGCCCTGTTGACGCCATGGAAGAAGAAGAGCTCTGTGCAGGCCCGGCAGGTGTGCTCTTGGCAGATAGTGGTGGTTGAGCCTGCTTTCTTGTATCACGGTTGGAGGTGGCACCTGAAGGAGGTGATGGTGCAGTGGAAATAGATGATGCACGTGGTGTCCATGATGAAGGTCGACCTGCAGAAAAGTTAGTGCGCGCCAATGCCTGTCGATCCTGCACTTCACGTTCAGCTTTACAAGCAAGATGGAATAAACGAGTGATATTATTATAATCCTTATAGTCTAGAATGGTTTGAATATCTCTATTTAATCCACCCAGAAAACGTGCAAGCATAGCTTCATTCTCCTCAACAATACCACATCTAATCAAGCCAGTTTGTAATTCCTGATAATATTCTTCTACAGAATTTTTTCCTTGTCTTAAGCGCTGCAATTTTTGAAGTAATTCACGTTGATAATATGGTGGAACCCAACGAATACGCATAGCAGTTTTCAAAGCAGCCCAAGTAGCTGGAACAGGATATAATCTGCAATGTTCAGACCACCAAACACATGCAAAGGTAGTGAAAGCACAAACAGCAGCAGGAACACGTCTCTCCTCAGGATATTGTAAACATGTAAATCGTTGTTCAGTTTCTAACTCCCAAGTAAGATATATATCAGGAACATATCTACCCTCAAATGGTGGAATATTCAATTTCAGTTTAGGGAGATGGTCATGATCTCGTACCTGAGGGGGAGCCCTAACATTGCCATTATTTGCATGTGGACGACCTGGTGGTTGTGGTGCTGGTGGTTGCACGTAGTTCTGATGTTGATCAACCTCATCCTCGTAATCTCCCACATAATCATCCTCCTCGGTACCAGCAGCAGTAGTAGCAGGAGCCAAAGAAGCACCAACAGCAGTAGCAGCGGCACCAGAATTTTGTCCTAGCTCAATAGGAACACGCTGAGCTCGTCCATACTGATTCGGAAGGGGGCGTTGTTGTTGTCGTTGCAGAGGTGCGATAGGTGCAGCCGGCGGTGGTTGTGGAAAACGCGCAAGCAATTCATCAAACTTGCTATCAAGCTTTGTTTCAAACGTCTTCTCAATGCCATCTATCTTCTCCATGGCCTCGCCAAATCTGTTTAGCACATCTTGCACCTGTCCACTCATCATTTGCTGAAATTTATCATGTAGCTGTTTGTTCGTCAGGTTCTCCCAATCAGTCTCATCGGCTTGTGATCCTACCATGGTTAGCAGCAAATAGAAACACAGAAGTATATGATCCTACAGAGTACTAAGAAGTGGTGGTGGTGTATCACAAAACCGTCAAGCAAATCTCAAATTCTTACCAGTTCTTACCCAGCAGCAGGCGGTGATCGGCAACCGTTGTAGTCAAAACTCTCAAAGCTTGGATAGAGCGATTACCAGGGAGAGTCCAACGCACGACGTAGATGTATGTGGAGCTGGGAAGGCTTATAATATGGTAGCAAAAGGGGTAAGCAATAATCAATTCAGAGATGCAAAGTTGAATAAACGCTCAACGACGGTACTGTGCTGGTCCTAGGCTAGACCGTGCTAGAGACGCGAGCCTAGAACACTAACAAAATCACGGCGCTGCACGTAAACAAGGGAAAAGCACACTCTGGATTTTTTTTTTCGCTCTTTTTTTTGCGCTCTTTTTTTTTGCGCTGGTTTTTTTTTGTGAAAAATCACTATAATGGCGAGTGTCTCAAAACTCTTCCTAGATCAAACTGACAGGATGGGCACGAAATTTTTTCGACCAATTTTTTTTTTTCGTTTTTTCGACTGCCCGGACCCAAAAACTGGAAACGGGTCAAAAAAAACTTCCTATAATGGCACCTGTCTCAAAACACTCAGAAACACCTAAAAATAGGATAGCCAGAATTTTTTTCGAAAAATGCGTTTTCAAAAAATTTGGGGCCTAAACGGAGCGTGGTTTCCGGACTCTTTTTTTTTCGAAACCTACTCCGGCAAGGAAACACGAATCGGAAACTAGATGGATCCCGAAAACAAACCTAATAAGCAAGGAACTCGAATTGGTGGTGGATATATGGTGGTGGTATATGGCAGCGGTGGTGGTAGCGGTGGTAGTATATGGATATGGATCGGTGGTGGTATATGGACACGGATTGGTGGTGGTATATGGATACGGATTCGGAGTGGTGGTGGTAGATGGCAGGGGCGATGATGATGGTGCGGCGGCGGCGTGACAACTTATGACCAGAACTCGAAACTCTAAAAGACTAGACTCTAAGACCAGCAACTTGACACGACGATGCAACCACAAATTCAACAAAGCAAATACAGAAAAGATTATGCAAAGGCTCAGATTGGTTCGGATGGGATGAACTAACACTAATTTTTTTTTTTGGCTTTTTCGTGGACTATAGGTATGAAGAACAGACTCGATCTAAACTACGAAAAACTGTAAAATCTCACCGAGCAACCTGGAAATCTGATACCACTTGGTAGAGGCAAAGGTGTCCCGTCTTTCGATGAGATGATGGATATCGCTTTGGTGGAAGTCGACTTTGACGATCCGACTACGAACGTGCGAGGACGTCGTGCCTTAGCAATCGCTAAACCAACTCCGAGAGGTTATTGACCACGCCGGAGCACGATCAACCTGACCACGAGGGTCTGTTTCCTGCGAGCAAACGAAGAACAAGCAAGAAAATGAGTTTGCAATCTGGATATTGCGAATATAAGATGAAAGCTTTATTGATCAAGGTGGGGTTCTGTGACGCCTTTGTCTGGTCGTTGAACACAAACGAAGTACGCGAAGTTGCAACTATGGCGAACTTTTAATCTAAACAAAACCCAAGGTCTAAACGACGCCCTAAGTGCTGTATATATGGGGGAAAAAGGAGGGAATTTCGTGGCCCTTGAGGGTGGTGATAGAGGCAAAGGTGTCCCGTCTTTCGATGAGATGATGGATATCGCTTTGGTGGAAGTCGACTTTGACGATCCGACTACGAACGTGCGAGGACGTCGCGCCTTAGCAATCGCTAAACCAACTCCGAGAGGTTATTGACCACGCCGGAGCACGATCAACCTGACCACGAGGGTCTGTTTCCTGCGAGCAAACGAAGAACAAGCAAGAAACTAAGATTGCAATCTGGATATTGCGAATATAAGATGAAAGCTTTATTGATCAAGGTGGGATTCTGTGACGCCTTTGTCTGGTCGTTGAACACAAACGAAGTACGCGAAGTTGCAGCTATGGCGAACTTTTAATCTAAACAAAACCCAAAGTCTAAACGGCGCCCTAAGGGCTGTATATATGGAGGAAGAGGGGGGAATTTCGTGGCCCTTGGTGGAGGGGTCCGAAATCAACCCTATCTCTTGTTTCCCCACACATACGGACTCTAAAAATAGCCTATACTTATGTATTTCGAAATTACATGGGCCTGGCCCAATAATAAGGTGACGCAGCACCTATAATAGCCTCTGGACGAAATTTATGAAGTGGCATCTTGTATATTTCGTCCAAGGCTTCATGCACTCTTATGGTGGCTTCAAAGTCCTGAAATCATCACTTGTAACTCCGTTCTGGTTCCCCTTGCGCATGGCATCATCTCCATGCTTGCTCTTGCTCCAATGTCCATCCTTCTCCAAGCTAGGCCCTTCATTTGTAAGCAAAACAAATGTATCCAATTTAGGCAGCATCATATTCTCATGAACATTAGAATCATTACCAAGAAACGAAAGTACCTGATAATTTAATTGGCGTGCGCGAGCTCTAGTAATTGGTCCAGTATATGTAGCAGTAGGGGCTGTGGGTGTAACAATGGTATTGATGTCCTCATCAGGTGGGGTCCGAAACCAACCCTAATTCTTGTTTCCCCACACATACGGACTCAAAAAATAGCCTATTGATGAGGACATGACTACCTTGGATATGACCAAAAATATTGCATATATGCATATTTGTCAGGTGATTTCTAGTGCAAACTATTCAATAATCTATTTATGTTATCCAGAACAAAAATACTTCACACACTTTTGTGTTTTGTCTAATTGCAGGTGTATGGGACATTTGTACAATCCACATATGAAGATAAGGAAGAAAGAGATGTTTATTTGCTGTCCAAAAAGTTCTCTCATGTCACTTTTGGCCCAAGAGAAGATAGAGTCCAAGTCTCTCACGTTCTGGATTCAGATTCGGACTGCACAGACGTACCTGACTCAAAACGCACACAAGTTTGTCATACGGACTCCGAATTGGGTGATTCTTTTTTTGTTGGAAACTAGATTTCGTGCACTTTCCAACCCAATTGGAATCACCTTCAAATTCGTCCGGAGTATTGAGTTGTGGACGAAACAATCTAATGCTGCAGCAGAATCCGAGTCAAACTACAAGTTCAAAGGTGTTACATCACCTCCACTTGGGCCCATTGGCCTTGTACGACCTAGATTTAGTTTTAGGCTGCCTTGGGACGTCCTCCCACCTCCTTGGCCGCCACCCCTTGCTCCTATATAAGTAGATCCATCTAGTAGCTTTTCCTTGGGATTTGTTTAGTTAAAAGTTAGCCATTGCAACTTCGTGTACTTCGTTTGTGTCCAACGACCAGACCAAGACCGCTTACGAATCCCCACATTTATCAATACTTCATATATACTCGCAATATTCAGATTGCTTTTATCATATTCTTGCTTGTTCTTCGATTGCTTGCAGGAATAGACCTTCGTGGTCAGGTTGATTGTGCTCCGGCGTGGTCAATAACCTCTCAGAGTTGGTTTAGCGATTGCTAAGGCGCAACGTCGTGCACGTTTGTAGTCGGATCGTCAAAGCCATCTTCACCAAATCGATAGTTATCATCTCATCGAAAGATCGGGACACCCCCGCCTCTATCACCTATACTTAAGTATTTCGAAATTACATGGGCCTGGCCCAATAATAAGGTGACGCAACACCTAAAATAGCCTATGGACGAATATTATGAAGTGGCATCTTGTATATTTCGTCCAAGGCTTCATGCACTCCTTATGGTGGCTTCAATGTCCTGAAATCATCACTTGTAACTCCGTTCTTGATCCCCTTGCGCATGCCATCAACTCCATGCGTGTTCTTGCTCCAATGTTCATCCTTCTCCAAGCTAGTACCTTCATTTGTAAGCAAAACAAATGTATCCAATTTAGGCAGCATCATATTCTCATGAACATTAGAATCATTACCAAGAAACAAAAGTACCTGGTAATTTAATTGGCGTGCGCGAGCTCGAGTAATTGGTCCCGTATATGTAACAGTAGGGGCTGTGGGTGTAACAATGGTATGGATGTCCTCATCAGGTAGTGCGGGCTGGTGTTCTGCTCGAGTTGCCGCTTTGTCCCGGCCACGTGGTGGTCGGTCGGCCGCAGTATGCGCTGGTAAGACGGGCTCCAGTGCCTCGTCATCAAATTGGGGTAGCAATTTGCGCTTTGCGTAACTTTTGGTTGGGCGATCGAGACCGTATTCCTCGGCTGCCAGGACATTAGTCCACCTATCGTTGAGCAGATCTTGATCAGCTTGAAGTTGTTGCTGCTTCTTTTTCAAGCTCCTTGCAGTGGCTATTAGTCGGCGCTTAAAGCGCTCCTGATCGACGGGCTCCTCAGGCATGATAAAGTCTTCGTCGTCGAGGCTCACCTCGTCCTCGGAGAACGGAAGGTAGTTTTTGTCCTCCGAGTCTTCATTCATGGCCTGTTCATCAGGACTAAGTCCGCCCATCTTCCCATTCGTCCTGTTTGGAGGTTGGCTCGACGGGGTCTTCATTGTCTTCGACATCGTCCAGGGTATTATTTTCTCCTGTGCCGGTATTGCTGTTTTTTCCACGACGTGGTTTAGAGTGGCGCCACTGACGTTGGCGCTTTGGCTGTATCTCACGAGGTTTATCCTCGACTGGATCCTTCTCATTGTCCCCGTTGTTTTCTTTGGGTGTATCCACCATGTATACGTCATACGAGGAGGTGGCTGTCCAACGCCCTGTAAGCGGTGGTTTTTCTGCCTTCTCCTCTCCGGCATCGTCGTCCATACCGTCGATGTCTTCGGAGCTATAATCAAGCATGTCGGTTAAGTCGTCGATAGTGGCTATTGTAAGGGCATATTTATCCCTAAGGTGTTTTGGTGATTGATGACAATGCTTTTACGGACTAATCGTGTGCCTTGAGTTTCTCAGACGCTTCATCGCTAGGCACAAGACGGTTCAGTGCCCCTCGAAGACTATTGAAGACGGTGTTTTCTACGTTTCTTTTTGGTGGATTTGAATCTTAGGAGAGCCGTACGATTAAGAGGGGGTCCGTGTTGGAAAGGTTCGGTTGGAATCATCACGTACACGTTTCCTTCTTTGTCTCCACCTTTCCCTTGCACTTTGGAGCATCCCCCGTTTATCCTCTTTGCGATTGTCCTGGCTGCTGTTGCTGAGCTTGCGGTAATACTGCTCCCTGGAGTGGTAGTACCGCAGGCACCTGCGGTAGTACCGTGCCATGGTGCGGTAGTACCGCGGGAGCCCATGGTAGTACCGCTCCTCTGGAGTCGTAGTACCGTGGCTCCCAGGCCAAGTGCCGCTGCTACGCGGTAGTAGGGGCGGATGTAATTTTTCACATCCGCACCTCCGCGGTAGTACCGCACTTTGTGCGCGACAGTACCGCGCTCGGCCTGCCAAGTGCCGCTGCTTCGCGGTAGTAGGGGCGGATGTAATTTTTTACATCCACGCCTCCGCGGTAGTACCGCACTTCGTGCGCGGTAGTACCGCGCGCGGCCTGTTTCAGCTGCCATGCGGTAGTACCGCTCCCCAGCGCTAGTACCGTGTCGGACTGTTGCATCATTTCTTTTTCGGCGGAAGTAGGCACAGATGTATTTTTATTCATCCGCGCCCTTCTCAGGCTAGGACTTTCCTGCCTTGCGGTAGTACCGCAAGGGGGAGCGGTAGTACCGCGCTCGCGGTAGTACTGCTTTCAGTCAGGCACATTCTAGTCTGTGCAGCTGTCGCGGTAGTACCGTGGTCCCTCACGGTAGTACCGCGTGGCCTTGCGGTAGTACCGCGTTTCTGGAGCGGTAGTACCGCATGTCGCGGGCTGGATAAGTGGATAACGGTTGGATTTTGTCCACAACTATAAAAGGGGTGTCTCCTACCTCTAGTTGACTACCTCTTCCATCCCTAAGCTCCATTGTTGCTCTAAGCTCCATTTTCGCCTGATCTCTCTCCCTAGCCAATTAAACTGGTTGGCTCGGGATTGGTTGAGAAGGCCCCGATCTACACTTCCACCAAGAGAAATTTGATTCCCCCTCTAATCCCTAGCGGATCTTGTTACTCTTGGGTGTTTGAGCACCGTAGACGGTTGAGGTCACCTCGAAGCCATAGTCTATTGTGGTGAAGCTTCATGGTGTCGTTGGGAGCCTCCAATTAAGTTGTGGAGATTGCCCCAACCTTGTTTGTAAAGGTTCGGTCGCCGCCTTCAAGGGCACCAATAGTGGAATCACGGCATCTCGCATTGTGTGAGGGTGTGAGGAGAATACGGTGGCCCTAGTGGATTCTTGGGGAGCATTGTGCCTCCACACCACTCTAACGGAGACGTACTTCCCCTCAAAAGGAAGGAACTTCGGTAACACATCCTCGTCTCCATCGGCTCCACTCTTGGTTATCTCGTGCCTTTACTTTTTGATGCAGAGCATCCTACGGTCATCCCCATGGACCTACCTCCGTTTCATCAAGAGCCAAGAGGACCTATGACCCGAGCACGAGCTAGAGCTCTCGAGAACGAGGTGACCTCTCTCCTTAGTGATATCACATATGATCCACTCGAGACATGGCTACTACCTAAGTCCGATATACTATGCATGATTAGGTGTCACGAGGAACCTCCCGAGGATGCACGTGAAGACGAACAAGCTGCCAACTCCATGGATGAAGAGAACCAACTGAAATGGGCAAGCTCACCTTCCAGGCCACGGACATCCGGCCAAGTCCCCGGACATCCGTCCCCTGGAGCGTCTCCATCAGCAACAGCCAAGCTGGCCAAGTCTACAGGGCCCGGACATCCGGCGTCCAGCCCGGACATCCGGCCCCAGCCCGGAAATCCGTCCAAAGTCCCGGAAATCCGGCGCCACGCGCCAGGAACTACAGAAGCTCTCGCCTCCAGCCCGGACATCCAGCGACTTGGCCCGGACATCCGGCCCCTCCGAAAGCCCCGGACATCCGGCCCGATGCCCGGACATCCGGCCCCGCCTGTCTGCGCACAGTAAAGGGACGAAGCCCATGTACCTCTTCGCCCCTGAGGGAGTCCCGGACTAGGGGGTGTCCGGATAGCTGGACTATCATCATCGGCCGGACTCCAAGACTATGAAGATACAAGATTGAAGACTTCGTCCCGTGTCCGGATGGGACTTTCCTTGGCGTGGAAGGCAAGCTTGGCAATACGGATATGTAGATCTCCTACCATTGTAACCGACTCTGTGTAACCCTAGCCCTCTTCGGTGTCTATATAAACCGGAGGGTTTTAGTCCGTAGGACGAACAACCATCACAACAATCATTCCATAGGCTAGCTTCTAGGGTTTAGCCTCCTTGATCTCGTGGTAGATCTACTCTTGTACTACCCATATCATCAATATTAATCAAGCAGGAGTAGGGTTTTACCTCCATCGAGAGGGCCCGAACCTGGGTAAAAACATCGTGTCCCTTGTCTCCCGTTACCATCCGCCTAGACGCACAGTTCGGGACCCCCTACCCAAGATCCGCTGGTTTTGACACCGACATTGGTGCTTTCATTGAGAGTTCCTCTGTGTCGTCACCGATATGCTTGATGGCTCCTCTAATCATCAACAACAACGCGGTCCAGGGTGAGACTTTTCTCCCCGGATAGATCTTCGTTTTCGGCGGCTTTGCATTGCGGGCCAATTCGCTTGGCCATCTGGAGCAGATCGGAAGCTACGCCCCTGGCCATTAGGTCAGATTTGGAAGCCTAAACTTCATGGCTGACATCCGCGGAGACTTGATCTTCGACGGATTCGAGCCACAGCCGAGCGCGCCGCACTGTCACAATGGGCATGATTTAGCTCTGCCGCCGGACAGTGCCCTGGAGGCCGCACATAAGTCCGCACTGACCCTTAATTCGGAGCCGACCGCGCAGATCGAGGACGGATGGCTAGACACCGCCTCGGGGGCTGCAACCTTTACGGCGATGGAGCCGAATACTGACCTTGTCCCTTGTAAAGCCCGTAACTCCGAGGTGCCAGACTCCTTGCCGGACTCCGAACCTCCTGCGCCCCTACCAATCGAATCTGGTTGGGCGCCGATCATGGAGTTCACCGCCGCGGACATCTTTCAGCACTCACCCTTTGGTGACATCCTGAATTCGCTAAAGTATCTCTCGTTATCAGGAGAGCCCTGGCTGGACTGCGGTCAGGACGGTTGGGATGCAGACGACGAAGAAATTCAAAGCCCACCCACCACCCACTTTGTAGCCACTGTCGACGATCTAACCGACATGCTAGACTACGACTCCAAAGACATCGACGGCATGGACGACGATGCCGGAGACGACCAAGAACCAGCGCCTACGGGGCACAGGAAGACCACCTTGTCATATGACATATGTATGGGGACACCCCAAAAGGGAGCGATAATGAGGAACAACGGGACGCGGCGAAGGATAGTTCCCCCAAAAACAACCAAAGCGGCGACGCAAGCGCCGCCCCAAGTCCCGCCTCGATAACAACAGCACCCATAATGACCCAGCCGTAGAGCAGGGCAAACCAGTGGACGGCGAACATGCAACCAAGCAACCATCCGAACAGGATGAATCGGACAATCAACCCATCCTCGGCGAAAACAACAGTCCAGACGATCTCACGCCGGACACACCACCGGAGCATAAGAACCTTCACAAAAGTCTTGTCGCCACTGCAAGAAGTTTGAAGAAGCAGAAATGGAAGCTCAAAACAGCGGAAGACATACTCAGAATGAGGTGGAGCAAAGTACTCAAGACCGCGGACAAATACGGCAATAGCCATCAAGCAAAGAGCTACCCGAAGCGCAAGCTGCTGCCCGAATTTGATGAGGAGGCCGTAGAGCCCCCACAATTAAAAAGCAAAGAGGCCGCCTGGCTGGATAGATGACCAGATGACAGGCCAGGAGCGGCAAGCGGCGCCACACGCAAGCCGGCACATGACACACATAAAGATCCTCGCAAAACAGATGGCCCAGTCAGGTCCATTTATGGGCCAAAAAAGAGGGCCCCAGGAAGCAACACAACACGCCGAGTGTTTGAAGATAACGGCACACCTAAATACAGGGGCGTCGCACACCCACTATGTTTCACCGATGAGGTGCTGGATCATGAATTTCCAGCGGGATTCAAGCCCGTAAACATAGAGGCATACGACGGAACAACAGACCCCGGAGTCTGGATTGAGGATTACATCCTACACATACATATGGCTAGAGGAGACGATCTCCACGCCATAAAATATCTACCCCTCAAGCTCAAAGGGCCAGCTCGGCATTGGCTCAAAAGCCTCCCAGAAAATACCATTGGAAGTTGGGAAGAGCTCGAGGACGCGTTTAGAGCAAATTTTCAGGGGACTTATGTCCGCCCTCTGGATGCAGACGATTTAAGTCACATAAACCAACAGCCCGGAGAATCAGCGCGCAAATTCTGGAACAGGTTCCTCACCAAAAAGAACCAAATAGTCGACTGTCCGGACGCCGAAGCCCTAGCAGCTTTTAAACATAACGTCCGAGATGAATGACTTGCCAGACACCTCGGCCAGGAAAAGCCAAGAACAATGGCCGCGCTAACGAGCCTCATGACCCGCTTTTGCACGGGGGAAGATAGCTGGCTGCCAAGATGCAGCACCAGCGACCCGAGTACATCCGAGATCAGAGATGGAAATGGAAAATCACGGCGCAGAAAGGATCAGCGCCAAAACAAAGAAAATGGCCCAAAGAACACGGCGGTCAACGCCGGATTCAAAAGCTCGCAGCCGAACAACAAAACACTGCCTCTTAAGGACAACAGTGACGAGCTATCCAACCTCAACAAAATTTTGGATCGGATATGTCAAATCCACAGTACCCCCGGGAAGCCTGCAAACCACACCCACCGAAATTGTTGGGTCTTCAAACAGTCCGGCTGACTCAACGCCGAACACAAGGGGCTCGACACGCCAAGCGAGGACGACGACGAACCCCACCAGCAGAGCGCCGGAAAACAAAAGACTTTCCCACAAGAAGTTAAAACAGTAAACTCACTTCATGTGATTATACGGAACAATAGTGCGGCACCCGCTAAAGTACGCGTCGCACGGTCCACCCCAGCGGAATCCCGAGATTGGATGTCAAAACCAATTACTTTCGACCACCTGGATTATTCCAGAAGTATTCCAAACGCAGGATGGACTGCTCTGATATTGGATCCTATAATCGACGGACTACAATTTACACAAGTCCTAATGGATGGCGGCAGCGATTTAAACCTGCTATATCCGGACACAATCCACGAGTTAGGGATAGACCCTACTAAAATTTGCCATAGCCGCACTTCCTTCAAAGGAGTGACGCCAGGCCCTTACGCCAAGTGCACGGGCTCCTTACTACTAGAAGTTGTGTTCGGATCACCCGACAACTTCCGTCGCGAAAAGCTAATCTTCCATGTCGCCCCATTCAAAAGTAGCCATCAAGCACTATTGGACGTGAAGCTTTCGCCCGCTTTAACGCAATACCGCACTACGCGTCTCTTACACTCAAAATGCCCGGTCCACGCGGCATCATCTCATTAAAAGGTCGTTCAGGACCCCGGACACGGCTAGGCGAGTTCGGCATAAATAAACTAGGGGCTCCCTAGCCGCATACCCCTTCACAAGGGGCTGCACGTACGAACAATAAAGAGCCAATAAAAGCTCAACTTTATTCATTCATTCATACTTTGTTTTCAATACATTTTCTGCACGATTTCTTTTCAAGCTAAGTTCCTCTCTTTTACAGATGAACAGCGTGTACACCCGTCCAGGATACGGCACAACGGAGACACAGGCGCAGACGGCAGCAGGGACCCGTGGCAAGGATTCTTTTCAGATTAAGACCCTGCGTAAACCTTTCTTACTGTCTCTTGTTGATTCACATCCTACGGTTTTTCACCATAACCGACGAGGAGGCTGGCGTTTTGGCATCGGCCGCGTCAGAAATTCTCGCCTGTACCTGGACACTAGGGGCTTAGGGCATTGTTCTGCCCGTTATCATAAAGACCGAATACCTTAGGGAGTGTTCGGCGTCTCGAGTTAGGCCTTATATGCATCAGCTCCGAATCATGTCTTTGGTCAAATGTTGGGTTTGCCCGGCTCCTGTGTTTTGCTGCCTTACGTTCCGTATCATCTGCTAACGCGGCACCAGGAGAACTACTGCGATTGTGCCCCGGTTCGGCCGGGCGAGCACCTCAGTAGAGAAAGCCAAAAACTGACTGTCATGATACAGCGAGAGACTAGTCAACCACTCGATCGACTACCGGAATGTTTAGAATTCCTCCGCTTTGACGAAGGACCGTTTCCCGGTCAAGCACATACGCGCCCGAATTCGGAGAGCGCAGTGCCCCTAGGGGCTATATCGTAGCCCCACCTTCGAACTCCTATGGCTAAGTGAAAGTGATAAAGCATCATAGTCTGGTTGCCTCGTTTGCTACGCTACCACCTTCTTCACAGGACCAAGATGTTGTGATAGAGGCTAAGGTGTCTCGTCTTTCGATGAGATGATGGATTTCGCTTTGGTGGAAGTCGACTTTGACGATCCGACTACGAACGTGCGAGTACGTCGCGCCTTAGCAATCGCTAAACCAACTCCGGGAGGTTATTGACCACGCCGGAGCACGATCAACCTGACCACGAGGGTCTGTTTCCTGCGAGCAAACGAAGAACAAGCAAGAAACTGAGATTGCAATCTGGATATTGCGAATATAAGATGAAAGCTTTATTGATCAAGGTGGGGTTCTGTGACGCCTTTGTCTGGTCGTTGAACACAAACGAAGTACGCGAAGTTGCAACTATGGCGAACTTTTAATCTAAACAAAACCCAAAGTCTAAACGACGCCCTAAGGGCTGTATATATGGGGGAAAAGGAGGAAATTCGTGGCCCTTGAGGGTGGGGTCCGAAACCAACCATAACTCTTGTTTCCCCACACATACGGACTCTAAAAAATAGCCTATACTTAAGTATTTCGAAATTACATGGGCCTGGCCCAATAATAAGGTGACGCAGCACCTAGAATAGCCTATGGACGAATATTATGAAGTGGCGTCTTGTATATTTCGTCCAAGGCTTCATGCACTCCTTATGGTGGCTTTAAAGTCCTGAAATCATCACTTGTAACTCCGTTCTTGATCCCCTTGCGCATGCCATCAACTCCATGCGTGTTCTTGCTCCAATGTTCATCCTTCTCCAAGCTAGGCCCTTCATTTGTAAGCAAAACAAATGTATCCAATTTAGGCAGCAGTATATTCTCATGAACATTAGAATCATTACCAAGAAACGAAAGTACCTGGTAATTTAATTGGCGTGCACGAGCTCTAGTAATTGGTCCCGTATATGTAACAGTAGGGGCTGTGGGTGTAACAATGGTATTGATGTCCTCATCATCCTCCCCTTCTTGAAATGAAGTCGTCCTTTACGGAAGCTCATCTTCCTCACCCAAATAAGGCTTCAAATCTGCAATGTTAAAAGTGAGACTAACCCCAAAATCTGCAGGTAGCTCAAGTTTATATGCATTATCATTTATTTTCTCTAACACCTTAAAAGGACCATCAGCACGTGGCATTAGCTTTGATTTGTGCAAATTAGGAAATCTATCTTTACGCAAATGTAACCAAACAAGATCTCCAGGTGCAAACACAACATGTTTTCTACCCTTATCTCCAGCAAGTTTATATTTAGCATTCATACGCTCAATGTTTTCCTTAGTTAACTCAGGCATTTTTAAAATCAATTCAGAACGTTCTTTAGCATCAAAATTAACCTTCTCCGAAGATGGAAGAGGCAATAAATCAATAGGTGCACGAGGTAGGAAACCATACACAATTTCAAAAGGGCACATCTTAGTAGTAGAATGCAATGAACGATTATAAGCAAATTCAATATGAGGCAAGCATTCTTCCCTCATTTTCTTATTATTCTTCAAAACAGCCCTAAGCATAGTAGACAATGTTCTATTGACTACTTCAGTTTGTCCATCAGTTTGGGGGTGACAAGTAGTACTAAATAGCAGTTTAGTCCCCAACTTAGCCCATAAACATCTCCAAAAATGGCTAAGAAATTTAGTATCACGATCTGAAACAATAGTATTTGGCACACCATGCAAGCGAATAATTTCACGAAAGAACAAATCAGCAACATTAACAGCATCATCGCTTTTATGACATGGTATAAAGTGTGCCTGATAGAGGCAAAGGTGTCCCGTCTTTCGATGAGATGATGGATTTCGCTTTGGTGGAAGTCGACTTTGACGATCCGACTACGAACGTGCGAGGACGTCGCGCCTTAGCAATCGCTAAACCAACTCCGAGAGGTTATTGACCACGCCGGAGCACGATCAACCTGACCACGAGGGTCTGTTTCCTGCGAGCAAACGAAGAACAAGCAAGAAACTGAGATTGCAATCTGGATATTGCGAATATAAGATGAAAACTTTATTGATCAAGGTGGGGTTCTGTGACGCCTTTGTCTGGTCGTTGAACACAAACGAAGTACGCGAAGTTGCAGCTATGGCGAACTTTTAATCTAAACAAAACCCAAGGAAAAGCTACTAGATGGATCTACTTATATAGGAGCAAGGGGTGGCGGCCAAGGAGGTGGGAGGACGTCCCAAGGCAGCCAAAAACTAAATCTAGGTCGTACAAGGCCAATGGGCCCAAGTGGAGGTGATGTAACACCTTTGGACTTGTAGTTTGACTCGGATTCTGCTGCAGCATCAGATTGTTTCGTCCACAACTCAACGCTCTGGACGAATTTGAAGGTGATTCCAATTGGGTTGGAAAGTGCACGAAATCTAGTTTCCAACAAAAAAAGAATCACCCAATTCGGAGTCCGTATGAAAAACTTGTGTGCGTTTTGATTCAGGTATGTCTGTGCAGTCCGAATCTGAATCCAGAACGTGAGAGACTTGGACTCTATCTTCTCTTGGGCCAAAAGTGACGTGAGAGAACTTTTTGGACAGCAAATAAACATCTCTTTCTTCCTTATCTTCATATGTGGATTGTACAAATGTCCCATACACCTGCAATTAGACAAAACACAAAAGTGTGTGAAGTATTTTTGTTCTGGATAACATAAATAGATTATTGAATAGTTTGCACTAGAAATCACCTGACAAATATGCATATATGCAATATTTTTGGTCATATCCAAGGTATTCATGTCCTCATCATCCTCCCCTTCTTGAAAATAAAGCCGTCCTCGGCGTTGCTTAATCTGAAATGTGGCTAACAAAAGAGACAAGGTGTACATGTTGTATATGTATATGTCATCCATTTTTACTTCCCTTGATTTTTGCATATATGACACATGAATAGATGAGTAACTTGCATAGTTCATAAAATCTAAAGCCAAAAAATTAGCACAAGAAGTAGAAGGCATGAAAATATTGCAACTCAGTTTGCACATATAAGTGAAGCTCTTATTCATTTCAAAAGATTGACAATGTTCATCATTAAACCATCCCAACATTGGTGAATAAACATTACTTGCATCAAATTTACATGCTACAACATGCTTAAATAAGCAAATATGCAATAAGTCATTCAACACAGAATCATCACCAAGATTAGAGGTCATATCAAAATGATTAAACATTGGTTCTTTTGCATCAATAGTTAATTCAATGGGTGCACTCAAAATTGTTGGTATTTCAGTTGTTTGATCACATGGCAAAGTCAAATTATCAACGTAGTCCTCTAAAATAGGTGGTGTGATCAAAGTAGTGGGTAGCTCATCAGATGGTGCATTCAAATTGACAAGGCATTCATCATTCTCATGTAGAGATGGAAGATCAGTACCTTTGTGATTACCTCTTATGATCAACTCAGATGATGTAGCCACTCTCGAGGGCGATGTGTCACATGGTGGAGGTGATGTAGTCCTGACAACAACGGATGTGGTTGTCATAGTATGCCTAGTAGTTGAAGGAACAATCATATCAACTCTTGGAATGTGCACCGTGCGCTTGTTCTCCTCGTGGCCAACACGTCGTTTTATTTCCTGTTCAGCTTTGCAAGCAAGATGAAACAAATGGTCCATAGGATAACACTCTTCATGAATTAGTATCTCTTGAATATCAGGGTTTAATCCTCCCCAAAATCTATCCATAAAATCATCTTCACTTTCTTCTAAAGAGGAATGCAACAAGGTAGTTTGTAAATCATCATAATATTTTGTTATAGTTTCACTACCTTGTTTTAAGTGTTGCAACTTCTTAATCATGTCACGAGTATAATAAGCAGGGACGAAAGTATGTCGCATGGCAAGTTTCAAATCATCCCAAGTAGTAGGTATATAATCAGGGTGTAACCGACAATATTCACTCCACCAAACCAAAGCATAACCAGTGAAAGAACCAACCGCAACCTTAACCTTTTTATGTTCATCGAAATTATGGGAAGCAAATATATTTTTTATGTTGAACTCCCATTCAATATATAAAGCAGGTTTAAAACGGCCATTAAATGGCGGTATAGATACATTAACCTGATCATGTGCATTTGGATGTTTGTGCACCTCTCGTGACGGTTGTGGTATTTGCAAAGGTGGTGGCACGTCTCCCGCGATCGACAAAGCCCATGAATTGACTCTGGATCCTGTCATGATTAGTAGAACAAGAAACAAAACCCAAAAATAATGTTCCTATAACTACTAGGATGTGGTGGTAAAACGCTCACAGTAAAGCAAATATCAATGTCTTACAAGTTCTTACCATGCAGCAGGCAGTGATCGGCAACTAGCGGTGTCAAGTAACTCCGAATATTGAATAAAGCGATTGCCAGGGGAGCGTGCGTATACACGGTGTAGAAATATGTGGAGCTGGATTGGCTATATATGGTAGCAAAAGATTAGCAACAATCAATTCAAAGATGCAATGTTGAATAAACGCTCAATGACGGTACTGTGCTGGTCCTAGGCTAGACCGGACTAGAGACGCGAGCCTAGAACACTAATGAGGTCACGGCGTAGCACAACTAGCATCAATGAAGGATACTAAGTAGCTCTTGACAGCAAGGTATAAGTGAAGATCTCAACGGCAGTGAAGATAATGATGAAAAACAACTGCCAAGCAGGATATACAACAACTTTGTCTCCAACTTTCCTCTGAAAAAGTTTGTGCCAATTTTTTTGATTTTTTTTCTCCTTTTTTTCTCTGACTTTTTTTCTCTTTTTTTTCTCGTTTTTCTCTCTCTTTTTTCTCCCTCTTTCCAAAACAAACTAGATAAGACGCAGATTGGATCAAGCGAAGATGTGAACGATCTCAACTATTATTATGAAAATGAATGGTGGGTAGCACGTGGTGGAAATTGATGGATGGGTGGTGGACAGCGGAAGAGATAATGATGCAGCGGTGGCGTGACTAATGTGAACAGAACTCGAAACTCTAAAAAACTAGACTCTAAGACCAGCAACTTGACACGACGATGCAACCGCAAATTCAACAAAGCAAAAACCCTAAAAAGATTATGCAAAGGCTCAGATTGGTTCGGATATGATGAACTAACCCTAATTTTTTTGTGGCTTTTTCGTGGACTGTAGGTATGAAGAACAGACTCGATCTAATCTACGAAAAACTGTAAAATCTCACCGAGCAACCTGGAAATCTGATACCACTTGATAGAGGCAAAGGTGTCCCGTCTTTCGATGAGATGATGGATTTCGCTTTGGTGGAAGTCGACTTTGACGATCCGACTACGAACGTGCGAGGACGTCGCGCCTTAGCAATCGCTAAACCAACTCCGAGAGGTTATTGACCACGCCGGAGCACGATCAACCTGACCACGAGGGTCTGTTTCCTGCGAGCAAACGAAGAACAAGCAAGAAACTGAGATTGCAATCTGGATATTGCGAATATAAGATGAAAACTTTATTGATCAAGGTGGGGTTCTGTGACGCCTTTGTCTGGTCGTTGAACACAAACGAAGTACGCGAAGTTGCAGCGATGGCGAACTTTTAATCTAAACAAAACCCAAGGAAAAGCTACTAGATGGATCTACTTATATAGGAGCAAGGGGTGGCGGCCAAGGAGGTGGGAGGACGTCCCAAGGCAGCCTAAAACTAAATCTAGGTCGTACAAGGCCAATGGGCCCAAGTGGAGGTGATGTAACACCTTTGGACTTGTAGTTTGACTCGGATTCTGCTGCAGCATCAGATTGTTTCGTCCACAACTCAAAGCTCCGGACGAATTTGAAGGTGATTCCAATTGGGTTGGAAAGTGCACGCAATCTAGTTTCCAACAAAAAAAGAATCACCCAATTCGGAGTCCGTATGAAAAACTTGTGTGCGTTTTGAGTCAGGTATGTCTGTGTAGTCCGAATCTGAATCCAGAACGTGAGAGACTTGGACTCTATCTTCTCTTGGGCCAAAAGTGACGTGAGAGAACATTTTGGACAGCAAATAAACATCTCTTTCTTCCTTATCTTCATATGTGGATTGTACAAATGTCCCATACACCTGCAATTAGACAAAACACAAAAGTGTGTGAAGTATTTTTGTTCTGGATAACATAAATAGATTATTGAATAGTTTGCACTAGAAATCACCTGACAAATATGCATATATGCAATATTTTTGGTCATATCCAAGGTAGTCATGTCCTCATCATCCTCCCCTTCTTGAAAATAAAGCCGTCCTCGGCGTTGCTTAATCTGAAATGTGGCTAACAAAAGAGACAAGGTGTACATGTTGTATATGTATATGTCATCCATTTTTACTTCCCTTGATTTTTGCATATATGACACATGAATAGATGAGTAACTTGCATAGTTCATAAAATCTAAAGCCAAAAAATTAGCACAAGAAGTAGAAGGCATGAAAATATTGCAACTCAGTTTGCACATATAATTGAAGCTCTTATTCATTTCAAAAGATTGACAATGTTCATCATTAAACCATCCCAACATTGGTGAATAAACATTACTTGCATCAAATTTACATGCTACAACATGCTTAAACAAGCAAATATGCAATAAGTCATTCAACACAGAATCATCACCAAGATTAGAGGTCATATCAAAATGATTAAACATTGGTTCTTTTGCATCAATGGTTAATTCAATGGGTGCACTCAAAATTGTTGGTATTTCAGTTGTTTGATCACATGGCAAAGTCAAATTATCAACGTAGTCCTCTAAAATAGGTGGTGTGATCAAAGTAGTGGGTAGCTCATCAGATGGTGCATTCAAATTGACAAGGCATTCATCATTCTCATGTAGAGATGGAAGATCAGTACCTTTGTCATTACCTCTTATGATCAACTCAGATGATGTAGCCACTCTCGGGGGCGATGTGTCACATGGTGGAGGTGATGTAGTCCTGACAACAACGGATGTGGTTGTCATAGTATGCCTAGTAGTTGAAGGAACAATCATATCAACTCTTGGAATGTGCACCGTGCGCTTGTTCTCCTCGTGGCCAACACGTCGTTTTATTTCCTGTTCAGCTTTGCAAGCAAGATGAAACAAACGGTCCATAGGATAACACTCTTCATGAATTAGTATCTCTTGAATATCACGGTTTAATCCTCCCCAAAATCTATCCATAAAATCATCTTCACTTTCTTCTAAAGAGGAATGCAACAAGGTAGTTTGTAAATCATCATAATATTTTGTTACAGTTTCACTACCTTGTTTTAAGTGTTGCAACTTCTTAATCATGTCACGAGTATAATAAGCAGGGACGAAAGTATGTCGCATGGCAAATTTCAAATCATCCCAAGTAGTAGGTATATAATCAGGGTGTAACCGACAATATTCACTCCACCAAACCAAAGCATAACCAGTGAAAGAACCAACCGCAACCTTAACCTTTTTATGTTCATCGAAATTATGGGAAGCAAATATATTTTTTATGTCGAACTCCCATTCAATATATAAAGCAGGTTTAAAACGGCCATTAAATGGTGGTATAGATACATTAACCTGATCATGTGCATTTGGATGTTTGTGCACCTCTCGTGACGGTTGTGGTATTTGCAAAGGTGGTGGCACGTCTCCCGCGATCGACAAAGCCCATGAATTGACTCTGGATCCTATCATGATTAGTAGAACAAGAAACAAAACCCAAAAATAATGTTCCTATAACTACTAGGATGTGGTGGTAAAACGCTCACAGTAAAGCAAATATCAATGTCTTACAAGTTCTTACCATGCAGCAAGCGGTGATCGGCAACCAGCGGTGTCAAGTAACTCCGAATAATGAGTAAAGCGATTGCCAGGGGAGCGTACGTATACACGGTGTAGAAATATGTGGAGCTGGGTTGGCTATATATGGTAGCAAAAGATTAGCAATAATCAATTCAAAGATGCAATGTTGAATAAACGCTCAACACGGTACTGTGCTGGTCCTAGGCTAGACCGGACTAGAGACGCGAGCCTAGAACACTAATGAGGTCACGGCGTAGCACAACTAGCATCAATGAAGGATACTAAGTAGCTCTTGACAGCAAGATATAAGTGAAGATCTCAACGGCAGTGAAGATAATGATGAAAAACAACTGCCAAGCAGGATATACAACAACTTTGTCTCCAACTTTCCTCTGAAAAAGTTTGTGCCGATTTTCTTGATTTTTTTTCTCCTTTTTTTCTCTGACTTTTTTTCTCTTTTTTTTCTCGTTTTTTTCTCTCTTCTTTTCTCCCTCTTTCCAAAACAAACTAGATAAGACGCAGATTGGATCAAGTGAAGATGTGAACGATCTCAAATATTATTATGACAATGAATGGTGGGTAGCACGTGGTGGAAATTGATGGATGGGTGGTGGACAGCGGAAGAGATAATGATGCAGCGGTGGCGTGACTAATGTGAACAGAACTCAAAACTCTAAACGAACTAGACACTAAGACCAGCAACTCGACACGACGATGCAACCGATAATTCAACTATGCAAGCAATGAAAAGAAAATTGCAAAGGCTCAGACTGGCTTGGACCAAGGATGAATAGATCTAACTCTTTTTGGTGGCTTTTTCTTGGACAATAGGTAAGAAAATAAATCTAATCTAGGAAAACTGGAAATTCTCACCGAGCAACCTGAAAACTGATACCACTTGATAGAGGCAAAGGGTGTCCCGATCTTTCGATGAGATGATAAATATCAATTTGGTGAAGATGACTTTGACGATCCGACTACAAACGTGCACGACGTTGCGCCTTAGCAATCGCTAAACCAACTCTGAGAGGTTATTGACCACGCCGGAGCACAATCAACCTGACCACGAAGGTCTATTCCTGCAAGCAATCGAAGAACAAGCAAAAATATGATAAAATCAATCTGAATATTGCGAGTATATATGAAGTATTGATAAAGGTGGGGATCCGTAAGCGGTCTTGGTCTGGTCGTTGGACACAAACGAAGTACACGAAGTTGCAATGGCTAACTTTTAATTAAACAAATCCCCAGGAAAAGCTACTAGATGGATCTACTTATATAGGAGCAAGGGGTGGCGGCCAAGGAGGTGGGAGGACGTCCCAAGGCAGCCTAAAACTAAATCTAGGTCGTACAAGGCCAATGGGCCCAAGTGGAGGTGATGTAACACCTTTGGACTTGTAGTTTGACTCGGATTCTGCTGCAGCATCAGATTGTTTCGTCCACAACTCAAAGCTCCGGACGAATTTGAAGGTGATTCCAATTGGGTTGGAAAGTGCACGCAATCTAGTTTCCAACAAAAAAAGAATCACCCAATTCGGAGTCTGTATGAAAAACTTGTGTGCGTTTTGAGTCAGGTATGTCTGTGCAGTCCGAATCTGAATCCAGAACGTGAGAGACTTGGACTCTATCTTCTCTTGGGCCAAAAGTGACGTGAGAGAACATTTTGGACAGCAAATAAACATCTCTTTCTTCCTTATCTTCATATGTGGATTGTACAAATGTCCCATACACCTGCAATTAGACAAAACACAAAAGTGTGTGAAGTATTTTTGTTATGGATAACATAAATAGATTATTGAATAGTTTGCACTAGAAATCACCTGACAAATATGCATATATGCAATATTTTTGGTCATATCCAAGGTAGTCATGTCCTCATCACCATTGTGGCCAAAGCATACCGAGCCGGATTTTACTGGCCACTTTCCAATGAGATGGCGAAAGAAATAGTGGACAAATGTGAAGGCTGTAAGTTTTACTCCAACATGTCCCATAAGCCTGCGTCAGCTCTGAAGACTATTCCACTCGTCTAGCCTTTTGCTATCTGGGGATTGGACATGGTTGGACCTCTGAGGACTGGCAGGAGCGGATTTACCCATGTGCTGGTGGCAGTTGACAAGTTTACCAAATGGATCGAAGCCAAGCCCATTAAAAACCTTGAAGCAAGTACAACTGTAAGTTTCATCAGAGAATTGATATTCAGATATGGTGTTCCGCACAGCATCATCATGGATAACAGGTCGAACTTCGACTCTGACGAATTCAGAGCCTTTTGTGCTTCCCAAGGCACCAGGGTCGATTACGCTTCGGTCGCCCATCCTCAGTCGAATGGGCAGGCTGAAAGAGCAAATGGGTTGATTATCAAAGGACTGAAACCGCGATTGATGCGTGACCTCAAGCATACAGCAGGAGCCTGGGTCGATGAACTTCCATCAATACTTTGGGGATTGAGGACAACTCCTAATCGGTCGACTGGACGAACTCCATTCTTCTTAGTCTATAGAGCTGAAGCTGTACTCCCGAGTGATCTGCTCCACAATGCGCCCCGAGTCGAGCTCTTCTGAGAAGAGGAAGCATAACAGGCTCGACAAGATGCAGTCGATCTCCTGGAAGAAGAAAGAGAGCTGGCCTTAACCTGGTCGACCATTTATCAATAAGACCTGCGTCAATTCCATGCCAAAAACGTAAGGGGTCGGGCATTTCAGGAAGGAGACTTGGTTCTTCGAGTGGACCAGCAGAAACCACACAAGCTCGCTCCTGTTTGGGAAGGCCCTTTCGTCGTCACCAAAGTCCTCCACAACGGAGCATATCGTCTTTTCAACGTCGAGCACAATAAAGATGAGCCACGCGCTTGGAATGCGGAACTGCTCGACGTTGAGATGTAATAAGAGGCTTAGCTGCAGTCCAGTACTCGCCTAAGTGTTAGAAAATCCTGCCGAGTGGTGAGCCATCCTCTCACTCGGAGGCTTAGCTGCAGTCCAGTACTCGCCTAAGTTTAAAAGGTCCTACCAAACGGTACGGGTCGACCACGACTGATAAAGGCTAAGGTGTCCCGTCTTTCGATGAGATGATGGATTTCGCTTTGGTGGAAGTCGACTTTGACGATCCGACTACGAACGTGCGAGGACGTCGCGCCTTAGCAATCGCTAAACCAACTCCGAGAGGTTATTGACCACGTCGGAGCACGATCAACCTGACCACGAGGGTCTGTTTCCTGCGAGCAAACGAAGAACAAGCAAGAAACTGAGATAGCAATCTGGATATTGCGAATATAAGATGAAAGCTTTATTGATCAAGGTGGGGTTCTGTGACGCCTTTGTCTGGTCGTTGAACACAAACGAAGTACGCGAAGTTGCAGCTATGGCGAACTTTTAATCTAAACAAAACCCAAAGTCTAAACGGTGCCCTAAGGGCTGTATATATGGAGGAAGAGAGGGGAATTTCGTGGCCCTTGGTGGAGGGGTCCGAAATCAACCCTATCTCTTGTTTCCCCACACATACGGACTCTAAAAATAGCCTATACTTATGTATTTCGAAATTACATGGGCCTGGCCCAATAAAAAGGTGACGCAGCACCTATAATAGCCTCTGGACGAAATTTATGAAGTGGCATCTTGTATATTTCGTCCAAGGCTTCATGCACTCTTATGGTGGCTTCAAAGTCCTGAAATCATCACTTGTAACTTCGTTCTGGTTCCCCTTGTGCATGGCATCTTCTCCATGCTTGCTCTTGCTCCAATGTCCATCCTTCTCCAAGCTAGGCCCTTCATTTGTAAGCAAAACAAATGTATCCAATTTAGGCAGCATCATATTCTCATGAACATTCGAATCATTACCAAGAAACGAAAGTACCTGATAATTTAATTGGCGTGCGCGAGCTCTAGTAATTGGTCCAGTATATGTAGCAGTAGGGGCTGTGGGTGTAACAATGGTATTGATGTCCTCATCATCCTCCCCTTCTTGAAATGAAGTCGTCCTCGACGGAAGCTCATTTTCCTCACCCAAATAAGGCTTCAAATCTGCAATGTTAAAAGTGGGACTAACCCCAAAATCTGCAGGCAACTCAAGTTTATATGCATTATCATTTACTTTCTCCAACACCTTAAAGGGACCAGCAGCACGTGGCATTAGCTTTGATTTGCGCAAATCAGGAAATCTATCCTTACGCAAATGTAACCAAACAAGATCTCCAGGTGCAAACACAACATGTTTTCTACCCTTATCTCCAGCAAGTTTATATTTAGCATTCATACGCTCAATGTTTTCCTTAGTTAACTCATGCATTTTTAAAATCAATTCAGCACGTTCTTTAGCATCAAAATTAACCTTCTCCGAAGATGGAAGAGGCAACAAATCAATAGGTGCACGAGGTAGGAAACCATACACAATTTCAAAAGGGCACATCTTAGTAGTAGAATGCAATGAACGATTATAAGCAAATTCAATATGAGGCAAGCATTCTTCCCACATTTTCTTATTATTCTTCAAAACAGCCCTAAGCATAGTAGACAATGTTCTATTGACTACTTCAGTTTGTCCATCAGTTTGGGGGTGACAAGTAGTACTAAATAGCAGTTTAGTCCCCAACTTAGCCCATAAACATCTCCAAAAGTGGCTAAGAAATTTAGTATCACGATCTGAAACAATAGTATTTGGCACACCATGCAAGCGAATAATTTCACGAAAGAACAAATCAGCAACATTAACAGCATCATCGCTTTTATGACATGGTATAAAGTGTGCCATTTTCGAGAATCTATCCACGACAACAAATATGCTATCCCTCCCCTTCTTTGTTCGAGGTAAACCTAAAACAAAGTCCATAGATATATCCTCCCAAGGAACACTAGGTACAGGCAAAGGCATATATAAACCATGAGGATTGAGTCGTGACTTAGCTTTTTGACATGTAGTGCAGCGAGCAACAAAACGCTCAACATCCCGTCTCATCTTTGGCCAAAAGAAATGTGTAGCAAGTACGTCCTCCGTCTTCTTCACGCCAAAGTGTCCCATTAATCCTCCCCCATGCGCCTCCTGCAACAGCAAAAGACGAACGGAGCTAGCTGGAATGCATAGCTTGTTAGCACGAAACACAAATCCATCGTTAACGACAAACTTGTTCCACATTCTTCCTTCTTTACAATTCTGCATTACATCTTTAAAATCAGCATCATGCACATATTGATCTTTGATGGTCTCCAAACCAAATATTTTGAAGTCAAGTTGTGAAAGCATAGTATAGCGACGAGACAATGCATCAGCAATAACATTTTCTTTTCCCTTCTTGTGTTTAATGACATAAGGGAAAGTCTCAATGAATTCAACCCATTTAGCATGTCTACGATTCAGTTTAGCTTGACTTTTAATATGTTTCAAAGATTCATGATCAGAATGTATAACAAATTCTTTGGGCCATAAATAATGTTGCCATGTTTCTAAAGTCCGAACAAGAGCATATAATTCTTTATCATAAGTAGAATAATTCAGACTAGGCCCACTCAATTTTTCAGAAAAGTATGCAACAGCTTTGCCATCTTGTAATAACACACCTCCTAATCCAATTCCACTAGCATCACATTCAAGCTCAAAAGTCTTATTAAAATCAGGAAGTTGGAGTAAAGGAGCATGTGTCAACTTATCTTTCAATACCGTGAAGGCTTCTTCCTGTGCGGTACCCCACAGAAAAGGCACATCTTTCTTTGTAAGCTCATTGAGAGGTGCAGCAATGGTGCTGAAATCTCTCACAAAACGCCTATAGAATCCAGCGAGGCCAAGGAAACTCCTCACTTGTGTGACCGTTTTGGGCTGCGGCCAACTCTCAATAGCTTCAATCTTGGCTTTATCAACTTCAATTCCCTGTGGAGTAACAACATAGCCAAGAAAAGATACTCGGTCGGTGCAAAAGGTGCACTTTCCAAGGTTACCAAACAAACGTGCATCACGTAGAGCAATAAAAATAGCACGTAAATGTTCCAAATGTTCCTCCAAAGATTTGCTATAAATCAATATGTCATCAAAGTAAACTACCACAAATCGTCCAATGAAAGCACGTAAAACTTCGTTCATTAACCTCATGAAAGTACTAGGTGCATTAGTTAACCCAAAAGGCATGACCAACCACTCATATAATCCAAACTTAGTTTTAAATGCTGTTTTCCATTCATCTCCCAATTTCATACGAATTTGATGGTATCCACTACGCAAATCAACTTTGGAGAATATTGTAGAGCCACTCAATTCATCAAGCATATCATCTAGCCTAGGAATAGGATGACGATAACGAATAGTAATATTATTAATGCCTCTACAATCAACGCACATACGTGATGTACCATCCTTTTTCGGCACTAGAATAATAGGAACAGCACAAGGACTAAGGGATTCGCGTATATAACCTTTGTCGAGAAGCTCTTGTACTTGACGCATAATCTCCTTCGTCTCCTCTGGATTGGTACGGTATGGTGCACGGTTTGGCAGTGAAGCACCGGGAATTAAGTCAATCTGATGCTCAATCCCTCGAATAGGCGGTAATCCCGGTGGCACGTCTTGTGGAAAGACGTCAGCGAACTCCTGCAAAATGTTAGTGATAGCAGGAGGCAAAGAGGAAGGCACGTCCTCGAATGAAAATAATGCCTCTGTGCACACAAAAGCATAGCAAACAGATTTGCTAAAATCTAGATCATCAATATCAGATTTGGTGGCAAGTAAACATGCACTTTTCAATTTAATTTCAGAAGCAACACTAGATTGTTTATTATTATTAGGCTGCATTTGTTGCTCAAATTCTTTTGCCACAATCTGATTTTCACTCTTAGTTTTCTCCTGTTTTGCTTTATTAGCTCTATTAATATCATCTTTCAAAATGGAATCAGGAGTCATAGGAAGCAAAGTAATATTTTTATCCTTATGAACAAGAGTATACTGATTGTTTCTACCATGGTGAATAGAATTTTTATCAAATTGCCATGGTCTACCAAGTAATAAGGAACATGCTTGCATAGGTACCACATCACAATCAACATAATCAGCATATGTAGAGATACTAAAATGTACACGAACAGTACGTGTTACCTTAACCTTGCCGCTGTTGTTGAACCATTGGATGTAGTAAGGATGTGGATGTGGTCTTGTGGTGAGAGATAGCTTCTCCACCATCTCCATGCTAGCCAAGTTGTTGCAACTCCCTCCATCTATGATCACGCGAACAGAACGTTCCTTCACAACTCCCTTTGTATGGAACAAATTATGCCTCTGATTTTGCTCAGCTTGTGTAACCTGCACACTCAAAACACGTTGAGCAACTAAACATTCATACCTGTCAGCATCTTCAGGAGCCATTTATTGCGTCTCATGATCAGAATCGTCTCCACCGTGTTCGTCACGTGTAATAAGAGCCAAAGTCTCCTCATCAAAGTCACTAGCGGACTCATACCCACCATCCTCAGTAACAATCATCACACGCTTAGATGGGCATTCTCTCGCATAATGACCTCCACCCTTGCAACGTCGACAAATAATATCATGTGTTTGCCCTGTTGATGCCATGGATGAAGAAGAGCTCTTTGCAGGCCCAGAAGGTGTGCTCTTGGCAGATAGTGGTGATTGTGCCTGCTTTATTGTATCATGGTTGGAGGTGGCAGCCGACGGAGGCGCCGGTGTAGCAGAACGGGAGGAAGTAGATGATGCACGTGGTGTCCATGATGAAGGTCGACCTGTAGAAAAGTTAGTCCGCGCCAATGCCTGTCGATCCTGTACTTCACGTTCAGCTTTACAAGCAAGATGGAATAAACGAGTGATATTAGTATACTCCTTATAGTCTAGAATGGTCTGAATCTCTCTATTTAATCCACCCAGAAAACGTGCAAGCATAGCTTCATTCTCCTCAACAATACCACATCTAATCATGCCAGTTTGTAATTCCTGATAATATTCTTCTACAGAATTTTTTCCTTGTCTTAAGCGCTGTAATTTTTGAAGCAATTCACGTTGATAATATGGTGGAACCCAACGAGTACGCATAGCAGTTTTCAAAGCAGCCCAAGTAGCGGGAATAGGATATAATCTACAATGTTCAGACCACCATACACATGCAAAACTAGTGAAAGCACAAACAGCAGCAGCAACCCGTCTCTCCTCGGGATATTGTAAACATGTAAAACGTTGTTCAGTTTCTAACTCCCAAGTAAGATATATATCAGGAACATATCTACCCTCAAATGGTGGAATATTCAATTTCAGTTTAGGAATATGGACATCATCTCGTACCTGAGGTGGTGGTGCAGGCCTACCATTACGAATATATACCTGAGGTCGACCTGGTGGTGGTGGTGCTGGTGGCTGCACGTAGTGCTGATTTTGATCAACCTCATCCTCATAATCGCCCGCATACTCAACATCCTCCTGGGTACCACCAGCAGCAGTAGCAGGGGCGAAAGAAGCATCAACAACATGAACAGCAGCACCAGAAGTTTGGCCATCCTCAATAGGAACACGCCTCGCTCGTCCATACTGATTCGAAAGGATGCGTTGTTGTTGTTGTTGTTGTTGTTGTTGGAGAGGTGCGTTAGGTGCAGCGGGTGGTGGTGGTGGAAGACGCGCGAGCAATTCATTAAATTTGTTATCGAGCTTTGTTTCGAACGTCTTCTCCATGCCATCTATCTTCTCCATGGCCTCTTCAAATCTGTTTAGCACATCTTGCACCTGTCCACTCATCATTTGCTGAAACTTATCATGAAGCTCCTTGTTCGATAAATTCTCCCAGTCAGTCACGTCGGCTTGTGATCCTGGCATGGTTAGCAGCAATAGAAACACACAAGAATATGATCCTACAGACTACGAACAAGTGGTGGTGGTGGGTGTCACAAATCCGTCAAGCAAAACTCAAATTCTTACCAGTTCTTAGCCAGCAGCAGGCGGTGATCGGCAACCGTTGTAGTCAAAAACTCTCAAAGCTTGGATAGAGCGAGTACCAGGGAGAGTCAAACACACGACGTAGATGTATGTGGAGCTGGGAAGGCTTATAATATGGTAGCAAAAAGGATCAGCAATAATCAATTCAGAGATGCAAAGTTGAATAAACGCTCAACGACGGTACTGTGCTGGTCCTAGGCTAGACCGTGCTAGAGACGCGAGCCTAGAACACTAACAAAAATCACGGCGCTGCACGTAAACAAGGGAAAAGCACACTCTGGATTTTTTTTTTCGCTCTTTTTTTTTGCGCTCTTTTTTTTTTTGCGCTGCTCTTTTTTTTTTTTTTTTTTTTGCGAAAAAATCACTATAATGGCGAGTGTCTCAAAACTCTTCCTAGGTCAAACTGACAGGATGGGCACGAAATTTTTTCGACCAATTTTTTTTTTTCGTTTTTTCGACTGCCCGGACCCAAAAACTGGAAACGGGTCAAAAAAAACTTCCTATAATGGCACCTGTCTCAAAACACTCAGAAACACCTAAAAATAGGATAGCCAGAAATTTTTTCGAAAAATGCGTTTTCGAAAAATTTTGGGCCTAAACGGAGCGTGGTTTCCAGACTCTTTTTTTTTTTTTTTTCGAAACCTACTCCGGCAAGGAAACACGAATCGGAAACTAGATGGATCCCGAAAACAAACCTAATAAACAAGGAACTCGGATTGGTGGTGGATATATGGTGGTGGTATATGGCAGCGGTGGTGGTAGCGGTGGTAGTATATGGATATGGATCGGTGGTGGTATATGGACACGGATTGGTGGTGGTATATGGATACGGATTCGAAGTGGTGGTGGTAGATGACAGGGGCGATGATGATGGTGCAGCGGCGGCGTGACAACTTATGACCAGAACTCGAAACTCTAAAAGACTAGACTCTAAGACCAGCAACTAGACCGACGATGCAACCGCAAATTCAACAAAGCAAAACCCTAAAAAGATTATGCAAAGGCTCAGATTGGTTCGGATATGATGAACTAACCCTAAATTTTTTTTTGTGGCTTTTTCGTGGACTATAGGTATGAAGAACAGACTCGATCTAAACTACGAAAAACTGGAAAATCTCACAGAGCAACCTGGAAATCTGATACCACTTGATAAAGGCTAAGGTGTCCCGTCTTTCGATGAGATGATGGATTTCGCTTTGGTGGAAGTCGACTTTGACGATCCGACTACGAACGTGCGAGGACGTCGCGCCTTAGCAATCGCTAAACCAACTCCGAGAGGTTATTGACCACGCCGGAGCACGATCAACCTGACCACGAGGGTCTGTTTCCTGCGAGCAAACGAAGAACAAGCAAGAAACTGAGATAGCAATCTGGATATTGCGAATATAAGATGAAAGCTTTATTGATCAAGGTGGGGTTCTGTGACGCCTTTGTCTGGTCGTTGAACACAAACGAAGTACGCGAAGTTGCAGCTATGGCGAACTTTTAATCTAAACAAAACCCAAAGTCTAAACGGTGCCCTAAGGGCTGTATATATGGAGGAAGAGAGGGGAATTTCGTGGCCCTTGGTGGAGGGGTCCGAAATCAACCCTATCTCTTGTTTCCCCACACATACGGACTCTAAAAATAGCCTATACTTATGTATTTCGAAATTACATGGGCCTGGCCCAATAAAAAGGTGACGCAGCACCTATAATAGCCTCTGGACGAAATTTATGAAGTGGCATCTTGTATATTTCGTCCAAGGCTTCATGCACTCTTATGGTGGCTTCAAAGTCCTGAAATCATCACTTGTAACTTCGTTCTGGTTCCCCTTGTGCATGGCATCTTCTCCATGCTTGCTCTTGCTCCAATGTCCATCCTTCTCCAAGCTAGGCCCTTCATTTGTAAGCAAAACAAATGTATCCAATTTAGGCAGCATCATATTCTCATGAACATTCGAATCATTACCAAGAAACGAAAGTACCTGATAATTTAATTGGCGTGCGCGAGCTCTAGTAATTGGTCCAGTATATGTAGCAGTAGGGGCTGTGGGTGTAACAATGGTATTGATGTCCTCATCAACGACCCCCCCCCCCCCCCCCCCGAGGCTACACCGTCAAGAAGAAGGACGAGATTGTGAGAGCAATCCTCTCACTCGGGAGCTTAGCTGCAGTCCAGTACTCGCCTAAGTTTGAAAAATCCTACCGAGCGGTGAGCAATCCTCCCACTCGGAGGCTTAGCTGCAGTCCAGGTACTCGCCTAAGTTTGAAAAATCCTACCGAGGGGTGAGCAATCCTCCCACTCGGGGGCTTAGCTGCAGTCCAGTACTTGTCTAAGTTTGAAAAATCCTACCGAGCGGTGAGCAATCCTCCCACTCGGGGGCTTAGCTGCAGTCCAGTACTCGCCTAAGTTTGAAAAATCCTACCAAGTGGCGAGCAATCCTCTCGCTCGGGGGCTTAGCTGTAGTCTAGTACTCGCCTAAGTATAAAAAATCCTACCAAGTGACGAGTAATCCTCTCACTCGGGGGCTTAGCTGTAGTCCAGTACTCGCCTAAGTTCGAAAAATCCGACTGAATGATACGGGTCGACCACGACCCCTCCCCCTGGGGCTGCACCGTCTAGAAGAAGGACAAGACTGTGCATGCTGTCAAAGGCTCATACGACAGCCAACGCCAAGGCAAGCCGCTTTCAGGAACGTCAAGACCATTGCTGAATGCCTCGCTGATGAGCTGATCAATGCTACCACAAGCTCATCCAACAGCTAGCACCAAGATGAGCTGCATCCATGAGTTGATCAATCTAGCTGAGTGGTGCGGGTCGACCACGACCCCCCTCCGGGGCTGCACCGTCAAGAAGAGGGATGAGATTGTGCGCACTGTCAAAGGCTCATCCAACGGCTGGTGCCAAGGCAAACTGCTGTTAGGAACGTCAAGACTATTGCTGAGTGCCTTGCTGATGAGCTGATCAATGCTGCTCAAGGCTCTTCCAACATGTCGATTGCGGATCCTTCCTCAGAAGCTGCATCGAAAGTACAAAAACCAATCCGAGAGAAGAACGAATTTCACTCGAAGATAAACAGAACATATTCAAAGATAAGTCCAAAGACGACGAAGATTAAAGTACTCGGGCATCAGTCCCGAAGGAGTTTTGATGATTACAAAATCACTCAGCATTCCGAGGCAAATGAGGGTGAAGCATAATTTTTTTTTCAATCACTCGACGGGAGAAGGGATGGCTGGATCGCAGAAGCTGTCAAGGTCGATGCTGTCAGCAATATGAGTGGGTGCCTCAAGGAAGGTGTCCATGAAGGACTAGAAGGAGTGCTTCTTAGTATTCACAACTTTAAGGGCTGCTAACTTGTCTTCTCTAGCCTCCTTGCAGTGCACTCGAACCAATGACAGGGCGACGTTAGCACCACAACGAGCAGATGACTTCTTCCACTCTTGCACTCAGCCAGGAATCTGATTGAGTTAAGTCATCAGCGACTCGAGGTCTTGAGAAAGTTCCGCCTGAGGCCAGAGTTCGGCGTCCACTCAAGTCATCGCAGCCTTCAGTCGAGCCAGATAGGCAACAGCGCCGTCCAAGCGTGATTCCAATCGCAGCAAGTTCATCGCAACGTCATCTTTCACGGGACAATTGACGGGGTCGAGACCTGTCTCGACCTGCCCGGTTTCAGCTTCAAAGTCCTAGCAAAGTTTTGTTCCATCACGAAAAATAATGAGTCGACAATATTACAAAATACTTCGATCGACGACAATTAACCAGTCAAGTGACTATACCTTCAAGCTTCAGAACAAGTTTCGCGGCAAGTTGTCCCAGATTGGACTCTAACTTGCCTGTCTTGGCTCTGAGGCCTCCAACTTCACTGGTCAGGTTCTCCTTGTCCTTCTTCAGTTGCTCTATGATGTCTACTACACAACCTTCTTCTTGTAGACATTGTTGGCCTGCAAGTGCACATGTTTGTAGGACAGTAGCAAATTTCCCTCAAGTGGATGACCTAAGGTTTATCAATCCGTGGGAGGCGTAGTATGAAGATGGTCTATCTCAAACAACCCTGCAACCAAATAACAAAGAGTCTCTTGTGTCCCCAACACACCCAATACAATGATAAATTGTATAGGTGCACTAGTTCGGCGAAGAGATGGTGATACAAGTGCAATATGGATAGTAGATATAGGTTTTTGTTATCTGAAAATATAAAAACAACAAGGTAACTAATGATAAAAGTGAGCGTAAACGGTATTGCAATGATAGGAAACAAGGCCTAGGGTTCATACTTTCACTACTGCAAGTTCTTTCAACAAAAATAACATAGATGGATCATATAACAATCCCTCAACATGCAACAAAGAGTCACTCCAAAGCCACTAATAGCGGAGAACAAACGTAGAGATTATGGTAGGGTACGAAACCACCTCAAAGTTATTCTTTCGGATCGATCTATTAAAGAGTTCGTACTAGAATAACACCTTAAGACACAAATCAACCAAAACCCAAATGTCACCTAGATACTCCATTGTCACCTCAAGTATCCGTGGGCATGATTATACGATATGCATCACACAATCTCAGATTCATCCAACCAACACAAAGTACTTCAAAGAGTGCCCCAAAGTTTCTACCGGAGAGTCAAGAAAACGTGTGCCAACCCCTACGCATAGGTTCATGGGCAGAACCCGCAAGTTGGTCACCAAAACATACATCAAGTGGCACGTGATATCCCATTGTCACCACAGATAAACGCGGCAAGACATACATCAAGTGTTCTCAAATCAAAGACTCAATCCGATAAGATAACTTCAAGAGGGAAACTCAATTCATCACAAGAGAGTAGAGGGGGAGAAACATCATAAGATCCAACTATAATAGAAAAGCTCGCGATACATCAAGATCGTGCCATAGAGAGAACACGAGAGAGAGAGAGAGATCAAACACATAGCTACTGGTACATACCCTCAGCCCCGAGGGTGAACTACTCCCTCCTCGTCATGGAGAGTGCCGGGATGATGAAGATGGCCACCGGTGATGGGTTCCCCCTCCGGCAGGGTGCCGGAACGGATTCCCAAGAGGTTTTTGGTGGCTACAGAGGCTTGCAGCGGCAGAACTCCCGATCTATCTTGATATTCGATGTTTTTAGGGTACGTATGCTTATATAGGCGAAAGAAGTCGGTCGGGGGAGCCTCGAGGGGCCCACGAGATAGGGGGGCGCGCCCTACCGGGGGGGGGGGGGGGCGCCCTCCTATCTCGTGGCTGCCTCGAGGATCTTCTGACATGAACTCCAAGTCTCCAGGATCATATTCTTCCAAAAAATCACGCTGCCGAAGGTTTCATTCCGTTTGGACTCCGTTTGATATTCCTTTTCTTCGAAATACTAAAACAGGCAATAAAACAAAAATATGGGCTGGGCCTCCGGTTAATAGGTTAGTCCCAAAAGTAATATAAAAGTGTATAATAAAGCCCATAATCATTCAAAACAGATAATAAAATAGCATGAATGCTTCATAAATTATAGATACGTTGGAGACGTATCAGCATCCCCAAGCTTAATTCCTACTCGTCCTCGAGTAGGTAAATGATAAAGAAAGAATTTATGAAGTGTGAATGCTAGAAGGTGCACAAGTTTGATCAATGATAATTTCAATCACCTTTTCTAGCATGATAATATGTCATAACAGTAGTTCATCTCATAAAACTTCTCACGATAGAGTAACAAGCAATTCACATGTCAAAGCATAGACCATAAACTTTCTTGAAAACTAACAAACTTCATTCTGAGTCATCAAACAATTGCAATTCATCTTATTTTCAGGACTAGCAAACTCCACATACTCAACTATCATATAGTCTTCTACAATTGCTAACACTCACGCAGTACTAATGGTTATGGAGTTTTAATCGAACACTAAGAAAGATAGGGGCTTATAGTGTTGCCTCCCAACGTATTCACCTTTGGGTGATGTCAACAATAATAGTTCATGCTAACTTACATCCAATTGGATATATATACTAGGATCACCCCAACACAAGGTGCTTGCCAAAGGATAAAATGAAAAAGGGAAAGGTGAAGATCACCTTGACTCTTGCATAAAAGTAAAAGACATAAAGTAAAAGATAGGCCCTTTGCAGAGGGAAGCAGAGGTTGTCATGCGCTTTTAGGGTTGGATACACAAAATCTTAATGCGAAAGAACGTCACTTTATATTGCCCCTTGTATATGGACCTTTATTATGCAGTCCGTCGCTTTTATTGCTTCCATAACAAGATCGTACAAAGCTTATTTTCTCCGCACTAATAAGTCATGCATATTTAGAGAGCAATTTTTATTGCTTGCACCGATGACAACTTACTCGAAGGATCTTACTCAATCCATAGGTAGGTATGGTGGACTCTCATGGCAAAACTGGGTTTAAGGATATTTGGAAGCACAGGTAGTATCTCTACTTGGTGCAAGGAATTTTGGCTAGCATGAGGGGGAAAGGCAAGCTCAACATGTTTGAATGATCCATGACAATATACTTTAACTGAGATGTCGGAAAACATAAACCATTACGTTGTCTTCCTTGTCCAACATCAACTCTTTAGCATGTCATACTTAATGAGTGCTCCCAACTATAAAAGATGTCTAAGATAGTATATTTATATGTGAAATCTCTCTTCCTTCATTATTTTTTCATGAATTGTTCAAATGACCAATACAATGCCCGCTAACCTTCAATAAATTTACAACCTCTACTTCTTAGATGTGAAGTCATAACTCCCCATGGGATAAGCAAATGAGACATATATAATTTTAGATTTATGACAATCAACTCATTCAACAATTTACTCATAGGATATAAGTGAAGCTCACGAGTAAATGACAAACTACTCTATAAAGATATAAGTGAAGATCAATGAGTAGCTAAATAATTATGCAACTATGTGAAGACTCTCTCTCATTAAAGAATTTCAGATCTTGGTATTGTATTCAAATAGCAAGCAAAACAAAATAAAATGACATTGCAAGGATAGCACAACTTATGTGAAGAAGCAAAAACTTAGGCTCAACCGATACTAACCGATAGTTGTTGGAGAAGAAAGGTGGGATGCCTACCGGGGCATCCCCAAGCTTAGATGCTTGAGACTTCTTGAAATATTATCTTGGGGTGCCTTGGGCATCCCCAATCTTGAACTTTTGTGTCTCCTTAATTCCTCTCATATCATGGTTTCTCCATTTCTCAAAAGCTTCATCCACAACAAACTCAACAAGAACTCGTGAGATAGGCCTTGTCATTTTCTACTGTAACAAATAACTAAAATTATTATTCAACATTTCATACTAAATTCCTCTGCATATTTAATACTCCTATCCTCAAATAGAATCATTAAACAAGCAAACATATGCAAACAATGCAACCATAACAGCAATCTGTCAAAACAGTATAGTCTGTAAAGAATGCAAGAATATCAATACTTCCCTAACTCCAAAAAATATGAAATAAAATTACCACTGTAGTAAATTTATCATATCTCATTATGCAAAAGGTTTCAACATTATATCATGCTCTGACTTTTCTAGGGAATTTTTGCAACAGCGGTAAACTTTCTGTTTTCAAACAGCAACATGTATACTAGCAAAATAAACATGGTGAAGGCTATCCTTGACATTTTTATTGAAACTAAAGATGAAAAACATTATTCTAAATAACAGAAAGCAAATACTAACAAAATAAGATGACGCTCCAAGCAAAACACATGTCATGTGGTGAATAAAAATATAGCTCCAAGTAAAGTTACCGATGAACGAAGACGAAAGAGGGGATGCCATCCGGGGCATCCCCAAGCTTAGGCTCTTGGTTGTCCTTGAATATTACCTTGGGGTGCCTTTGTCATCCCCAAGCTTAGGCTCTTGCCACTCCTTATTCCATAGTCCATCGAATCTTTACCCAAAATTTGAAAACTCCACAACACAAAACTCAACAGAAAACTCGTAAGCTCCGTTAGTATAAGAAAATAAAACCACCACTTAGGTACTGTAATGAACTCATTCTAAATTCATATTGCTGTAATATCTACTGTACTCCAACTTATCTATGGTTCATACCCTCCGATACTACTCATAGATTCATCAAAATAAGCAAACAACACATAGAAAACAGAATCTGTCAAAAATAGATCAGTCTGTAGTAATCTATATCAAAAGTATACTTCTGGAACTCCAAAAATCCTACCAAATTAGGAAGTCCTAAGAAATTTGTGTACCAATCCGTATCAAAAATAATCAGATCATAATCACGTTTCTGTGAATTAACAAAACTAATTTACTGGGTGCAAAAGTTTCTAATTTTCAGCAGGATCAACACAACTATCACTGTAAGCCATCCTAAAGGTCTTACTTGGCACTTTATTGAAACAAAAGCTATAAAACATGATTACTACAGTAGCATAATCATGTGAACACACAAAAACAGTAAGGATAAATATTGGGTTGTCTCCCAACAAGCGCTTTTCTTTAATGCCTTTCTAGCTAGGCATGATGATGACAATGATGCTCACATAATGATGAGGACATCAATACCATTGTTACACCCACAGCCCCTACTGCTACATATACTGGACCAATTACTAGAGCTCGCGCACGCCAATTAAATTATCAGGTACTTTCGTTTCTTGGTAATGATTCTAATGTTCATGAGAATATGATGCTGCCTAAATTGGATACATTTGTTTTGCTTACAAATGAAGGGCCTAGCTTGGAGAAGGATGGACATTGGAGCAAGAGCAAGCATGGAGATGATGCCATGCGCAAGGGGAACCAGAACGGAGTTACAAGTGATGATTTCAAGACTTTGAAGCCACCATAAGAGTGCATGAAGCCTTGGACGAAATATACAAGATGCCACTTCATAAATTTCATCCAGAGGCTATTATAGGTGCTGCGTCACCTTATTATTGGGCCAGGTCCATGTAATTTCGAAATACATAAGTATAGGCTATTTTTAGAGTCCGTATGTGTGGGGAAACAAGAGATAGGGTTGATTTCGGACCCCTCCACCAAGGGCCACGAAATTCCCCCCCTCTTCCTCCATATATACAGCCCTTAGGGCGCCGTTTAGACTTTGGGTTTTGTTTAGATTAAAAGTTCGCCATAGCTGCAACTTCGCGTACTTCGTTTGTGTTCAACAACCAGACAAAGGCGTCACAGAACCCCACCTTGATCAATAAAGCTTTCATCTTATATTCGCAATATCCAGATTGCAATCTCAGTTTCTTGCTTGTTCTTCGTTTGCTCGCAGGAAACAGACCCTCGTGGTCAGGTTGATCGTGCTCCGGCGTGGTCAATAACCTCTCGGAGTTGGTTTAGCGATTGCTAAGGCGCGACGTCCTCGCACGTTCGTAGTCGGATCGTCAAAGTCGACTTCCACCAAAGCGATATCCATCATCTCATCGAAAGACGGGACACCTTTGCCTCTATCAAGTGGTATCAGATTTCCAGGTTGCTCGGTGAGATTTTCCAGTTTTTCGTAGTTTAGATCGAGTCTGTTCTTCATACCTATAGTCCAAGAAAAAGCCACAAAAAAAAATTAGGGTTAGTTCATCATATCCGAACCAATCTGAGCCTTTGCATAATCTTTTTAGGGTTTTGCTTTGTTGAATTTGCGGTTGCATCGTCGGTCTAGTTGCTGGTCTTAGAGTCTAGTCTTTTAGAGTTTCGAGTTCTGGTCATAAGTTGTCACGCCGCCGCCGCACCATCATCATCGCCCCTGCCATCTACCACCACCGCTCCGAATCCGTATCCATATACCACCACCAATCCGTGTCCATATACCACCACCGATCCATATCCATATACTACCACCGCTACCACCACCGCTGCCATATACCACAACCATATATCCACCACCAATCCGAGTTCCTTGCTTATTAGGTTTGTTTTCGGGATCCATCTAGTTTCCGATTCGTGTTTCCTTGCCGGAGTAGGTTTCGGAAAAAAAAAGAGTCCGGAAACCACGCTCCGTTTAGGCCCAAAATTTTTCGAAAACGCATTTTTCGAAAAAATTTCTGGCTATCCTATTTTTAGGTGTTTCTGAGTGTTTTGAGACAGGTGCCATTATAGGAATTTTTTTTGACCCGTTTCCAGTTTTTGGGTCCGGGCAGTCGAAAAAACGAAAAAAAAAAATTGGTCGAAAAAATTTCGTGCCCATCCAGTCAGTTTGACCTAGGAAGAGTTTTGAGACACTCGCCATTATAGTGATTTTTCGCAAAAAAAAGAGCAGCGCAAAAAAAAAGAGCGCAAAAAAAAAGAGCGAAAAAAAATCCAGAGTGTGCTTTTCCCTTGTTTACGTGCAGCGCCGTGATTTTGTTAGTGTTCTAGGCTCGCGTCTCTAGCACGGTCTAGCCTAGGACCAGCACAGTACCGTCGTTGAGCGTTTATTCAACTTTGCATCTCTGAATTGGTTATTGCTGACCCTTTTTGCTACCATATTATAAGCCTTCCCAGCTCCACATACATCTACGTCGTGCGTTGGACTCTCCCTGGTAATCGCTCTATCCAAGCTTTGAGAGTTTTGACTACAACGGTTGCCGATCACCGCCTGCTGCTGGGTAAGAACTGGTAAGAATTTGAGATTTGCTTGACGGGTTTGTGATACACCACCACCACTTCTTAGTACTCTGTAGGATCATATTCTTCTGTGTTTCTCCATTTCTCAAAAGCTTCATCCACAACAAACTCAACAAGAACTCGTGAGATAGGCCTTGTCATTTTCTACTGTAACAAATAACTAAAATTATTATTCAACATTTCATACTAAATTCCTCTGCATATTTAATACTCCTATCCTCAAATAGAATCATTAAACAAGCAAACATATGCAAACAATGCAACCATAACAACAATCTGTCAAAACAGTATAGTCTGTAAAGAATGCAAGAATATCAATACTTCCCTAACTCCAAAAAATATGAAATAAAATTACCACTGTAGTAAATTTATCATATCTCATTATGCAAAAGGTTTCAACATTATATCATGCTCTGACTTTTCTAGGGAATTTTTGCAACAGCGGTAAACTTTCTGTTTTCAAACAGCAACATGTATACTAGCAAAATAAACATGGTGAAGGCTATCCTTGACATTTTTATTGAAACTAAAGATGAAAAACATTATTCTAAATAACAGCAAGCAAATACTAACAAAATAAGATGATGCTCCAAGCAAAACACATGTCATGTGGTGAATAAAAATATAGCTCAACGAAGACGAAAGAGGGGATGCCATCCGGGGCATCCCCAAGCTTAGGCTCTTGGTTGTCCTTGAATATTACCTTGGGGTGCCTTGGTCATCCCCAAGCTTAGGCTCTTGCCACTCCTTATTCCATAGTCCATCGAATCTTTACCCAAAATTTGAAAACTCCACAACACAAAACTCAACAGAAAACTCGTAAGCTCCGTTAGTATAAGAAAATAAAACCACCACTTAGGTACTGTAATGAACTCATTCTAAATTCATATTGCTGTAATATCTACTGTACTCCAACTTATCTATGGTTCATACCCTCCGATACTACTCATAGATTCATCAAAATAAGCAAACAACACATAGAAAACAGAATCTGTCAAAAATAGATCAGTCTGTAGTAATCTATATCAAAAGTATACTTCTGGAACTCCAAAAATCCTACCAAATTAGGAAGTCCTAAGAAATTTGTGTACCAATCCGTATCAAAAATAATCAGATCATAATCACGTTTCTGTGAATTAACAAAACTAATTTACTGGGTGCAAAAGTTTCTAATTTTCAGCAGGATCAACACAACTATCACTGTAAGCCATCCTAAAGGTCTTACTTGGCACTTTATTGAAACAAAAGCTATAAAACATGATTACTACAATAGCATAATCATGTGAACACACAAAAACAGTAAGGATAAATATTGGGTTGTCTCCCAACAAGCGCTTTTCTTTAATGCCTTTCTAGCTAGGCATGATGATGACAATGATGCTCACATAATGATGAGGACATCAATACCATTGTTACACCCACAGCCCCTACTGCTACATATACTGGACCAATTACTAGAGCTCGCGCACGCCAATTAAATTATCAGGTACTTTCGTTTCTTGGTAATGATTCTAATGTTCATGAGAATATGATGCTGCCTAAATTGGATACATTTGTTTTGCTTACAAATGAAGGGCCTAGCTTGGAGAAGGATGGACATTGGAGCAAGAGCAAGCATGGAGATGATGTCATGCGCAAGGGGAACCAGAACGGAGTTACAAGTGATGATTTCAAGACTTTGAAGCCACCATAAGAGTGCATGAAGCCTTGGACGAAATATACAAGATGCCACTTCATAAATTTCATCTAGAGGCTATTATAGGTGCTGCGTCACCTTATTATTGGGCCAGGCCCATGTAATTTCGAAATACATAAGTATAGGCTATTTTTAGAGTCCGTATGTGTGGGGAAACAAGAGATAGGGTTGATTTCGGACCCCTCCACCAAGGGCCACGAAATTCCCCCCCTCTTCCTCCATATATACAGCCCTTAGGGCGCCGTTTAGACTTTGTGTTTTGTTTAGATTAAAAGTTCGCCATAGCTACAACTTCGCGTACTTCGTTTGTGTTCAACGACCAGACAAAGGCGTCACAGAACCCCACCTTGATAAATAAAGCTTTCATCTTATATTCGCAATATCCAGATTGCAATCTCAGTTTCTTGCTTGTTCTTCGTTTGCTCGCAGGAAACAGACCCTCGTGGTCAGGTTGATCGTGCTCCGGCGTGGTCAATAACCTCTCGGAGTTGGTTTAGCGATTGCTAAGGCGCGACGTCCTCGCACGTTCGTAGTCGGATCGTCAAAGTCGACTTCCACCAAAGCGATATCCATCATCTCATCGAAAGACGGGACACCTTTGCCTCTATCAAGTGGTATCATATTTCCAGGTTGCTCGGTGAGATTTTCCAGTTTTTCGTAGTTTAGATCGAGTCTGTTCTTCATACCTATAGTCCACGAAAAAGCCACAAAAAAAAATTAGGGTTAGTTCATCATATCCGAACCAATCTGAGCCTTTGCATAATCTTTTTAGGGTTTTGCTTTGTTGAATTTGCGGTTGCATCGTCAGTCTAGTTGCTGGTCTTAGAGTCTAGTCTTTTAGAGTTTCGAGTTCTGGTCATAAGTTGTCACGCCGCCGCCGCACCATCATCATCGCCCCTGCCATCTACCACCACCGCTCCGAATCCGTATCCATATACCACCACCAATCCGTGTCCATATACCACCACCGATCCATATCCATATACTACCACCGCTACCACCACCGCTGCCATATACCACAACCATATATCCACCACCAATCCGAGTTCCTTGCTTATTAGGTTTGTTTTCGGGATCCATCTAGTTTCCGATTCGTGTTTCCTTGCCGGAGTAGGTTTCGGAAAAAAAAAAGAGTCCGGAAACCACGCTCCGTTTAGGCCCAAAATTTTTCGAAAACGCATTTTTTGAAAAAATTTCTGGCTATCCTATTTTTAGGTGTTTCTGAGTGTTTTGAGACAGGTGCCATTATAGGAAGTTTTTTTTGACCCGTTTCCAGTTTTTGGGTCCGGGCAGTCGAAAAAACGAAAAAAAAAATTGGTCGAAAAAATTTCGTGCCCATCCTGTCAGTTTGACCTAGGAAGAGTTTTGAGACACTCGCCATTATAGTGATTTTTCGCAAAAAAAAAAGAGCAGCGCAAAAAAAAAAAGAGCGCAAAAAAAAAAGAGCAAAAAAAAAATCCAGAGTGTGCTTTTCCCTTGTTTACGTGCAGCGCCGTGATTTTGTTAGTGTTCTAGGCTCGCGTCTCTAGCACGGTCTAGCCTAGGACCAGCACAGTACCGTCGTTGAGCGTTTATTCAACTTTGCATCTCTGAATTGGTTATTGCTGACCCTTTTTGCTACCATATTATAAGCCTTCCCAGCTCCACATACATCTACGTCGTGCGTTGGACTCTCCCTGGTAATCGCTCTATCCAAGCTTTGAGAGTTTTGACTACAACGGTTGCCGATCACCGCCTGCTGCTGGGTAAGAACTGGTAAGAATTTGAGATTTGCTTGACGGGTTTGTGATACACCACCACCACTTCTTAGTACTCTGTAGGATCATATTCTTCTGTGTTTCTATTTGCTGCTAACCATGGTAGGATCACAAGCCGATGAGACTGATTGGGAGAACCTGACGAACAAACAGCTACATGATAAATTTCAGCAACTGATGAGTGGACAGGTGCAAGATGTGCTAAACAGATTTGACGAGGCCACGGAGAAGATAGATGGCATTGAGAAGACATTTGAAACAAAGCTTGATAGCAAGTTTGATGAATTGCTCGCGCGTTTTCCACAACCACCGCCGGCTGCACCTATCGCACCTCTACAACGACAACAACTACGGCCCCTTCCGAATCAGTATGGACGAGCTCAGCGTGTTCCTATTGAGCTAGGACAAAATTCTGGTGCCGCTGCTACTGCTGTTGGCGCTTCTTTGGCTCCTGCTACTATTGCTGCTGGTACCGAGGAGGATGATTATGTGGGAGATTACGAGGATGAGGTTGATCAACATCAGAACTACGTGCAACCACCAGCACCACAACCACCAGGTCGTCCACATGCAAATAATGGCAATGTTAGGGCTCCCCCTCAGGTACGAGATCATGACCATCTCCCTAAACTGAAATTGAATATTCCACCATTTGAGGGTAGATATGTTCCTGATATATATCTTACTTGGGAGTTAGAAACTGAACAACGATTTACATGTTTACAATATCCTGAGGAGAGACGTGTTCCTGCTGCTGTTTGTGCTTTCACTAGCTTTGCATGTGTTTGGTGGTCTGAACATTGTAGATTATATCCTGTTCCAGCTACTTGGGCTGCTTTGAAAACTGCTATGCGTACTCGTTGGGTTCCACCATATTATCAACATGAATTACTTCAAAAATTGCAGCGCTTAAGACAAGGAAAAAATCCTGTAGAAGAATATTATCAGGAATTACAAACTGGCTTGATTAGATGTGGTATTGTTGAGGAGAATGAAGCTATGCTTGCACGTTTTCTGGGTGGATTAAATAGAGATATTCAGACCATTCTAGACTATAAGGATTATAATAATATCACTCGTTTATTCCATCTTGCTTGTAAAGCTGAACGTGAAGTGCAGGATCGACAGGCATTGGTGCGCACTAACTTTTCTGCAGGTCGACCTTCATCATGGACACCACGTGCATCATCTACTTCCACTGCACCATCACCTCCTTCAGGTGCCACCTCCAACCGTGATACAAGAAAGCAGGCACAACCACCACTATCTGCCAAGAGCACACCTGCCGGGCCTGCACAGAGCTCTTCTTCTTCCATGGCGTCGACAGGGCACACAAGTGATATTATTTGTCGTCGTTGTAAGGGAAGAGGACATTTTGCGAGAGAATGCAAATCTCAGCGTGTGATGATTGCTACTGAGGATGGTGGATATGAGTCCGCTAGTGACTATGATGAGGAGACTTTGGCTCTTATTACACATGAAGAACATGGTGGAGATGATTCTGATCATGAGACGCAATACATGGCTCCTGAAGATGCTGACAGGTATGAATGTTTAGTTGCTCAACGTGTTTTGAGTGTGCAGGTCACACAAGCTGAGCAAAATCAGAGGCACAATTTGTTCCATACCAAGGAAGTTGTGAAGGAACGTTCTGTGCGCGTCATCATAGACGGAGGGAGCTGCAACAACTTGGCTAGCATGGAGATGGTGGAGAAGCTTTCTCTCACCACAAGACCACATCCACATCCATACTACATCCAATGGTTCAACAACAGCGGCAAGGTTAAGGTAACACGTACTGTTCGTGTGCATTTTAGTATCTCTACATATGCTGATTATGTTGATTGTGATGTGGTACCTATGCAAGCATGTTCCTTATTACTTGGTAGACCATGGCAATTTGATAAAAATGCTGTACACCATGGTAGAAACAATCATTATACTCTTGTTTATAAGGATAAAAATATTACTTTGCTTCCTATGACTCCTGATTCTATTTTGAAAGATGATATTAATAGAGCTAATAAAGCAAAACAGGAGAAGACTAAGAGTGAAAATCAGATTGTGGCAAAAGAATTTGAGCAACAAATGCAGCCTAACAATAAACCATCTAGTGTTGCTTCTGAAATTAAATTGAAAAGTGCATGTTTACTTGCCACCAAATCTAATATTGATGATCTAGATTTTAGCAAATCTGTTTGCTATGCTTTTGTGTGCAAAGAGGCATTATTTTCATTCGAGGACGTGCCTTCCTCTTTGCCTCCTGCTGTCACTAACATTTTGCAGGAGTTCGCTGACGTCTTTCCACAAGACATGCCACCGGGATTACCACCTATTCGCGGGATTGAGCATCAAATTGACTTAATTCCCGGTGCATCATTACCCAACCGTGCACCATACCGTACCAATCCCGAGGAGACGAAGGAGATTATGCGTCAAGTACAAGAACTGCTCGACAAAGGTTATATACGCGAATCCCTTAGTCCTTGTGCTGTTCCTATCATTTTAGTGCCGAAAAAGGATGGTACGTCGCGTATGTGCGTTGATTGTAGAGGCATGGAGATGATGCCGTGCGCAAGGGGAACCAGAACGGAGTTACAAGTGATGATTTCAGGACTTTGAAGCCACCATGAGAGTGCATGAAGCCTTGGACGAAATATACAAGATGCCACTTCATAAATTTCGTCCAGAGGCTATTATAGGTGCTGCGACACCTTTTTATTGGGCCAGGCCCATGTAATTTCAAAATACATAAGTATAGGCTATTTTTAGAGTCCGTATGTGTGGGGAAACAAGAGATAGGGTTGATTTCGGACCCCTCCACCAAGGGCCACGAAATTCCCCCTCTCTTCCTCCATATATACAGCCCTTAGGGCACCGTTTAGACTTTGGGTTTTGTTTAGATTAAAAGTTCGCCATAGCTGCAACTTCGCGTACTTCGTTTGTGTTCAACGACCAGACAAAGGCGTCACAGAACCCCACCTTGATCAATAAAGCTTTCATCTTATATTCGCAATATCCAGATTGCAATCTCAGTTTCTTGCTTGTTCTTCGTTTGTTCGCAGGAAACAGACCCTCGTGGTCAGGTTGATCGTGCTCCGGCGTGGTCAATAACCTCTCGGAGTTGGTTTAGCGATTGCTAAGGCGCGACGTCCTCGCACGTTCGTAGTCGGATCGTCAAAGTCGACTTCCACCAAAGCGATATCCATCATCTCATCGAAAGACGGGACACCTTTGCCTCTATCAAGTGGTATCAGATTTCCAGGTTGCTCGGTGAGATTTTCCAGTTTTTCGTAGTTTAGATCGAGTCTGTTTTTCATACCTATAGTCCACGAAAAAGCCACAAAAAAAATTAGGGTTAGTTCATCATATCCGAACCAATCTGAGCCTTTGCGTAATCTTTTTAGGGTTTTGCTTTGTTGAATTTGCGGTTGCATCGTCGGTCTAGTTGCTGGTCTTAGAGTCTAGTCTTTTAGAGTTTCGAGTTCTGGTCATAAGTTGTCACGCCGCCGCCGCACCATCATCATCGCCCCTGCCATCTACCACCACCACTCCGAATCCGTATCCATATACCACCACCAATCCGTGTCCTTATACCACCACCGATCCATATCCATATACTACCACCGTTACCACCACCGCTGCCATATACCACAACCATATATCCACCACCAATCCGAGTTCCTTGCTTATTAGGTTTGTTTTCGGGATCCATCTAGTTTCCGATTCGTGTTTCCTTGCCGGAGTAGGTTTCGGAAAAAAAAAAGAGTCTGGAAACCACGCTCCGTTTAGGCCCAAAAATTTTCGAAAACGCATTTTTCGAAAAAATTTCTGGCTATCTTATTTTTAGGTGTTTCTGAGTGTTTTGAGACAGGTGCCATTATAGGAAGTTTTTTTTGACCCGTTTCCAGTTTTTGGGTCCGGGCAGTCGAAAAAACGAAAAAAAAAAATTTTGGTCGAAAAAATTTCGTGCCCATCCTGTCCGTTTGACCTAGGAAGAGTTTTGAGACACTCGCAATTATAGTGATTTTTCGCAAAAAAAAAGAGCAGCGCAAAAAAAAAAGAGCGCAAAAAAAAAGAGCGAAAAAAAACCCAGAGTGTGCTTTTCCCTTGTTTACGTGCAGCGCCGTGATTTTGTTAGTGTTCTAGGCTCGCGTCTCTAGCACAGTCTAGCCTAGGACCAGCACAGTACCGTCGTTGAGCGTTTATTCAACTTTGCATCTCTGAATTGATTATTGCTGACCCTTTTTGCTACCATATTATAAGCCTTCCCAGTTCCACATACATCTACGTCGTGCGTTTGACTCTCCCTGGTAATCGCTCTATCCAAGCTTTGAGAGTTTTTGACTACAACGGTTGCCGATCACCGCCTGCTGCTGGGTAAGAACTGGTAAGAATTTGAGATTTGCTTGACGGATTTGTGACACCCACCACCACCTCTTGTTAGTAGTCTGTAGGATCATATTCTTGTGTGTTTCTATTGCTGCTAACCATGCCAGGATCACAAGCCGACGAGACTGACTGGGAGAATATGACGAATACGGATTTGCATGATAAATTTCAGCAAATGATGAGTGGACAGGTGCAAGATGTGCTAAACAGATTTGAAGAGGCCATGGAGAAGATAGATGGCATGGAGAAGACGTTCGAAACAAAGCTCGATAACAAGTTTAATGAATTGCTCGCGCGTCTTCCACCACCACCACCCGCTGCACCTAACGCACCTCTCCAACGACAACAACAACAACAACAACGCATCCTTTCGAATCAGTATGGACGAGCGAAGCGTGTTCCTATTGAGGATGGCCAAACTTCTGGTGCTGCTGTTCATGTTGTTGATGCTTCTTTGGCCCCTGCTACTGCTGCTGCTGGTACCCAGGAGGATGATGAGTATGTGGGCGATTATGAGGATGAGGTTGATCAAAATCAGCACTACGTGCAGCCACCACCACCACCACCACCAGGTCGACCTCAGGTATATATTCGTAATGGTAGGCCTGCACCACCACCTCAGGTACGAGATGATGTCCATCTTCCTAAACTGAAATTGAATATTCCACCATTTGAGGGTAGATATGTTCCTGATATATATCTTACTTGGGAGTTAGAAACTGAAAAACGTTTTACATGTTTACAATATCCCGAGGAGAGACGGGTTGCTGCTGCTGTTTGTGCTTTCACTAGTTTTGCATGTGTATGGTGGTCTGAACATTGTAGATTATATCCTATTCCCGCTACTTGGGCTGCTTTGAAAACTGCTATGCGTACTCGTTGGGTTCCACCATATTATCAACGTGAATTGCTTCAAAAATTACAGCGCTTAAGACAAGGAAAAAATTCTGTAGAAGAATATTATCAGGAATTACAAACTGGCATGATTAGATGTGGTATTGTTGAGGAGAATGAAGCTATGCTTGCACGTTTTCTGGGTGGATTAAATAGAGAGATTCAGACCATTCTAGATTATAAGGAGTATACTAATATCACTCGTTTATTCCATCTTGCTTGTAAAGCTGAACGTGAAGTGCAGGATCGACAGGCATTGGCGCGGACTAACTTTTCTGCAGGTCGACCTTCATCATGGACTCCACGTGCATCATCTACTTCCACACGTTCTGCTACACCGGCGCCTCCGTCGGCTGCCACCTCCAACCGTGATACAATAAAGCAGGCACAATCACCACTATCTGCCAAGAGCACATCTTCTGGGCCTGCAAAGAGCTCTTCTTCATCCATGGCATCAACAGGGCAAACACATGATATTATTTGTCGACGTTGCAAGGGTGGAGGTCATTATGCGAGAGAATGCCCCTCTAAGCGTGTGATGATTGTTACTGAGGATGGTGGGTTTGAGTCCGCTAGTGACTATGATGAGGAGACTTTGGCTCTTATTACACGTGACGAACACGGTGGAGAAGATTCTGATCATGAGACGCAATACATGGCTCCTGAAGATGCTGACAGGTATGAATGTTTAGTTGCTCAACGTGTTTTGAGTGTGCAGGTTACACAAGCTGAGCAAAATCAGAGGCATAATTTGTTCCATACAAAGGGAGTTCTGAAGGAACGTTCTGTTCGCGTGATCATAGATGGAGGGAGTTGCAACAACTCGGCTAGCATGGAGATGGTGGAGAAGCTATCTCTCACCACAAGACCACATCCACATCCTTACTACATCCAATGGTTCAACAACAGCGGCAAGGTTAAGGTAACACGTACTGTTCGTGTGCATTTTAGTATCTCTACATATGCTGATTATGTTGATTGTGATGTGGTACCTATGCAAGCATGTTCCTTATTACTTGGTAGACCATGGCAATTTGATAAGAATTCTATTCACCATGGTAGAAACAATCAGTATACTCTTGTTCATAAGGATAAAAATATTACTTTGCTTCCTATGACTCCTGATTCCATTTTGAAAGATGATCTTAATAGAGCTAATAAAGCAAAACAGGAGAAAACTAAGAGTGAAAATCAGATTGTGGCAAAAGAATTTGAGCAACAAATGCAGCCTAATAATAATAAACAATCTAGTGTTGCTTCTGAAATTAAATTGAAAAGTGCATGTTTACTTGCCACCAAATCTGATATTGATGATCTAGATTTTAGCAAATCCGTTTGCTATGCTTTTGTGTGCAAAGAGGCATTATTTTCATTCGAGGACGTGCCTTCCTCTTTGCCTCCTGCTGTCACTAACATTTTGCAGGAGTTCGCTGACGTCTTTCCACAAGACGTGCCACCGGGATTACCACCTATTCGCGGGATTGAGCATCAAATTGACTTAATTCCCGGTGCATCATTACCCAACCGTGCACCATACCGTACCAATCCCGAGGAGACGAAGGAGATTATGCGTCAAGTACAAGAACTGCTCGACAAAGGTTATATACGCGAATCCCTTAGTCCTTGTGCTGTTCCTATCATTTTAGTGCCGAAAAAGGATGGTACGTCGCGTATGTGCGTTGATTGTAGAGGCATTAATAATATTACTATTCGTTATCGTCATCCTATTCCTAGGCTAGATGATATGCTTGATGAATTGAGTGGCTCTACAATATTCTCCAAAGTTGATTTGCGTAGTGGATACCATCAAATTCGTATGAAATTGGGAGATGAATGGAAAACAGCATTTAAAACTAAGTTTGGATTATATGAGTGGTTAGTCATGCCTTTTGGGTTAACTAATGCACCTAGTACTTTCATGAGGTTAATGAACGAAGTTTTACGTGCTTTCATTGGACGATTTGTGGTAGTTTACTTTGATGACATATTGATTTATAGCAAATCTTTGGAGGAACATTTGGAACATTTACGTGCTGTTTTTATTGCTCTACGTGATGCACGTTTGTTTGGTAACCTTGGAAAGTGCACCTTTTGCACCGACCGAGTATCTTTTCTTGGCTATGTTGTTACTCCACAGGGAATTGAAGTTGATAAAGCCAAAATTGAAGCTATTGAGAGTTGGCCACAGCCCAAAACGGTCACACAAGTGAGGAGTTTCCTTGGCCTCGCTGGATTCTATAGGCGTTTTGTGAGAGATTTCAGCACCATTGCTGCACCTCTCAATGAGCTTACAAAGAAAGATGTGCCTTTTCTGTGGGGTACCGCACAGGAAGAAGCCTTCTCGGTATTGAAAGATAAGTTGACACATGCTCCTTTACTCCAACTTCCTGATTTTAATAAGACTTTTGAGCTTGAATGTGATGCTAGTGGAATTGGATTAGGAGGTGTGTTATTACAAGATGGCAAACCTGTTGCATACTTTTCTGAAAAATTGAGTGGGCCTAGTCTGAATTATTCTACTTATGATAAAGAATTATATGCTCTTGTTCGGACTTTAGAAACATGGCAACATTATTTATGGCCCAAAGAATTTGTTATACATTCTGATCATGAATCTTTGAAACATATTAAAAGTCAAGCTAAACTGAATCGTAGACATGCTAAATGAGTTGAATTCATTGAGACTTTCCCTTATGTCATTAAACACAAGAAGGGAAAAGAAAATGTTATTGCTGATGCATTGTCTCGTCGCTATACTATGCTTTCACAACTTGACTTCAAAATATTTGGTTTGGAGACCATCAAAGATCAATATGTGCATGATGCTGATTTTAAAGATGTAATGCAGAATTGTAAAGAAGGAAGAATGTGGAACAAGTTTGTCGTTAACGATGGATTTGTGTTTCGTGCTAACAAGCTATGCATTCCAGCTAGCTCCGTTCGTCTTTTGCTGTTGCAGGAGGCGCATGGGGGAGGATTAATGGGACACTTTGGCGTGAAGAAGACGGAGGACGTACTTGCTACACATTTCTTTTGGCCAAAGATGAGACGGGATGTTGAGCGTTTTGTTGCTCGCTGCACTACATGTCAAAAAGCTAAGTCACGACTCAATCCTCATGGTTTATATATGCCTTTGCCTGTACCTAGTGTTCCTTGGGAGGATATATCTATGGACTTTGTTTTAGGTTTACCTCGAACAAAGAAGGGGAGGGATAGCATATTTGTTGTCGTGGATAGATTCTCGAAAATGGCACACTTTATACCATGTCATAAAAGCGATGATGCTGTTAATGTTGCTGATTTGTTCTTTCGTGAAATTATTCGCTTGCATGGTGTGCCAAATACTATTGTTTCAGATCGTGATACTAAATTTCTTAGCCACTTTTGGAGATGTTTATGGGCTAAGTTGGGGACTAAACTGCTATTTAGTACTACTTGTCACCCCCAAGCTGATGGACAAACTGAAGTAGTCAATAGAACATTGTCTACTATGCTTAGGGCTGTTTTGAAGAATAATAAGAAAATGTGGGAAGAATGCTTGCCTCATATTGAATTTGCTTATAATCGTTCATTGCATTCTACTACTAAGATGTGCCCTTTTGAAATTGTGTATGGTTTCCTACCTCGTGCACCTATTGATTTGTTGCCTCTTCCATCTTCGGAGAAGGTTAATTTTGATGCTAAAGAACGTTCTGAATTAATTTTAAAAATGCATGAGTTAACTAAGGAAAACATTGAGCGTATGAATGCTAAATATAAACTTGCTGGAGATAAGGGTAGAAAACATGTTGTGTTTGCACCTGGAGATCTTGTTTGGTTACATTTGCGTAAAGATAGATTTCCTAATTTGCGCAAATCAAAGCTAATGCCACGTGCTGATGGTCCCTTTAAGGTGTTAGAGAAAATAAATGATAATGCATATAAACTTGAGCTGCCTGCAGATTTTGGGGTTAGTCCCACTTTTAACATTGCAGATTTGAAGCCTTATTTGGGTGAGGAAAATGAGCTTCCGTCGAGGACGACTTCATTTCAAGAAGGGGAGGATGATGAGGACACAATACCATTGTTACACCCACAGCCCTACTGCTACATATACTGGACCAATTACTAGAGCTCGCGCACGCCAATTAAATTATCAGGTACTTTCGTTTCTTGGTAATGATTCTAATGTTCATGAGAATATGATGCTGCCTAAATTGGATACATTTGTTTTGCTTACAAATGAAGGGCCTAGCTTGGAGAAGGATGGACATTGGAGCAAGAGCAAGCATGGAGATGATGCCATGCGCAAGGGGAACCAGAACGGAGTTACAAGTGATGATTTCAGGACTTTGAAGCCACCATGAGAGTGCATGAAGCCTTGGACGAAATATACAAGATGCCACTTCATAAATTTCGTCCAGAGGCTATTATAGGTGCTGCGACACCTTTTTATTGGGCCAGGCCCATGTAATTTCGAAATACATAAGTATAGGCTATTTTTAGAGTCCGTATGTGTGGGGAAACAAGAGATAGGGTTGATTTCGGACCCCTCCACCAAGGGCCACGAAATTCCCCCTCTCTTCCTCCATATATATAGCCCTTAGGGCACCGTTTAGACTTTGGGTTTTGTTTAGATTAAAAGTTCGCCATAGCTGCAACTTCGCGTACTTCGTTTGTGTTCAACGACCAGACAAAGGCGTCACAGAACCCCACCTTGATCAATAAAGCTTTCATCTTATATTCGCAATATCCATATTGCAATCTCAGTTTCTTGCTTGTTCTTCGTTTGTTCGCAGGAAACAGACCCTCGTGGTCAGGTTGATCGTGCTCCGGCGTGGTCAATAACCTCTCGGAGTTGGTTTAGCGATTGCTAAGGCGCGACGTCCTCGCACGTTCGTAGTCGGATCGTCAAAGTCGACTTCCACCAAAGCGATATCCATCATCTCATCGAAAGACGGGACACCTTTGCCTCTATCAAGGATGGACATTGGAGCAAGAACAAGCATGGAGAGGATGCCATGCGCAAGGGGAACCAGAACGGAGTTACAAGTGATGATTTCAGGACTTTGAAGCCACCATAATGGGTGCATGAAGCCTTGGACGAAATATACAAGATGTCACTTCATAAATTTCGTCCCGAGGCTATTATAGGTGCTGCGTCACCTTTTTATTGGGCCAGGCCCATGTAATTTCGAAATACATAAGTATAGGCTATTTTTAGAGTCCGTATGTGTGGGGAAACAAGAGATAGGGTTGATTTCGGACCCCTCCACCAAGGGCCATGAAATTCCCCCCCCCCCTCTTCCTCCATATATACAGCCCTTAGGGCGCCGTTTAGACGGTGGGTTTTGTTTAGATTAAAAGTTCGCCATAGCTGCAACTTCGCGTACTTCGTTTGTGTTCAACGACCAGACAAAGGCGTCACAGAACCCCACCTTGATCAATAAAGCTTTCATCTTATATTCGCAATATCCAGATTGCAATCTTAGTTTCTTGCTTGTTCTTCGTTTGCTCGCAGGAAACAGACCCTCGTGGTCAGGTTGATCGTGTTCCGGCGTGGTCAATAACCTCTCGGAGTTGGTTTAGCGATTGCTAAGGCGCGACGTCCTCGCACGTTCGTAGTCGGATCGTCAAAGTCGACTTCCACCAAAGCGAAATCCATCATCTCATCGAAAGACGGGACACCTTTGCCTCTATCACGAGATGGCGGTCTTCAACTTCGCGTTCTCCTCTTCCAACTTGCCGACTGAAGCCAGCTTCTGGTCCGCAAGCGTTGTCTTCTCACGTGCTTCCTTCTGAGCAGCAGCAAGGTCCTGGTCCTTCTTCTCCAAAGCTTCCTTCAGTCTCTCTAAAGAAACAACACTCTTCAGACGAGCCTGAAGTTGACGGTTTTCACTACACACATCTGCTTGTGTGAAGTCACTCGGTTCAAAGAGACTGAAAGAAAATGCAGTGAAAGACGCGAGCTACTAAGTAGGCAAGAGTCGAATGGTTACCTCCCATGATGGCCGTCTCTTGTTGAGCAGTCTTGAGGTTCTTCTTTGCGAGTTCAAGATCAAGTTCAACGCTGATATGCTTCTTCTTTAACTCGGAGAGTCAAGCTCCACGATCACAAGACCTCTGTAGTCAGCGAGAGAGATATGTCAGTCGACAGAAATAAGAGACAATGACAGTGAAAAGTTACTCTAAGACTACTGCCGAATCAAATATTCAAAAGTAGTCTCGGGGACTACACCTAGTGGGTGTACTTAGCATGCCCCCACTGGTTCAGATCAACACTCAGCAGATACTAAGACCTCAGTCGACTGCCAGCAGTCGACCGTGGTCTCGGGGACTACACCCAGTGGGTGCACTCAGCGTGCCCCCACTGGTCCAGACAGATTACTACGACTTAGCACGAGTCGAGTGAAGTGGAAGATTTCCTAAATCCTAAGCAAAGGCTGATGAGGACATCAATACCATTGTTACACCCACAGCCCCTACTGCTACATATACGCGACCAATTACTAGAGCTCGCGCACGCCAATTAAATTATCAGGTACTTTCGTTTCTTGGTAATGATTCTAATGTTCATGAGAATATGATGCTGCCTAAATTGGATACATTTGTTTTGCTTACAAATGAAGGGCCTAGCTTGGAGAAGGATGAACATTGGAGCAAGAACAAGCATGGAGATGATGCCATGCGCAAGGGGAACAAGAACGGAGTTACAAGTGATGATTTCAGGACTTTGAAGCCACCATAATGGGTGCATGAAGCCTTGGACGAAATATACAAGATGCCACTTCATAAATTTCGTCCCGAGGCTATTATAGGTGCTGCGTCACCTTTTTATTAGGCCAGGCCCATGTAATTTCGAAATACATAAGCATAGGCTATTTTTAGAGTCCGTATGTGTGGGGAAACAAGAGATAGGGTTGATTTCGGACCCCTCCACCAAGGGCCACGAAATTCCCCCTCTCTTCCTCCATATATACAGCCCTTAGGGCACCGTTTAGACTTTGGGTTTTGTTTAGATTAAAAGTTCGCCATAGCTGCAACTTCGCATACTTCGTTTGTGTTCAACAACCAGACAAAGGCGTCACAGAACCCCACCTTGATCAATAAAGCTTTCATCTTATATTCGCAATATCCAGATTGCAATCTCAGTTTCTTGCTTGTTCTTCGTTTGCTCGCAGGAAACAGACCCTCGTGGTCAGGTTGATCGTGCTCCGGCGTGGTCAATAACCTCTCGGAGTTGGTTTAGCGATTGCTAAGGCGCGACGTCCTCGCACGTTCGTAGTCGGATCGTCAAAGTCGACTTCCACCAAAGCGAAATCCATCATCTCATCGAAAGACGGGACACCTTTGCCTCTATCAAGTGGTATCAGATTTCCAGGTTGCTCGGTGAGATTTTACAGTTTTTCGTAGTTTAGATCGAGTTTGTTCTTCATACCTATAGTCCACGAAAAAGCCAAGAAAAAAATTAGGGTTAGTTCATCCCATCCGAACCAATCTGAGCCTTTGCATAATCTTTTCTGTATTTGCTTTGTTGAATTTGCGGTTGCATCGTCGTGTCAAGTTGCTGGTCTTAGCGTCTAGTCTTTTAGAGTTTCGAGTTCTGTTCACAGGTTGTCACGTCGCTGCTGCCATATATCACCACCGCATCATCATCGTCGCTGTTGCCATATACCACCACCACATATTCACCGCCAATCCGAATCCATATACGCCACCACATATCCGCCGCCATCACGCCAATCCGAGTTCACCTGCAACATATATCCGCCACCTGTCCGTGTTCCACCAGATTCATCTCCGCCACCAGTCCTAGTTCGAGTCCAGTAATTGTTGCCTTGTTCTCGATTTCCAGATCACGCGATACTCCGAGTCATGACAGAGAAGGACTCCCCAACTTCCGAGCCATCCGCAGAAGAAAAATAGTTCCAGTTTCAAAAAAAAAACTAAGTCTGGAAAATTCTGGCTAGGCAGTTTTTAGACCATTTGTAGACTTTTTCGAAAAAAATTGTTGCGGAGCAAAAAAAAAAGAGGAAAAAAAAAGTGCAAAAAAAAGAGAAAAAAAAATTCAGAGTGTGCTCCTCCCTTGTTTACGTGCCGCGCCGTGATTTTGTTGGTGTTCTAGGCTCGCGTCTCTAGCACAGTCTAGCCTAGGACCAGCACAGTACCGTCATTGAGCGTTTATTCAACTTTGCATCTCTGAATTGATTATTGCTGACCCTTTTTGCTACCATATTATAAGCCTTCCCAGCTCCACATACATCTACGTCGTGTGTTTGACTCTCCCTGGTAATTGCTCTATCCAAGCTTTGAGAGTTTTTGACTACAACGGTTGCCGATCACCGCCTGCTGCTGGGTAAGAACTGGTAAGAATTTGAGATTTGCTTGACGGATTTGTGACACCCACCACCACCTCTTGTTAGTAGTCTGTAGGATCATATTCTTGTGTGTTTCTATTGCTGCTAACCATGCCAGGATCACAAGCCGACGAGACTGACTGGGAGAACATGACGAATAAGGAATTGCATGATAAATTTCAGCAAATGATGAGTGGACAGGTGCAAGATGTGCTAAACAGATTTGAAGAGGCCATGGAGAAGATAGATGGCATGGAGAAGACGTTCGAAACAAAGCTCGATAACAAGTTTTAATGAATTGCTCGCGCGTCTTCCACCACCACCACCCGCTGCACCTAACGCACCTCTCCAACAACAACAACAACAACAACAACAACGCATCCTTTCGAATCAGTATGGACGAGCGAAGCGTGTTCCTATTGAGGATGGCCAAACTTCTAGTGCTGCTGTTCATGTTGTTGATGCTTCTTTGGCCCCTGCTACTGCTGCTGCTGGTACCCAGGAGGATGATGAGTATGCGGGCGATTATGAGGATGAGGTTGATCAAAATCAGCACTACGTGCAGCCACCAGCACCACCACCACCAGGTCGACCTCAGGTATATATTCGTAATGGTAGGCATGCACCACCACCTCAGGTACGAGATGATGTCCATATTCCTAAACTGGAATTGAATATTCCACCATTTGAGGGTAGATATGTTCCTGATATATATCTTACTTGGGAGTTAGAAACTGAACAACATTTTACTTGTTTACAATATCCCGAGGAGAGACGGGTTGCTGCTGTTGTTTGTGCTTTCACTAGTTTTGCATGTGTATGGTGGTCTGAACATTGTAGATTATATCCTATTCCCGCTACTTGGGCTGCTTTGAAAACTGCTATGCGCACTCGTTGGGTTCCACCATATTATCAACGTGAATTGCTTCAAAAATTGCAGCGTTTAAGACAGGGAAAACATTCTGTAGAAGAATATTATCAGGAATTACAAACTGGCATGATTAGATGTGGTATTGTTGAGGAGAATGAAGCTATGCTTGCACGTTTTCTGGGTGGATTAAATAGAGAGATTCAAACCATTCTAGACTATAAGGAGTATACTAATATCACTCGTTTATTCCATCTTGCTTGTAAAGCTGAACGTGAAGTGCAGGATCGACAAGCATTGGCGCGAACTAACTTTTCTGCAGGCCGACCTTCATCATGGACACCGCGTGCATCTTCTACTTCAACTGCACCAGCACCTCAATCACGTGCCTCCTCCAGTCGTGATACAAGAAAACAGGCACAACCACCATTATCTGCGAAGAGCGCACCTGCTGGGCCTGCACAGAGTTCTTCTTCTTCCATGGCATCAACAGGGCACACAAGTGATATTATTTGTCATCGTTGTAAGGGAGGAGGTCATTATGCGAGAGAATGCAAATCTCCGCGTGTGATGATTGCTACCGCGGATGGTGGATATGAGTCCGCTAGTGACTATGATGAGGAGACTTTGGCTCTTATTACACGTGAAGAACATGGTGGAGATGATTCTGATCATGAGACGCAATACATGGCTCCTGAAGACGCTGACAGGTATGAATGTTTAGTTGCTCAACGTGTTTTGAGTGTGCAGGTCACACAAGCTGAGCAAAATCAGAGGCACAATTTGTTCCATACCAAGGGAGTTGTGAAAGAACGTTCTGTGCGCGTCATCATAGATGGAGGGAGCTGCAACAACTTGGCTAGCATGGAGATGGTGGAGAAGCTTTCTCTCACGACAAGACCACATCCACATCCTTACTACATCCAATGGTTCAACAACAGCGGCAAGGTTAAGGTAACACGTACTGTTCGTGTGCATTTTAGTATCTCTACATATGCTGATTATGTTGATTGTGATGTGGTACCTATGCAAGCATGTTCCTTATTACTTGGTAGACCATGGCAATTTGATAAAAATTCTGTACACCATGGTAGAAACAATCACTATACTCTTGTTCATAAGGATAAAAATATTACTTTGCTTCCTATGACTCCTGATTCCATTTTGAAAGATGATATTAATAGAGCTAATAAAGCAAAACAGGAGAAGAATAAGAGTGAAAATCAGATTGTGGCAAAAGAATTTGAGCAACAAATGCAGCCTAATAATAAACCATCTAGTGTTGCTTCTGAAATTAAATTGAAAAGTGCATGTTTATTTGCCACCAAATCTGATATTGATGAGCTAGATTTCAGCAAATCTGTTTGCTATGCTTTTGTGTGCAAAGATGCATTATTTTCATTCGAGGACGTGCCTTCCTCTTTGCCTCCTGCTATCACTAACATTTTGCAGGAGTTCGCTGACGTCTTTCCACAAGACGTGCCACCGGGATTACCACCTATTCGAGGGATTGAGCATCAGATCGACTTAATTCCCGGTGCTTCACTGCCAAACCGTGCGCCATACCGTACCAATCCAGAGGAGACGAAGGAGATTATGCGTCAAGTACAAGAGCTTCTCGACAAAGGTTATATGCGCGAATCCCTTAGTCCTTGTGCTGTTCCTATTATTCTAGTGCCGAAAAAGGATGGTACATCACGTATGTGTGTTGATTGTAGAGGCATTAATAATATTACTATTCGTTATCGTCATCCTATTCCTAGGCTAGATGATATGCTTGATGAATTGAGTGGCTCTACAATATTCTCCAAAGTTGATTTGCATAGTGGATACCATCAAATTCGTATGAAATTGGGGGATGAATGGAAAACAACATTTAAAACTAAGTTTGGATTATATGAGTGGTTAGTCATGCCTTTTGGGTTAACTAATGCGCCTAGTACTTTCATGAGATTAATGAACGAAGTTTTACGTGCTTTCATTGGACGATTTGTGGTAGTCTATTTTGATGATATACTGATTTATAGCAGATCTTTGGAAGAACATTTGGAACATTTACGTGCTGTTTTTATTGCTCTACGGGATGCACGTTTGTTTGGTAACCTTGGGAAGTGCACCTTTTGCACCAACCGAGTATCTTTTCTTGGCTATGTTGTTACTCCACAGGGAATTGAAGTTGATAAAGCCAAGATTGAAGCTATTGAGAGTTGGCCGCAGCCCAAAACAGTCACACAAGTGAGGAGTTTTCTTGGCCTCGCTGGATTCTATAGGCGTTTTGTGAGAGATTTCAGCACCATTGCTGCACCTCTCAATGAGCTTACAAAGAAAGATGTGCCTTTTCTGTGGGGTACCGCACAGGAAGAAGCCTTCACGGTATTGAAAGATAAGTTGACACATGCTCCTTTACTCCAACTTCCTGATTTTAATAAGACTTTTGAGCTTGAATGTGATGCTAGTGGAATTGGATTAGGAGGTGTGTTATTACAAGATGGCAAACCTGTTGTATACTTTTCTGAAAAATTGAGTGGGCCTAGTCTGAATTATTCTACTTACGATAAAGAATTATATGCTCTTGTTCGGACTTTAGAAACATGGCAACATTATTTATGGCCCAAAGAATTTGTTATACATTCTGATCATGAATCTTTGAAACATATGAAAAGTCAAGCTAAACTGAATCATAGACATGCTAAATGGGTTGAATTTATTGAGACTTTCCCTTATGTCATTAAACACAAGAAGGGAAAAGAAAATGTTATTGCTGATGCATTGTCTCGTTGCTATACTATGCTTTCACAACTTGACTTCAAAATATTTGGTTTGGAGACCATCAAAGATCAATATGTGCATGATGCTGATTTTAAAGATGTAATGCAGAATTGTAAAGAAGGAAGAATGTGGAACAAGTTTGTCGTTAACGATGGATTTGTGTTTCGTGCTAACAAGCTATGCATTCCAGCTAGCTCCGTTCGTCTTTTGTTGTTGCAGGAGGCGCATGGAGGAGGATTAATGGGACACTTTGGCGTGAAGAAGACGGAGGACGTACTTGCTACACATTTCTTTTGGCCAAAGATGAGACGGGATGTTGAGCGTTTTATTGCTCGCTGCACTACATGTCAAAAAGCTAAGTCACGACTCAATCCTCATGGTTTATATATGCCTTTGCCTGTACCTAGTGTTCCTTGGGAGGATATATCTATGGACTTTGTTTTAGGTTTACCTCGAACAAAGAAGGGGAGGGATAGCATATTTGTTGTCGTGGATAGATTCTCGAAAATGGCACACTTTATACCATGTCATAAAAGCGATGATGCTGTTAATGTTGCTGATTTGTTCTTTCGCGAAATTATTCGCTTGCATGGTGTGCCAAATACTATTGTTTCAAATCGTGATACTAAATTTCTTAGCCACTTTTGGAGATGTTTATGGGCTAAGTTGGGGACTAAACTGCTTTTCAGTACTACTTGTCACCCCCAAACTGATGGACAAACTGAAGTAGTCAATAGAACATTGTCTACTATGCTTAGGGCTGTTTTGAAGAATAATAAGAAAATGTGGGAGGAATGCTTGCCTCATATTGAATTTGCTTATAATCGTTCATTGCATTCTACTACTAAGAGGTGCCCTTTTGAAGTTGTGTATGGTTTCCTACCTCGTGCACCTATTGATTTGTTGCCTCTTCCATCTTCGGAGAAGGTTAATTTGGATGCTAAACAACGTGCTGAATTGATTTTAAAAATGCATGAGTTAACTAAGGAAAACATTGAGCGTATGAATGCTAAATATAAACTTGCTGGAGATAAGGGTAGAAAACATGTTGTGTTTGCACCTGGAGATATTGTTTGGTTACATTTGCGTAAGGATAGATTTACTGATTTGCGCAAATCAAAGCTAATGCCACGTGCTGATGGTCCCTTTAAGGTGTTAGAGAAAATAAATGATAATGCATATAAACTTGAGCTGCCTACAGATTTTGGGGTTAGTCCCACTTTTAACATTGCAGATTTGAAGCCTTATTTGGGTGAGGAAGATGAGCTTCCGTCGAGGACGACTTCATTTCAAGAAGGGGAGGATGATGAGGACATCAATACCATTGTTACACCCACAGCCCCTACTGCTACATATACGCGACCAATTACTAGAGCTCGCGCACGCCAATTAAATTATCAGGTACTTTCGTTTCTTGGTAATGATTCTAATGTTCATGAGAATAGGATGCTGCCTAAATTGGATACATTTGTTTTGCTTACAAATGAAGGGCCTAGCTTGGAGAAGGATGAACATTGGAGCAAGAACAAGCATGGAGATGATGCCATGCGCAAGGAGAACAAGAACGGAGTTACAAGTGATGATTTCAGGACTTTGAAGCCACCATAATGGGTGCATGAAGCCTTGGACGAAATATACAAGATGCCACTTCATAAATTTCGTCCCGAGGCTATTATAGGTGCTGCATCACCTTTTTATTGGGCCAGGCCCATGTAATTTCGAAATACATAAGTATAGGCTATTTTTAGAGTCCGTATGTGTGGGGAAACAAGAGATAGGGTTGATTTCGGACCCCTCTACCAAGGGCCACGAAATTCCCCCTCTCTTCCTCCATATATACAGCCCTTAGGGCACCGTTTAGACTTTGGGTTTTGTTTAGATTAAAAGTTCGCCATAGCTGCAACTTCGCATACTTCGTTTGTGTTTAACGACCAGACAAAGGCGTCACAGAACCCCACCTTGATCAATAAAGCTTTCATCTTATATTCGCAATATCCAGATTGCAATCTCAGTTTCTTGCTTGTTCTTCGTTTGCTCGCAGGAAACAGACCCTCGTGGTCAGGTTGATCGTGCTCCGGCGTGGTCAATAACCTCTCGGAGTTGGTTTAGCGATTGCTAAGGCGCGACGTCCTCGCACGTTCGTAGTCGGATCGTCAAAGTCGACTTCCACCAAAGCGAAATCCATCATCTCATCGAAAGACGGGACACCTTTTCCTCTATCAAAGGCACACCCCAGTGGGTGATCGGATATAAAACAACATTCAAAAGCTCAGTCGGAGTTCGCTGACCTGAACATTGGTCCGCAGGGCTGTGCTGGCGTTATAAGCCACCTGACTAGCCTCGTGCATCACCTTCACCTGCTCCCTGACAAGGTTCACCTGGCGAAGAGCCTCCCTAGCAGCACTCGGCGAGTCGTCTCGGGTCTGATATGCAACGAAGAGTGATGGCTCCAAGGTGGTTGAAGCAGCTAATGGGTCAGACGCATGGAGTTGCACTGGAGCGGCAGGAGTCGGAGCAGTCGACCCCGACGAACGATCAGTCGTCAGTGGGTTGGCGAATGTGACGTTGGTCCGAACCGGATCTCCGGAACGTTTGACCACCGCTTCAAGCGCTGGCGTCGACTGAGGGACTTGAACTTCAAGCCTCCTCCTGCTTGAGCCCCCACTCCTCTTCGTCCTCTCCTGTAGAGGCGCTTCTTCTTCTTCATCGTCAGGGAGCACGACGACCTCTTGCGGAACTACAGAAAGAGAGAAATATCAGAAATTCAGCCGACTGACGATCCACTCGACTAAATGAAACCTGGTCGAATGGACTTACTAGCTCGAGAAGTGGCTGCATCGTCGGTCTCGTCGTCTCCTGGTGCCTTGTCGATGTCCATGTCAGTGGCAGCAGAGGTGGGGCTAGAAAGATACATGATCCAGTTGGTCAGAACAAAAACATCAGTTGGCCTATATAAACACAAGCAAGATACTCACCCCGAAGCAACAGGGACGTCCATCTTGATCCGCGGCAAAGTCTTCCGAGCCTTTGGAGGAGCAACCTTGGGCTGCTTGGCGACCTTCTTTGTCGGCTCCGGAGTCGATGTTCGAGTGCACTTCTGAGTGTGAGTACTTGGAGCCACGTTCTTCCCGCGCCCGCCCGCCGGGTCATGGTGCTGCTTGGATCGGCATCCGGAGCGCGGCGGCGAGTCGACTTCTTCCTCGTCGTCCGACTCCTCGCTCTCCTCCTCCTCCTCTTCATCCGAAGACTCCCATTCACCACTCTCCTCTGCGCTGGCCTCTCCCTCCAGGTCCTGCTCTAAAGCTTGTTCGTTGTTGGGCATAGAATACATCTCAGTGAAAACCTACAAGACAAAAAGTCAAGATCAAGTACAGTCGGAACATATATGCAAGACAGTCGGAATAAAGAGCGTACCTTGTCGGGCTGATTATCGTCGCTGAAGGGGATGACTCGCCTGGCTCCTCTGTGGTTGTCCTGGTTGCCTGTGATGCTCTTCAACCACATGGCCACGGTCTTGGGTGGCACTTCTTCTGGATGGACCCGAGCGGTGTCGTGAGATCCGGAGTACAACCACATAGGATGGTCACGAGCCTGAAGAGGCTGGATGCATCGTCTGAGGAATACTTCCAGCAGGTCCAGGCCAGTGACACCCTCATTAATCAGCTGGACCACTTTCTCCACCAACATCTTCGTCTCCACGTTCTCAGCAGCAGTCACTTTCAGTGGAGAAGGAGTCTGAACACGGTCGAATGTGAAGTGGGGAAGGCCAGTCGACTGACCGGGAGTTGTGACGTCCTGGCAGTAGAACCAGGTCGACTACCAGCCTCTAACCGATTCAGGAAGAGTCATAGTAGGGAAAGCACTCCTATGCCTCTTCTGAATACCCAAACCCCCACACATCTAGATGACATGGGTCTTCGAGTCACTCTTTTTTTCTTTCTTCACCGACTGGGATCGGATGGTGAAGATATGTTTGAAAAGACCCAGTGCGGTCGACACCCCAAAAAGTTTTCACACATCGGCACGAACGCGGCCAGGTACGTGATGGTATTGGGAGAAAAATGGTGTTGTTGAGCACCGAAGAAGTTCAAGAAGCCCCGGAAGAAGGGGTGCGGAGGGAGCGATAATCCCCGGTCGACGTGGGTGGCGAGCAATACACACTCACCCGGTCGATGCTATGGCTCCATCTCACCCTCAGGCAGCCTTGCCACACCCTTGGTGATCAGTCGGGACTCCGCCAGCTCGTCCAGACCTTCTTGCCGGAGCGAAGACCGGATCCAATCGCCCTGGATCCAGCCTGGCGGCAGCCCCACGCGCGATGACAACCAGCGGTTCTGCTTCTTGCCTTTCGCCGCCCCCGTCGCCTTCTTCGCACACTCCAGCGCCGCCGTCTTGTCCTTCACCATGGCGGCAGAGCAGCAGCGTCGGGGGCAGAAGAGCTGGATGCGGTGGAGAAGCAGGGGAAGAATAAAGAGAAACAGGCATGCACAGTGCAGATGCCTCGGCCCCGTCGCCTTATAAAGGGCTGCTTCCGAGTGGCTGACGCGTGGGGCCAGGCGATCCTGTCAAATCCCGCAACAGTCGCGCGCAACGTACATGGTGAAAAAGGCAGCACGAAAATCGAGGCACCACTATTTATCCGCTCCGCCTACTTCGGCGCTCCCCGTCTCGCGTGCTTCCCCGAAGTTTCGTATCCCGTGAAATCCGGGATACACTGCAGGCAATCGCACCAAGGATTTTACACTCCAAGACAACACTCGTCAGATGGTGCTATAAGTTCAGTCGGTAACTTTCTGAATGGATCAAGGATACTGAATCGACGCTGAAGTACCAACATGAGTTTTTCATCTTGCGGAAAACGCTCGCGAGGTGCAAAGCTCAGAACAAGTCCAACTTCAACCTACTTTCCACTCGAACCTTAATCCATTCGGGGGCTACTAATGAGGATACAGACCTGGGGTAGGGTCATGGGCCTGACCCATATGTCCTACCCAAGGTCACTACCCTAGAAGATAAGAAGTCCAAGAGGCAACAAGGGACCCCCAGTCAAAGATGCCGAGTGCAATCCACTCGACCAGTTATATCACTCGGTTGTCCCCCTACCTATTGTCACTTGACCATTCAAGGAATCACTCGACCTACCAAAGATCAGGTGAGGGAGTCCTGGACTAGGGGGTGTCCGGATAGCCGAACTATCATCATCGGCCGGACTCCAAGACTATGAAGATACAAGATTGAAAACTTTGTCCCATGTCCGGATGGGACTTTCCTTGGCGTGGAAGGCAAGCTTGGCAATACGGATATGTAGATCTCCTACCATTGTAACCGACTCTGTGTAACCCTAGCCCTCTCTGGTGTCTATATAAACCGGAGGGTTTTAGTCCATAGGACACAACAATAACAACCATCATACCATAGGCTAGCTTCTAGGGTTTAGCCTCCTTGATCTCGTGGTAGATCCACTCTTGTACTACCCATATCGTCAATATCAATCAAGCAGGAGTAGGGTTTTACCTCCATCGAGAGGGCCCGAACCTGGGTAAAAACATCGTGTCCCTTGTCTCCTGTTACCATCCGCCTAGACGCACAGTTCGGGACCCCCTACCCGAGATCCGCCGGTTTTGACACCGACATTGGTGCTTTCATTGAGAGTTCCTCTATGTCGTCACCGATAGGCTTGATGGCTCCTTCGATCGTCAACAACAATGACGCGGTCCAGGGTGAGACTTTTCTCCCCGGACAGATCTTCGTATTCGGCGGCTTTGCACTGCGGGCCAATTCGCTTGGCCATCTGGAGCAGATCGAAAGCTACGCCCCTGGCCGTCAGGTCAGATTTGGAAGTCTAAACTTCACGGCTAACATCTGCGGAGACTTGATCTTCGATGGATTCGAGCCACAGCCGAGCGCGCCGCACTGTCACGATGGGCATGATTTAGCTCTGTTGCCGGATAGTGTCCTGGAGGCCGCACATGAGTCCGCTCCGATCCCTAATTCGGAGCCGACTGTGCAGATCGAGGATGGGTGGCTAGACACCGCCTCAGGGGCTGCAACCTCTACGGCGATGGAGCCGAATACTGACCTTGTCCCTTGTGAAGCTCGTGACTCCGAGGTGCCGGACTCCTCGCCGGACTCCGAACCTCCCGCGCCCCCACCAATCGAATCCGATTGGGCGCCGATCATGGAGTTCACCGCTGCGGACATCTTTCAACACTCACCTTTCGGCGACATCCTGAATTCGCTAAAATATCTCTCGTTATTAGGAGAGCCCTGGCCGGACTGCGGTCAGGATGGTTGGTATGCGGACGACGAAGAAATTCAAACCCCACCCACCACCCACTTAGTAGCCATTGTCGACGATCTAACCGACATGCTAGACTTCGACTCCGAAGACATCGACGGTATGGACGACGATGCCGGAGACAACCAAGAACCAGCGCCTACCGGGCACTGGAAAGCCACCTCGTCATATGACATATACATGGTGGATATCCCAAAGGATGGGAATGGCGAAGGAACGACGGAGGAAGACCCCTCCAAGAAACAGCCCAAGCGCCGGCATCAGCGGCGCCGCTCTAAATCCCGCCACAGCAAGAATGGAGATTCCGGCACCGGAGATAATAACACCCCAGAGAGTGCCGAAGACAACCCCCTCCAGCAAGATTCAGCACAGGAGGACGGAGAAGCCAGCCCTCATGAGAGAGCGGCAGACGAAGAGGTAGAGGATGATAATTACATGCCTCCCTCCGGAGACGAGGCAAGCCTCGACGACGACGAATTCGTTGTGCCTAAGGATCCCGTCGAACAAGAGCGTTTTAAACGCAAGCTTATGGCCACGGCGAACAGCCTCAAGAAAAAGCAGCAACAACTTAGAGCTGATCAAGATCTGCTAGCCGACAGATGGACTGAAGTCCTTGCGGCCGAAGAGCATGAACTCGAACGCCCCTCCAAAAGCTACCCCATATGCAAGCTGCTCCCCCAATTAGAGGAGGAGGCATATAAACCTGCATCACCAGCGCACAATACGGCTGACCGACCACCTCGTGGCCGCGACAGAGAGGCCTCTAGGCCCTCCACTAGAACCGTACCCCGGCACCGCTCGAAAAGTACAAAGCCACGGGGGAATGCGCCGGACTTGCAAGACATATTGGAGGATAAGGCAAGACAATCAAGATCGATCTACGGATCGCGTGGGCGCCGCACGATGCGTGACGACGACCGTCGGCACCGGATACAGCAACTCCGTCCGGGCCAAACACAGTAGACAAAGCTCGCTTGAGCCACGTCGTGATATAGCCCAATATAGAGGCGCCTCACACCCACTATGCTTCACAGATGAAGTAATGGATCATCAAATCCCCGAAGGGTTTAAACCCGTGAATATTGAATCCTATGATGGCACAACAGACCCCGCGGTTTGGATCAAAGACAATCTCCTTCATATCCACATGGCCCGCGGCGATGATCTTCACGCCATCAAATACCTCCCTCTCAAGCTTAAAGGACCAGCTCGGCATTGGCTTAACATCTTGCCAGCAGAATCAATTGGGTGTTGGGAGGACCTGGAAGCCGCATTTCTTGATAACTTCCAGGGCACGTATGTGCGACCACCAGACGCCGATGACCTAAGCCACATAATTCAGCAGCCAGACGAATCGGCCAGACAATTCTGGACACGGTTCTTAACAAAGAAAAATCAAATCATCGACTGTCCGGATGCAGAGGCCCTCACAGCCTTCAAACATAACATCTGCGACGAGTGGCTTGCCCGGCACCTTGGACAGGAAAAGCCGAAATCCATGGCAGCCCTCACATCACTCATGACCCGCTTCTGCGCGGGAGAGGACAGCTGGCTAGCCCGCAGTAACAACCTCAGCAAAAATTCTGGCAGTCCGGATACCAAGGACCACAATGGCAGGTTGTGTCGCAACAAGAACAAACGCCACGTTAACGGCGATAACACTGAGGATACGGCAGTCAACGCCGGATTCAGAGGCTCCAAACCCGGTCAGCGGAAAAAGCCATTCGAAAGAACTACTCCGGGTCCGTCCAATTTGGACCGAATACTCGACCGCTCGTGCCAGATACACGGCACCCCCGAAAAGCCAGCTAATCACACCAACAGGGACTGTTGGGTATTCAAGCAGGCAGGCAAGCTAATTGCCGAAAACAATGACAAGGGGCTGCATAGCGATGACGAGGAAGAGACCCGACCACCGAACAATAGAGGACAGAAGGGTTTCCCCCCACAAGTGCGGACAGTAAACATGATATACGCAACCCACATACCCAAGAGGGAGCGGAAGCGTGCACTCAGGGAGTATACGCGATGGAGCCAGTCGCCCCGAAGTTCAACCCATGGTCCTCCTGCCCGATCACTTTTGATCGAAGGGACCACCCCACCAGTATCCGCCATGGCGGATTCGCCGCATTGGTTTTAGACCCAATCGTCGATGGATTTCACCTCACCAGAGTCCTGATGGACGGCGGCAGCAGCCTGAACCTGCTTTATCAGGATACAGTGCGCAAGATGGGCATAGACCCCTCAAGGATTAAACCCACAAAGACGACCCTCAAAGGCGTCATACCAGGTGTAGAGGCCAATTGTACAGGCTCAGTCACACTTGAAGTGGTCGTCGGATCCCCGGATAACATCCGAAGCGAGGAGTTAATCTTTGACATAGTTCCGTTCTGCAGCAGCTATCATGCTTTGCTTGGACGGACCGCGTTTGCAAAATTCAACGCGGTGCCGCACTACGCACACCTCAAGCTCAAGATGCCAGGCCCTCGAGGAGTCATCACGGTCAAAGGAAACACTGAACGCTCTCTCCGAACGGAGGAACACACAGCGGCTCTCGCGGCAGAAGTACAGAGCAGCCTCTTAAGGCAATTCTCGAGTCCGGCCGTTAAGCGACCGGACACGGCTAAACGCGCCTGGAGTAACCTACAACAAGACCACCTGGCACGTCCCGAGCACGCGTAGCAATGCGGCCCCAACCCCAGCCCTTGCAAAATTGCAAGACTGATCCTTCGCGTACATCATTACGCTCTGGAGATACCATGGGCATAGGGGGAGGGGCACGACCACGACAGGCCCAGAATGCGGCTTAACCACACCAGGGGCTCCCAAGTGTGTCATTCTTTTTCCTTTTTCTTTTTTCTTACCCACAGGACTCCGTTCTCCAGAGGCCCTGTCCGGCAGTAGACCTGCCGAACTCACGATGCAACAGCCAGGGAAGGAGAAAGGCTACGACAAGTATCTAGGTGGTCTCCATTACGAGCATTAAATCTGTTTTATACACCATTCCGCAGCCTACCACTGGAGGGGGACATGTTTAATAGTCCCATCCCTTGCTTACCGCACTATTTGTATCGTATTGCATTCATGGCAGTATTTCTTAAATAAACAATGCATCGCTTTTTGCTTATAATTGCATTTCTTTCTTATACATATGTTCATTTGTGACATGTTGCATCCGTACACTTTGGTACGGTTAAGTACACCAGGGGCTTAAGTTCCCCACATTATGGTGTGATAAGTCCGAACACTTACACAAGTGCGGCACCCCGAACTTATAGCATTATATGCATCGGCTCTGAATCATGTCTTGGGTTAATAGTTGGGTTTGCCCAGCTGCCATGTTTTGGTACCTTACGTTCCGTTGTGTCGGCTAAGGTAGCACTGGGAGAACCACTGCGATTGCGCCCCAGTTGAGCTGGGCGAGCGCCTCAGTGGAGAAAACTAAAACTGACCGTCATGATAAGGCGAGAGCTGGTCGCTGTTCGAGAGGTTTTTTCGAGTCCCTAAAGACTTATGCTGCTTAGAGCGAGGAACCGGCTTTGTCCGGCCCAGGCGTGGATAGCGCCCCGAACTCGGTCTTCCGAATACTAGGGGCTTCGCAGAAATTTAAAATTATAGAATTCTATGGCTAAGTGAGAGTGTTCAAGCATTATAAGTCCGATTGCCTCGTTCGTTGTGTTTAGCGCCTCCCTAGATGGACCAAAAAATGGGAACAAGAGCGCTCAAGTTTATCCCGAACACCCCAGCACTCGTGGCATGGGGACTGAAGCCGACGACTTGCCATCTCTCGGATTTGATAAACGGCCGCACAGAAGGTAATATTTTAAATTCACAAGCGTTGCTTAGCGCATATGAACAAAGTTTTCAGCGCACAGGATAACAAAATGCGAGTCTACTCAAATATTACATCTTTGGAGCACTCACCCGCAATCATGCGGGCACCCTTCAGGACACTCTTATAATACATCTCGGGCGTGCGATACTCGTTGCCCGTCGGTGGCGCGTCCGTCACAAGCTTCTCAGCGTCCATCCTGCCCCAGTGCACCTTTGCACGGGCAAGGGCCTGACGGGCACCTTCAATGCAGGAGGAGTGCTTGACGACTTCAACCCAGGGACACGCATCCACAAGCCGCCGCACCAGGCCAAAGTAGCTCCCAGGCATGGCCTCCTTGGGCCGCAGCCAAACTATGAGGCCCTTCATGGCCTGTTCGGCCACCTTGTGGAGCTCGACCAGCTGCTTCAGCTGGTCGCTAAGGGGCACCGGATGTCCGGCCTCAGCATACTGAGACTAGAAGACCTTCTCCGTCGAGCTCCCCTCCTCGGCCCAGTAAAAAGCGGCAGCATCGGACACGCTGCGAGGCAGATCTACGAACGCTCCTAGAGAGCTCTGAATTCAGGTAAGTAATAGGTAATTCACATTCACATGCTTGCTTTGCATGAAAAATGCCTTACCCGCCGCTATTTTCTTCAACGCATCGATTTCCTGGAGGGCCTTGTGGGCTTTGGCCATAGCGGCTTTGGCACTCTCAAGATCCGACGCAAGCTCGGACTCTCGAGTCTTCGAGTCACGCTCCAAACTCTCGTGCTTTTCCACGAGAGCCTGGAGCCCTTGCTATACCTCCGCCCCCCCGCGCCTCCTGCTTCTCTCGCTTGGCTCGTTCCGCGGCCGCATTGCGTTCAGCCGCGGACACCGCCTCCTTCAGGGTTGCCACCTCGTTCGTAGCCCTTGAAGTACCCACGTTATCCTTGTTATTTCTCTTGCAACCAAATCCTTTTCTGTAAGGTACAACTTTAATACGGTGTTACTCACCTTCCTTGTCCTCGAGCTGCTTCTTGGCATGGCCGAGCTCGCTCTCGGACCGCTCGAGGCTTTGTTTCAAGGTATTGACCTCCACAGTCAGTGCGGTAGAGGTCAGCAGCGCAGCCTGCAATCCCATATTGACATATTTTTTAAGACTCCTGCGTATATCTTTTTAGATCCTCAGTCCGGCTTTTCTTTCCGAACACCAAACCGAGCATCAAGGGCTACTGTCTATGCGGTACTATTTTACATATATTTAAATCCGTACCTCAAAGCCTGTTAGAAGGCTGCTGCAGGCTTCGGTCAGCCCGCTCTTGGCGAGCTAAACCTTCTGAATCACCGCACTCATGACAGTGCGGTGTTCTTCCTCGATGGAAGCGCCATTGAGCGCCTCCAGCAAGTTATCCGGCGCCTCCGGTTGGACGGAGGCCGCCGGTGTCACAGTCTTGCCCTTCTTACAAAGGGGCCGCTCACCGGACTCCGGAACCACTGCAGGTTCCGATGCGGAGTCCGGTGCAAAGTCCGGGAGGTTGCCCTGCGGCACCTCCGGGGCCTCCTCCTCCTGGCGGTCCCTTCCTGGGATCCCACCTCAACATCGTCAGCGTCACGGGGGGTGGAGGCGGTCGGAAGAGAATCCATGTCCGACGTGCCCAAGGACCCGCTCGACGAAGCGGGAAGATCGTCCTTGGGCGGACTACAGGTTGTATGCGGCATTAGAAAAACACCATGTGATAAAAAGAAAAATTATAAAATCATCTAGGAGTCCGGATACATACGACCTCGCCAGGGGCTTGGCCCTTGAGGGACACTCCACGTCGCCGTCGCCGACGTTGGCAGAACAGTACGGGGGAAGGGTCCTTCCCTTCTTGGACCCTTCGGCCTCCCTCGTTGGGGAGGCCTTCCTTTTCTTCTCTCCCCCCGCTGGGGGAGAGGCCTCTTTCTTCTCCTCCTCGTCCTCATGGGAGGAGTCCGCCTCGGAGTCATCGGACGATGAGTCCGATACCACCTGACGCCGGGAACTCCTTCGGGTTCCCGTGGCCTTCTTCTTGGCCTTCTTCTCTGGCACTACGTAAAGTGCCGGGACCAGCAGCCCTGTCAAACGGGCGTCCGCTGGGTCTTCTGGAAGGGGAGCCGGACAGTTAACCTGTCCGGACGTCTTCTGCCAGGCCTGTTAAAGGTATTGGGAGTTTAGATCCCGCATAAAGTCAAACTATGAAAAGCAAGTGTCCCATAAAGGATGACATAGCTTACCTCGCCAGCCGGACGCTGCGTGCTGAATCCGCGATCTTCGGTAGCGGATGAGGGAGCTTCGGCGCCCTTGAACAGCACCCTCCAGGCAGCTTCGTACGTAGTGTCGAAGAGCCCGCTTAAGGTCTGATGCTGTGTCGGATCAAACTCCCACAAATTGAACTCCCGTTGCTGGCAAGGGAGAATCCGGCGGACGAGCATGACCTGGATCACGTTGACAAGCTTGAGCTTCTTGTTCACCAGGGTTTGGAGACAGGACTGGAGTTCGGTCAGCTCTTCCGAACTACCCCATAGCAAGCCCTTCTCTTTCCAGGAGGTGAGCTGCATGGGATGCCAGATCTGAATTCGGGGGCCGCTGCCCATTTAGGGTCACGCGGCTCGGTGATGTAGAACCACCCCGATTGCCACCCTTTGATGGATTCCACGAAGGCACCCTCGAGCCAAGTGACGTTGGGCATTTTGCCCACCATGGCGCCTCCGCACTCCGCTTGGCTGCCCTTCACAACCTTCGGCTTGACATTGAAGGTCTTTAGCCACAAGCCGAAGTGGGGCTGGATGCAGAGGAAGGCCTCGCACACGACGATAAACGCCGATATATTGAGGATGAAATTCGGGGCCAGATCGTGGAAATCCAGGCCGTAGTAGAACATGAGCCCCCGGACAAAGAGGTGGAGTGGGAAGCCCAGTCCGCGGAGGAAATGGGGAAGGAATACCACCCTCTCATGGGGCCTGGGGGTGGGGATGAGCTGCCCCTCGTCGGGGAGCCGATGCGCGATGTCGCTGGACAGATATCCGGCGCTGCGCAGCTTCTCTATGTGCCCCTCCGTAACGGAGGAGGCCATCCACTTGCCTCCCGCTCCGGACATGGCTGGAGAAGGTCGAGGTGAGATATGCGGACTTGGGCGCTGGAGCTCGAGTGCGCGGAGATGGATAAGCAAAGGAGGAAGAAGGCATAGGTAAAAAAGGTGGATCCTTATCCCCTTATATATGGGCGGATGAAACTATGCGTCCCTACTGGCCTGGTAAAACTCGCTTATCTCCCAAGCGCCGCAATCAATGGTGCGGTTGGGTTACCAATGTCCGTATTGATGGGAATCCCGGAATAAGGGGAACATGATCTCTGCTTCGATAAGACGTGCCAAGGAAACCGCTTCGCTAAACGCGCTGAGGTGGTATAATAAAAACGATTCGAGTAAAGGCTTGGTTGTGGTGTGATGTCACGCCACAAAATACGTCAGCAGATTGAACTTGTGTAAATATTATTCTCTCTACGGTGGTATGTGCAATTTATTTTTACAGAGTCGGACACTATCCTGGTGTTCACAATCTTCTATGAATTATTCGGAGGAGGAACCCGCCTTGCAATGCCGAAGACAATATGCGCGCCGGACTCGTCGTCATTGAAGCCTGGTTCAGGGGCTACTGAGGGAGTCCTGGACTAGGGGGTGTCCGGATAGCCGAACTATCATCATCGGCCGGACTCCAAGACTATGAAGATACAAGATTGAAGACTTCGTCCCGTGTCCGGATGGGACTTTCCTTGGCGTGGAAGGCAAGCTTGGCAATATGGATATGTAGATCTCCTACCATTGTAACCGACTCTGTGTAACCCTAGCCCTCTCCGATGTCTATATAAACCGGAGGGTTTTAGTCCATAGGACACAACAATAACAACCATCATACCATATGCTAGCTTCTAGGGTTTAGCCTCCTTGATCTCGTGGTAGATCCACTCTTGTACTACCCATATCATCAATATCAATCAAGCAAGAGTAGGGTTTTACCTCCATCGAGAGGGCCCGAACCTGGGTAAAAACATCGTGTCCCTTGTCTCCTGTTACCATCCTCCTAGACGCATAGTTAGGGACCGCCTACCCGAGATCCGCCGGTTTTGACACCGACATCAGGAGTCACTCAGCATTGCAACGGGCAGGCGTTCACTCCGTAGTCTTTAAGGTCATTAATAGCACTTAAGGCTGGCGTTATCAGTAACGCCCCTACTTTATGTACATTAAGCCCCTTGTAATGGAGGACGGTGAGGGTCCTGGTGTACTCTATATAAGCCAGCCCCTCCTCTGGCACAAGGGTTCGCACCCCTGTAACATCACACTATAACATCACACACATATAATCCAGTCGACCGCCTCCGGGCACCGAGACGTAGGGCTGTTACTTCCTCCGAGAAGGGCCTGAACTCGTAAATCCCGTGTGTACACCTTCACCATAACTAAGATCTTGCCTCTCCATACCTACCCCCCTTTCTACTGTCAGTCTTAGAACCACAACACTAATAAGATCCTAATTTAGGAAAATTGGAATGTTACACTGTACTACCAAGGCTGCACTGACCACTTGGTTGGTTGCTGCCAAGTATAGCAGCAACGGCTCCTGGGGTTTGGGAGCAACCAGGGTAGGCACAGTGGACAGGTAGACCTTCAACTCTTGCAAAGCTGCATTTGCTTCCGGGGTCCACTTCATAGGACCTGCCTTCTTCAAACTTTTGAAGAACGGTAGGGCACACTCGGCAGACTTGGAGATGAATCTGCTTAGCGCGGCAACACATCCCGTCAAGCGCCTCACATCTTTAACTGTCCTTGGCGCTTCGATCTGCTCAATGGCCTCGATCTTGTCAGGATTAGCCTGGATCCCCCTGTGGGACACAAAGTACCCAAGCAGTTTTCCGGAGGGAACGCCAAATACACACTTCTTTGGATTGAGCTTCAAGTTGATCTTGTGCAAATTTGCAAATGTTCCTCCAAATCCTGGATAAGAGTTGATCCGTCCTTAGTTTTGACCACAATGTCATCCATATAAGCTTCAATGTTTTTGTGCAGCTGAGGTTCAAAACCAATCTGGACGGTTCTTGCAAAAGTAGACCCAGCACTCTTTAATCCGAATGGCATGCAGACAAAGCAGTATGTACCACATGGAGTGATGAACGCCATCTTCTGCTCATCTTATTTGGACATGAAGATTTGGTGATATCCAGAATATGCACCAGGAATGAGAGCAAATCACAGCCTGAAGTGGAATCCACAATCTGATCAATACGTGGCAAGGGAAACGGGTCCTTCGGGCAAGCCTTGTTGAGATCTGTGAAATCAATGCACAACCTCCACTTCCCGTTTGCCTTCTGGACCACCACTGGGTTTGCTAGCCAAGTGGGATGTAGCACTCCTCTGACCAAACCAGCTGCCTCAAGCTTCTTGATCTCTTCTACAATAAATTGTTGCCTCTCCAAGGCCTGCTTCCGGACTTTCTGTTTAATAGGTCTAGCGTGTGGACAGACAGCAAGGTGGTGCTCGATTACCTCCCTGGGAACACCGGGGATATCATATGCTTGTCATGCAAACACATTGATATTCGCCCGCAGGAAGGCAAGGAGCGCGCTTTCCTATTTGTCATCAAGGGTGGTGCTGATAGTGAAAGTACCATCAATGCCAGCCAACCCTGCCAGAACCTTTTTCACTTCTGGAGCAGCAACCCTGAAACTCTTGCTGTTGGAACACTCCGGCACGTCGTCAACGGGTGTCGTGCACTCGGCGGGGGCACGCTTCCCGGACTCTTTGCCGGAGGTCCTACAATCCTTCTTCTTTCCTTTGCTTTCCTTGGTGGGAACAGCTGCTGTCGCTGCCTCTGCCGCGACCACGTCCCGGTACATCTTGTCCACGCAAATGATGGCATCCTTCTCATCTGATGGGATGGTGATAACCCCCAGTGGTCCAGGCATCTTCAGGGTGTTGTAGGAATAGTGGGATGCCGCCATGAATTTAGCCAGAGCCGGGCGTCCAAAAGTCCCATTGTACGACAGGGGGAGATCAACCACGTCAAACACAATCTTCTCAGTCCGGTAATTCAGCTCTCCCCCAAATGTTACCGCCAACGTGATCTTCCCTTTAGGATGAATCCTACCGGGATTAACTCCTTGGAACGTGTCAGTAACCTCTAGCTCTTCCTCTGCTATCTGAACCTTGCTGATAACTACTGGGGAAATCAGATTCAATCCGGCCCCGCCGTCCACCAGCATCTTCGTGACCTTGAGGTTGCAAATTCTCAGAGAGACCAACAATGGCAGGCACCCTACTGCAGTGGTACACTTAGGATGATCCTCCTAGTCAAACATGATGGGTGTATGGGACCATTTGAGCGGCTTCCGGGCCTTTAGCGCTGGTTCCACGACATTGACTTCTCGCACCCACCGCTTGAGCTGGCAGTGTGAGCTGGCAGTGAGAGCCTTCTGAAATTCTTGCTCACTGGTTTCCTCTTCATCCCCTCCATCAGTCTCATCATCATAGGCTTCTTCACCTGACCCCTGGCGGGTTTTCCTTTGCTCCGAAAGGGTTTGACGGGGCGATATGCTTCACCGACTCGGCCCTTGCCGCCAACAACATTCTGACATTTGTCCTTGTCACACTTCTCTTACTCAGCTCTCTGTCTCTTGACCAACTGCTCAACCTGATAGCACTCTTGAAGGTCGTGGCCCTTGGTCCGATGGATTTTGCAGTACAGCCTATCGCCCTTCCCGACCTTCTCGGCAGTCGCAGCTTCCCGGCAATCAGTGCACACGGCAGCCTCCTTGCCGGAGACCTCAGCCTTGGTGATCTTGCCGATACTTGGGGTGCCTGATCCTTCAACAGTCATCACTGCCTTATCCCTCCGCTTCTTACTACGCTTCTTGCTCTTCTTCTGTTTGGTTGATTCATCATCATCCTCTGAATCAACATTGGTGCAATCTTCCTCTCCGGGGAAGTTCCTTCCCTCGTCCATCCGAGCACACTTATCTGCTAGAGTATACAACTCCTTCACAGTCTTGTCCAACCGCATGTTCATCTTAGAACGAATCCGGCGGTTGCACACATTGGACTGGAAGGCAGCTATCACAACTGCTATATGGATATTTGGAATATTTCTATGAACTTTGCTAAACCTTTGTAAATACTTACGGAGGGTTTCTCCTTCCTTTTGTTGAAAAGCTGCAGGTCGCTGGGACGGTCCGACTCCTAGTGTCCACTTGTGAAGGCACCGATGAACTCATGGCACAGGTCTGCCCATGACAAGATAGAGTTCTTCGGAAGGTGCATCAACCAGGACGTCACGTTGGACTTGAGGGCCAAAGGGAAGTAGTTGGCGAACACCTTCTCATCTCTTCCCCCGGCAGCCTGAACAATGATGGTGTAGATGCTCAAGAACTTTGCCGGGTTCAGCCTCTCGTCGTACTTCTCAGGTATCTCCAGCTTGAACGTGCGAACGGACGGCCAACAGACTTGACATAGCTCACGGGTAAAGGCAAGGCAGCCAACCTCGAAAGGTAGGGCGCTGCCAAGACCGAGTACGGGCTCGTTGACGTTGAGGCCTGATACGTCTCCAACGTATCTATAATTTTTGATTGCTCCATGCTACTTTATCTACTGTTTTAGGCAATATTGGGCTTTATTATCCACTTTTATACTATTTTTGGGGCTAACCTCTTAATCAGAGGCCCAGCCCAGATTTGCTGTTTTATGCCTATTTCAGTGTTTCGAGGAAAAGGAATATCAGACGGAGTCAAAACGGAACGAAATCAACTGGAGAAGTTATTTTTGGAAGGAAAGCAACCCAGGGAACTAGGAGTGCACGTCAAGGGAGATACGGGCTGCCCACGAGGGTGGGGGGCGCGCCCACCCCCCGGGTGCACCCCCTACCTCGTGGGGCCCCCGTAGCTCCACCAACGTACCCCCTGCACCCATATATACCTACGTCTCGTAAAACTTCCAGAACAGAAGATAGATCAGGAGTTCCGCCGCCGCAAGCCTCTGTAGCCACCAAAAACCTCTCGGGAGCCCGTTCCGGCGCCCTGCCGGAGGGGGAACCCATCACCGGTGGCCATCTTCATCATCCGACGCTATACATGACGAGGAGGGAGTAGTTCACCCTCGGGGCTGATGGTATGTACCAGTAGCTATGTGTTTGATCTCTCTCTCTCTCTCGTGTTCTCTCTTGTGTTCCCTCTATGGCACGATCTTGATGTATCCCGAGCTTTGCTATTGTAGTTGGATCTTATGATGTTTCTCCCCCTCTACTCTCTTATGATGAATTGAGTTTCCCCTTTGAAGTTATCTTATCGGATTGAGTCTTTTATGAGAACACTTGATATATGTCTTGCCATGATTATCTGTGGTGACAATGGGATATCATGTTCCACTTGATGTATGTCTTGGTGATCAACTTGCGGGTTTCGTGACATTGGGAACCTATGCATAGGGGTTGGCACACGTTCTTGACTCTCCGGTAGAAACTTTGGGGCACTCTTTGAAGTACTTTTATGTTGGTTGGATGAATCTGAGATTGTGTGATGCATATCGTATAATCATGCCCACGGATACTTGAGGTGACAATGGAGTATCTAGGTGACATTAGGGTTTTGGTTGATTTGTGTCTTAAGGTGTTATTCTAGTACGAACTCTTTTATAGATCGATCCGAATGAATAACTTTGAGGTGGTTTCGTACCCTACCATAATCTCTATGTTTATTCTCCGCTATTTGTGTCTTTGGAGTGACTCTTTGTTGCATGTTGAGGGCTTGTTATATTATCTATCTATGTTATTATTGTTGAGAGAACTTGCACTAGTGAAAGTATGAACCCTAGGCCTTGTTTCCTATCATTGCAATACCATTTACGCACACTTTTACCTTTTGTTACCTTGCTATTTTTACTATTTCAGATTACAAAAACCTATATCTACTATCTATTTTGCACTTGTATCACCATCTCTTCGCCGAACTAGTGCACCTATACAATTTACCATTGTATTGGGTGTGTTGGGGACACAAGAGACTTTTTGTTATTTGGTTGCAGGGTTGTTTGAGAGAGACCATCTTCATCCTACGACTCCTACAGATTGATAAACCTTAGGTCATCCACTTGAGGGAAATTTCCTACTGTCCTACAAACCTGTGCACTTGTAGGCCCAACAACGTCTACAAGAAGAAGGTTGTGTAGTAGACATCAAGCTCTTTTCTGGCG
>OY997266.1:295878962-295881462 GCA_963921465.1 Triticum timopheevii | reverse complement strand
GTGGTATCAGTTTTCAGGTTGCTCGGTGAGATTTTATAGTTTTTCATAGTTTAGATCGCATCTATCATTCATACCTACAGTCCATGATAAAGCCACAAAAAAAAGTTAGATCTGTTCATCCTTTATCCAAGCCAGTCTGAGCCTTTGCAATTTTCTATTCATTGCTTGCATAGTTGAATTATCGGTTGCATCGTCGTGTCAGTTGCTGGTTTTAGTGTCTAGTTCCTTTAGAGTTTCGAGTTCTGTTCACATTAGTCACGCTGCCGCTGCATCATTATCTCTTCCGCTGTCCACCACCCATCCATCAATTTCCACCACGTGCTACCCACCATTCATTGTCATAATAATAGTTGAGATCGTTCACATCTTCGCTTGATCCAATCTGCGTCTTATCTAGTTTGTTTTGGAAAAAAAGAGAGAAAAAAAACGAGAGAAAAAAAACGAGAGAAAAAAAAGAGAAAAAAAAGTCAGAGAAAAAAAGGAGAAAAAAAAATCAAAAAAATCGGCACAAACTTTTTCAGAGGAAAGTTGGAGACAAAGTTGTTGTATATCCTGCTTGGCAGTTGTTTTTCATCATTATCTTCACTACCGTTGTGATCTTCACTTATATCTTGCTGTCAAGAGCTACTTAGTATCCTTCATTGATGCTAGTTGTGCTACGCCGTGACCTCATTAGTGTTCTAGGCTCGCGTCTCTAGTCCGGTCTAGCCTAGGACCAGCACAGTACCGTCGTTGAGCGTTTATTCAACATTGCATCTTTGAATTGATTATTGCTAATCTTTTGCTACCATATATAGCCAACCCAGCTCCACATATTTCTACACCGTGTATATGTACGCTCCCCTGGCAATCGCTTTACTCAATATTCGGAGTTACTTGACACCGCTGGTTGCCGATCACCGCCTGCTGTATGGTAAGAACTTGTAAGACATTGATATTTGCTTTACTGTGAGCGTTTTACCACCACATCCTAGTAGTTATAGGAACATTATTTTTGGGTTTTGTTTCTTGTTCTACTAATCATGACAGGATCCAGAGTCAATTCATGGGCTTTGTCGATCGCGGGAGACGTGCCACCACCTTTGCAAATACCACAACCGTCACGAGAGGTGCACAAACATCCAAATGCACATGATCAGGTTAATGTATCTATACCACCATTTAATGGCCGTTTTAAACCTGCTTTATATATTGAATGGGAGTTCGACATAAAAAATATATTTGCTTCCCATAATTTCGATGAACATAAAAAGGTTAAGGTTGCGGTTGGTTCTTTCACTGGTTATGCTTTGGTTTGGTGGAGTGAATATTGTCGGTTACACCCTGATTATATACCTACTACTTGGGATGATTTGAAACTTGCCATGCGACATACTTTCGTCCCTGCTTATTATACTCGTGACATGATTAAGAAGTTGCAACACTTAAAACAAGGTAGTGAAACTGTAACAAAATATTATGATGATTTACAAACTACCTTGTTGCATTCCTCTTTAGAAGAAAGTGAAGATGATTTTATGGATAGATTTTGGGGAGGATTAAACCGTGATATTCAAGAGATACTAATTCATGAAGAGTGTTATCCTATGGACCATTTGTTTCATCTTGCTTGCAAAGCTGAACAGGAAATAAAACAACGTGTTGGCCACGAGGAGAACAAGCGTACGGTGCACATTCCAAGAGTTGATATGATTGTTCCTTCAACTACTAGGCATACTATGACAACCACATCCGTTGTTGTCAGGACTACATCACCTCCACCATGTGACACATCGCCCCCAAGAGTGGCTACATCATCTGAGTTGATCATAAGAGGTAATGACAAAGGTACTGATCTTCCATCTCTACATGAGAATGATGAATGCCTTGTCAATTTGAATGCACCATCTGATGAGCTACCCACTACTTTGATCACACCACCTATTTTAGAGGACTACGTTGATAATTTGACTTTGCCATGTGATCAAACAACTGAAATACCAACAATTTTGAGTGCACCCATTGAATTAACTATTGATGCAAAAGAACCAATGTTTAATCATTTTGATATGACCTCTAATCTTGGTGATGATTCTGTGTTGAATGACTTATTGCATGTTTGCTTATTTAAGCATGTTGTAGCATGTAAATTTGATGCAAGTAAGGTTTATTCACCAATGTTGGGATGGTTTAATGATGAACATTGTCAATCTTTTGAAATGAATAAGAGCTTCACTTATATGTGCAAACTGAGTTGCAATATTTTCATGCCTTCTACTTCTTGTGCTAATTTTTTGGCTTTAGATTTTATGAACTATGCAAGTTACTCATTTATTCATGTGTCATATATGCAAAAATCAAGGGAAGTAAAAATGGATGACATATACATATACAACATGTACACCTTGTCTCTTTTGTTAGCCACATTTCAGATTAAGCAACGCCGAGGACGGCTTTATTTTCAAGAAGGGGAGGATGATGAGGACATGACTACCTTGGATATGACCAAAAATATTGCATA